>VIEB01000076.1:998359-1212194 GCA_006547085.1 Malus baccata
AGAAAATTGTGTAGACTAATAATAAACCATGTCCAAACTAGGCAGACAAATATCAGATAACGAGGAACTAAATGCAGACGATTTTCAGTCCATTAGGGCACAAAATTTCTATTCCAGTTTGATTTACTACATAACGCACCAGGTCAGATATTGGATGATGCCAGCGAAAACATACTATCATTTTCATTTCAAGTGTTCAGTAAAGTTTGCTTTCGGCAGGCCAAAAACCTAAAACCTTAGATGGGTAAACTTTAAAGCATCTTCAATGAACTCCTTTCTCCACCAAAACTGATGCTTCAGCTGTATACACACTCCATGCTGATGCTTCAGCCGTACACACTCAATGAAAAGCACTGGAAAAGGACTAACAACTACTCAAATCCACACCTAAAAATGCACCAAATATGGACGTATTACCTATATGCATATATCAGCAAGCGCTACTTAAATCTACACCCAAAATGAACCAAGATCCTATCAAAACTTATCTTTTGGAACTGTAAATAGCATTGTAAACAGCAGTCCATCAATGAAACCGTAAATAATTCAGTTCAAACTTCACCAAACTTATCCCAGAAGTCTTACTCCTACAAATCAGAACTATATATTTATTTTCTTCAAATGAAAATGAATGCAACTTTCTGTTAAGGGAAAAGAATTGTACGTCTTATTCTATTAACCTCCAGAAGGGGAGGAAGAATCACTCCGTGCTCCCACATTCCTAGGCAGGGGTGCAAATAATACAGTCATTGTGGCAGTGTCATTAGCATTCTTGCAGAGTTGTGCATAGATCCTTATGGAAAGCATATAATATTGCCTTCCGCAACCCCAACCATGAAATACCTTAACTAATCAAATGAATCCACGTATAGGAAATAGGTTGTCACAGCACAAAGTATAACGGCTAGCTAAATCTGATGCCTACCAGGGGTGTAAATGAGCCGAGCCAAGTACACAGGTGCTCAAGCTCGACTTAGTTAATATTATGCAATCTCAAGCTCGGCTCAACTGATATTATCACGTAAACATATGCACAAGCTTGGCTTGAATGATTTTTTCAAGTTCACGCTCGGTTCGTCTGTAAAGTGAACTCGATCTTTTGCGTGGTTAAACTTAAAGAAAATTGGAAATTAATATAAATAAATAAACATAATTACTAAACGCTGAATATTATTTTTGAAGGATTACTTGCCATAATAAACTGCAAATAATAAGCTAAAGACTTTTGAAGTGACTGCATGTCCAAGACAAAAAAAAAAACACAAGATACAAGCTTATGAGCCTAAAATAGCAAAAGCTCAAGCTGGACTCATTTTTCTAACGAGCCTACTATTTTGCTCAAGCTCAGCTCATTTCACTTGCGAACCTAGCTTGAGCGAGCCAAAACAGACCGAACATGAGTCGAACTCGAACAGTTCAAACCGGTTTACAACCCTAACGCGTACTATAAAAAAGGTCGTACCCAGTGCACAAGGCTCCCGCTTTCCGCAGGGTCTGGGAGAGGTGAATGTCGGCTAGCCTTACCCCCATTTTAAAGAAATTGCTTTAAGCCAAAATTACAGTTCATTCAGAGTACTTACACATTCGAAAGAATTGCAGTAGTTTTTGTAACATCAATAGTTTCAAAGTAATTATCTGATAAAATTCATATGTTTTCATATGGAAAATTTGGTAAAACGTCATTGAGATTTTAGTTTGGGTACTGAAATTTCCATGCAGCTTTCTACATGTGATCTGAAAAGTTCAAGCAGAAGTTGAATATGAACAAGTAGAACAAAGAAGAAGGCCTCCTTCTCTGTGTTGAAAACTTTTTTCAATCATAATCTGTTGAAAATTTGACTCTGGATTCAGCTCTAGAACCCAAATTAGATGAATGTTTGGGCAAAGATGGGATTTGGTTAACAATGTCGTTGGGGTTTGTTACAATTACTAGTTTAGGCCACGTTACAAATGCAGGCCTTATCACTTAAAATTTCCCATTTTAAAGGTAGACTTTGCTCTTTCTTTGTTTCATAGATAATTCTGTAAACCTGGACTACCAAACTGCCGATAATTTCATCCTTGAATTAGGCAAGGCTAAAAACCTATGAAGCCAGTGCAGTTTTTTTGTAAATTATCTACTTAATTTAATACGTAACTATTTCCAATCCTAAAGAGTAGTGCCTGCATCCAACATTCTAACACCTTCCTACTAAGTCTTGCATAATTCTTGCCATGAACAATTCAAACTAAGAGGAAAAAGAACACCAAAAGTACGTATATACAATTTGCACTATATAAGAGGCAATAGAAATGGAGAAAATTACCAGCTTTCTTTGCAGCACGGAAAAGAAGCTCCTCTATCAGGTGTTGTGCAGGGTCTCCATCTGGAAACTTCTCCATAAAATTCTCAACATGTGAAACTACTTCCTGATTGCTAAAATACTGATACAAACCGTCTGATGACAGGATTAAGAACTGATCACTAGGGCAGAGTCTATGGTGCCGAAGAGAAGGCAAACATGATATGTATGGTGCGGTACCTATGTACTCATTTCGAAACATTTCCAATAACGTGTCATTCCACTTGGGCTGCACAACAAAAGAAAATCACATTATTACCTATTGAACACACTGGACTGTGCATCCATGTGTACTTGTACATGATGAGCTTCATGCAGCAGGAAAAACACAAAATCATAAGTAACTTTAACAATTTTTCCTGAAGATTCTAGTTTTGATTGATTACAGCGAAAAAAAAATTTACATATACAGAAACGTATTATACTTACATTGGTAATAAACTTATGTACATGATTTCTTGTTAAAAGAGAACAAATATGTACAAATTGGAGTTGACCGTTACACAACTTGGGACACTTGAAACTCTATGTCAATAATTAAGGGACATGGTTAGGTCATTCCTTTATTATACAAGTAATGTCATGCCGTAACTTTCCAATAGATGTGTAATTATCATGCACAGCTATGGATGTTAAGAAAAGATGGCCTCATCCTAAAAAGGAAAATATGCTCATTGGTACTTGCAAGATTAAAGCTAACAATTTTACTTCAGATTCTCAAATAGTATATGAATAAGTATCTCCAAGCTAAACCATGCAAAAATTGAACTTCAACAGGATAGTTAACAATACTGTACTTAAACCTGTTTCAGAAATCCAGCCCCAAACGCTCTGGTAACTTTAAGACGACCTTTCACCCTATCATTGACAATACAATGTTTGTCGTCTGGGTGTTCATTTTTTATTCTTGTTACTTCCTGCACGACAAAAAATAAAAAACTGTTGAAAAACTAAAAACGAAAGAGTCTGAGCTAAGATGCATAAAACAATACGACTCATAAACTAACCGAGGAAAATGCCAATAATAGTTACCAGAGGATAGTATGTATGGATGGGAAAGAGAAGGAATAATACAAAGAAGAATAACCAAACATCATCACCAATAAGAAGACAAAAACGAGTGTCCAAGTGCATTATTATTGTGAGAAGTAACTGTCTGGAATGGAGGTGAAAAGATCCAGCAGGGCATTGACAGAAAACACTTCATAATTATCAGGACGCACAGATCAGCCACACATCCACAAGGTGATATTAAACATTGAAGAACTGGCACAAGAAAAAGATACATTCACGGAAGCTTCCACATATTATCCCCCTCCATTAAAGGAATCGAACATGAAGGCAAATGAAAAGACAACCTATAAAGACGGGACAAGGAAAAGGAAGCTTCTTCCACTCTTTAAGCCTTTTGTCCCCGTCCACGGAATGGACAGATTGATTAGGGCAAGTGTACAAAATCAGGTTCAACCACTGGATGATTCAACCGTAGTAGGCTTATTGAAACAGTTGAAACATGATTTGATAATTGCAATTCCTAGATAGTTTTTCTTTAGAGTCTAGACCACATCATAAATAATGACAAAAAACAAATTTTAGAATGCACCTCCATTATAATTAACTTCATTTAATTAATATTTTCATAATATATTTCTTTCAAAGAATTACTGATGATATTTTAAATACTGGTTAGATTTCTTATAAATTAATTCCTCGAGTTTGCCACTACATTTTCCCAACACTTAAAGAAACACCAGAAGCTTAAGAAAGAACAAGAACCTTAAGTTTGCCTTCACATCAGAGCCGTGTGGCATTTTCTAAAAATAAAAACTTGAATACATATTTAGCTAAGTATTACACAATCTAAGGGGAACAAAAATATAAAGTAAAAAAAAATTGATATCTAGCTCTAGCTGTCAGAAGACTACAACCGGCATGAATTACATGGCCAAGAAGTGTGCTTCAACTAGTAAAGATTTATCTCACCAACTTTTCATACTGAAACAGAGAAATTCTATGTCCAAGATGCATCACCACGAGATTAAATTGTGAAGCATGCTGCTTCAAAAATGTTAACGACAGCAACTCAAGAACCAAGAGACCATGGAAAACAACCAGGTAATTGAGCGTTTGCATATCAAAAAGTTTCTGATATTGATGCGGGATTCATTAGAAAAATTAATACTTAAACACACCACATACATCCAGGAAAATACTCACAACCAAGTAGGAATTCATTCATAACCGTTCCAACAATATGAGAACTAAAGCTACAGCTACATACATGAGAAGCAGAGAACTTACTTCTTCAATGCTCGTGCTGTGATCAGTGGACAGCTGCAATGCAGTCAATCGCATTGCTTGAGTAGGTGCCTGGCTGGCCACAGCTGAGGATGACTCAGTTATATCCTCAGCGTTCAACCCATTGTCCTTGTGCCCTGTCAAAGCACTGCTTGAATCACCTTCCTCGGACTCATAATGGGCAACAATGGCCCGACTATCCCCCAAATTCATCACATACACATCCTCATCCCTCATTAGCACAACCAACAAACATGACCCCATCAATGCAAGTTCTGGATTCGTATCATGAACCTTATCGGTCATCTCTAAATACGCTTCCTCCGTCACATGTAAAGCCCTTGACAATGCACTCAACACCAACTCGTGATCTACCGGGCCCTCCTTCATCTTCCTGCCAGTTGGAGCAGACCTCTCCTCCACTCTATTCTCAACCTCAACCTTTTCTTTATCCTCCAAACCAAACCTCCATGGAAACAATTTCCTACTATGACCCTGACCTTCCTTGTGCTTAGTCAAGCCTTGTTTCAATTTCGACAGCAAAAGCCACCGCCTACTCACTGCAGAACCCGAACCCTCATTGCTCACTGTAACTGCGTCATCAACAGAAAATGCAAACCTCTCGGAACCCGAAAGGTCAAGCCCCTCTTCAGCCTCAGCCTCAGCCAGCAATTCCCAAAGCCGCCGCCTCCTGACGCCCTCAGATTGAAACGTCACTCTCTTTTCCCGATCAGCTTCGGACAAGGGGTTAGAATCTGAATTCGATTCATTTTTGGTTTGGACCTCTACAACTACTTCACTCTCTGAAGCTACATTTGGTGCTGGGTCACTGTTATTGGCTTTTTCGGCTTCCGGAGCTTGATCATCGTCATCAACCACCCAAAACAAACCCTGAAGCTCATTGTAAAATGCACGGTAGAGATTACCCATCAGAAATTCCGGAGCATCAGGGCCATTAAACCCATCGTAAATCCCAACAAACAGCCACCCCTGCTCTTCCGATACAACCACATGTACACGATCCTCCCCGGCTTTGCCAAGAGCCCACTGGACATTGCTCTCGCTCTTGGGCTCAGGCTCCACCCCGATCGACGGTGGGCTGTCCTTCCGGCCGACGAAATTGAGCACCGGAACAACCCAGGGCCGCTGCTTCTTCTCCGAGAAATTCCGATACAACGCCTTCCCAATCCCCGAAATGCCCTTCTTCCGCCTCTTCTTCACGTAAAGCCCACCGAGCGGCGCCGAGAAGTGATCCCGCCCGTCGGGCCCGGCTGGGTTGGCGTTCGGGTCGAGGGGACCCGAGAGGGCACCGCTACCTAATGGGCCAGAGAGGAAGAAGCCCGGCCGCTCCATTGGACCCGAGGGATCTCGCTCGCCGCCACGTGGCACGGGCTGAAGAGGCAAGGCGCTAAACGACGACGTACTCTCAAAACCGTTGACTAGACTCCCCCTGACGCCACCCCCGCAGCCGCCGAGAACGCTTTCAGTGGCATCGTCGTAAATATTGTCAAGCTGGAGGACAGTTCTGGGAGTAGCGCTATTGGCACTGACGGAAGCCCCGGAGATGGCTTTGAACCCGGTTTCGTGCAATCCGGGTCGGGTTCTGGAGCCGGATTCGTGAGGAGGCGAGAACCGGAGGGAGTTGGAAGGGGAAATGAAGCGATCCGACTGAGTAGGAGAGAGGAAGCGAGCTGAGTTGCGGACGTAGCAGAAAGAGTGGCCTAGGGTTTCGTCCAGGGGCTCGGACGCCGCGAACACAACGTCGTTGTGGTCCGGCTGGTGGTGGTTGGTCCGGTGAACCGGCCGGAAGCAGTCGGAGAGGGTGGAGACTCCACTCCCCATCACATTTGAGTCGCGTCCAGCTGTTTGGCTACCGAGAAAATTGTCCCCTACACGAGTTTCCGGCAAAGCTCAACAACCCAAATAACACCATTAGAAAAAACGAAAAAAAAACAAAAAAAAGAAAGAAGCAGAGAGAGAAGAGAGAGAAAGGGCGAGAAAGTAAACAGAGAGAGAAGGAGAGTGGCAGTGATTTTATATTAGAATGGCCGACCTCGTTTTTGTAGAGAGAGAAAGACGACTTTCTCTCTCTAAAACCAATTTGTGATTTTTTTGAATTTAAATCTTTTGTTGTTGGCTGCAGTTGTTGGCTCTTGGTTGACGGTTACACCTGGTTTGGAGTACCTGCCACGTCGGAAGACACGTGGAACTACGGTGGTTTCCCGATTGGCGACTGGGGCGTAGGTTTCGGTCGGAGTATTTGTCCCTCCCTCCGGATTGGCCTTGGGGAAAGAAGGAAAGAAGGAGGGAGGACAGAAAGCGGTGGTGGGAGGGAGTAGGACTGTTCAGCGTTCAGTCACTCGCTCTCTGCAGGGTCAATGTTGAAGAAAACCGAGGTCGGATTAAAAAGGTTTGTCTTATAGGGGTGCTTTTGTCCTTTTCGCTGTTTGGATTATCGGACACCCTGTGACTTTAGACCCCGAGCCCAAGGCCCAATCTGGGTTGACCACCACCTTTCTGTTTTATCTCAAAGTACCATTATGCCCCTGGGACTATCCTCATCATGTTGTTGCGGAATATTCAAAACACAGATGAGCAATATATGTGTTACGTTGTTGCGGAATTCGGATGCATTAACTATTTAATGATGTGACAACGATTTCAGTTTCACAAATATGCACGCATGTTTTAGGAAATATTTTGACCCACAGCGTTCAAGTGTTGGTCAAGCTCATATCAAGAGTTGCTTACCGAATCAGTGTAATTCGAAGGGGATGCAACGATGGTTCTTGCTGCATTACAAACTTAAACAGTAGACGGCGCTTCTTCGTTGGGACATGTGGTGAATGATGCTCGCCATTTATGCGTTCAATTTCTCATGTAAAACTCACTCATACCCGACGGGAGGCAAACAAGGTTGCTCACAGACTAGCGCGACTCGGTCTAACTTTAGATCAACGAATAATATGGTTTGATGAACCCCTTAATGTAAATCTTCTTTTAGAGGATAGTAACACTTTGTAATTTGTTAGTGCGGAAATCTTTTTTTTCCTTTGACTTGGTTAAAATTTCTAGTAAGATTTTTATCGAGATTCATTTAAATGCACCATATCCTTTCATATGTTTATAATTTTTTCGTCGTATGAATGAATATCGTACTTGTTGCTAAAAAACAACACACATGCTTTGGAATTAATTGATTAGAACAAAGTCGTATCTATCTAAAATTTATCTTGTAGTCAATGGTCGGCGTGCACGATTTTTATGGTAACCTACTTCAATCAAATCTAATTCAACTTTCTTGTAATTTCAAACATATTCATTCACCTGTTTTGATTTTAATTGTTCTTAAAATTAAAACATAGAGGTATATGTGCTGTTTTTTTCTTAAGATGGGTCAATATACATCATCAATGAGCTCCTCCTTCAATGTACAGAAGAGTTATCTCATAGTTTTCTCTAAATTCTTAACCCTACTCACAATTCATGGAGTGCGACGGTTGCTAGGAAACAAAATTACGCTTCATTAATAAAGGATAAGTGGAGATCTTCGATTCTTATCTTGTGAATTAGCCATACTTGCTGACATACAGGCTAAGGGTCTACTCTCGATTAGATCCCCATGCTTTCTTGCATGGGTCTCTAAGAGCATTTCTAATAGAAGATACAAATTTTTTGTTGGTCAGAAAAGCTCTCAAATGACCAAATTTTAGGGTAATTAAAAATACTCATATCTTGGCCGAAAATTTTAAATGAAAATGTAAATTTACATCTTTAGGATATGGGCCCCACTAGGTAGTATGTGTATAATTTCTTGAATTAAAAGTTCAACATGAGTTGATATAGAATCTTTCATAAACCTATTTCATTGTCATTTCGTAAGAATATACAACAATACGTTAAGGAGAAGGTTTCATCTTCCCCAACACAGAATCGGAAACAACAAAGAAGACACATATGACAGTTACAAGGAAGATCACGATCACACGAGTAGCCAACCCAACAATAGTTCCGTACATGCCTGAATTGAAATGAGTAAAAAAAAAAAACATGACTCATTAATAGGATATGTCATTGCAATAACGAAACGTAATACATGGGTAATGGCCAAACAAATATAAAATTCATCTTTTAGTTGTGATGTTTCACAAATTTTTTTTTTAATTCGCGTGGTAGTTGTTTTATTACTATTGTTCATTCTACAAACAAAATGCTTTACTAGTCAAAGCAACAAAGCCAAAAGTCAAAATTTAGATTCATCAAACGATAGTAAATAGGGGATGGTGAGCATTACCACTACTAGACGATGGTGAGAAAAATGCACCTTATGTTTTATGTATAGTGCAAACAGCACATTCCGTGGTGTTGCTGGAACGAGAGTTGTCAGCAAAATCGTTGGAATTTGAATGGGGTGCAATGATGGTTCTTGCTGCATTAAAACTTAATACAGCTGATGACACTTCTTCGGTGAGACATGTGGTGAATGATGCTCACCATTTTATGCGTTCAATTTCCCAACCAAAACTCACCCGGTGAGAGACAAACAAGGTTGCTCAAAGACTGGTCCGACTGGGTCTAACTTTATATCAACTAATAATTTGGCTTGAGGAACCTCTTAATGTAATCACATATCTTCTTTTGGAGAATAGTACAACTTTGTAATTTGTTAGTGTGAGATCCTTTTTTACCTTCGACTGGTTGAAATACCTAACAAAATTTTTTATCAATGCCCATTTAAATGCAACCTATCCTCCCATATGTACATAATTTTTTCGTTGTATGATTGAATATAGTACTTGCTCTTAAAAAAAACAACACTTATACTTTGAAATTAACTAATTTGAACATGGTCGTATTTATCTTGTAGTCAATGGTCAATGTACATGATTGTAATGGTAACCTACTCCAATCAATTCTTATTCAACTTTCTTGTAATTTCAAACATATTCATTCACCTATTTTGATTTTAATTTTCATTAAAATTAAAATATAAAAGTATAAGTACTTTTTTTTGTTGAGTTGGACCAAATACCATATCAATGAGTCCTCCTTCAACGCACAGAAGAGTTATATCATAATTTTCTCTAAATTCTTAGTCCTACTCAATATTTGTGGAGTGCCACGTTTGTTAGGAAACAAATTACGCTTTAGTATGAATTAGTGAAAGATCTTCGGTTCTTATCTTGTGAATTAGTCATACTTGTTGACCTATAAGCTAATGGTTTACTCCAAATTAGATCCCTATACTTTCTTGCATCAGTCTCTAAGAGCATCTTTGATAGAAGATGCAAAATGTCTTGGAATGAGTTTTTCACGAGATAAGAACCTAAGATCTGTGGGATGTTTCATGAAGCATCAAAGCAAATAAATCGAAATGTTATTCTCATATGAAGCATCCCATAATTTTTTAAGTCCTGGAGAATTTCAATTCTCTATTTAAGAGAGAAAAGGAGGTTGGACAGAAGTCACAATAATACAATGATAAAATACTTGATTAGCCCTAGCTTGAATCACATCTATTTTGCCATAGTAACCATAAGCATAAGTGGTGTTCACCAATATATTATGGCATGGTCTTCCCAACGCCACAAGAGCTCGACAATTGTTGTCACCAATGCTCCGCCCTTTGAAAATATAGTTGTACATGTAGAATGCATACTTTATGTTAAAATATTTTTTGCACTCAACCACGGCCGGTGAGTTATCCAAATGCACCAACGTTGGAATTGCGCAACTCACTAAAAGCAAAATGACCACAATTGGAAACATGTTTAATTCGGTCATAAAGTAGGAAAGAACAAGTAACTTTTGATTTTCTCAGATAATGATCCCTTGGATGTAGTTGAACTTTAAGGCGAGGGATGAGGAAAAGGTACGAGTCATTAGTAAAATAAAAACCGCGTTTTCTTTTAAAACGGTCAAAGCAACATATCTAACTTACGTGGGGTATCAAATACGAGAGTTTCTAAGTTTGGTGTTTATTTGGTATGATAAAAACAACTTACAAGATGTACTTAATTATTTGAATCTTAAGGATCACATAACTATTGACCAGGTTATTACAATAATTTCGAAAATCGTGAATCTTTTGCACGTCGTGGTTGCGACTACCATAAACGTCTGCTTATCATTGTGTGAAAAAGATAAGAAAAAGAAAACGACTAGCATTGGTTTTTCAACAGTAAATAGACCAACATATTTTTCCGAGTATTATTGTTTCTTTTGTATCATAAGAAATGGTAACAATTGTTGAAATACAAAAATTATGTAAAGGAGTACCCCTTTTTGATAAAAATGATGCATCAATAAGTAGTGTCGTTGCAATAACAAAAAGTAATACATGGATAAAGGGCGAACAAACATAAAATTAATCTATTAGTTGTGATGTTTCAAGAACTTTTCTAAATTGGCGTAGTAGTTGTTTTATTTCTGTTGTTCATTCCAGAAACATAAAATAAATGCTTTACATGTAAAGCAACACAGTGAAGTCATATTAAGGTATCAAAGCAAATATATAAAAAATTTATTCTAACTCATGAAACATTCTATTATTTTTTTAGCCCTAGAGAAGTTCAATAATCTGTTTAAGAGAGGGAGGAAGGAGGCGGGAAGGAAGTCACAATAATATAATGACTAAATACTTGGTCAGTTATGGCCTGAATCACATCTTTTTAATTGGGATCCCAAATTTATATCTCACCCATTGAAATTAGGTGGCATTTCTTTTTTCAAGTTTTCAACCGATTATATTATGACACTTGTGTTTTGACCTATATTCGTAGCACACTGAAAATTTCCCCTCCCAATGACGATGGTAGACTTAACTTAAGGCTTGTAAGTAATTTTGATTTTCAATTTTAATATTTTGTTACATGTACACTACGAAATTATGACAATTTAGTTCCGGCCGTTAGATTTATTGCAAAAAAAATTCATTAAACGATGACATATCATGAGCGAACTGCAAAGCCTAGGTTTTTTTAGCTTACATGGCACAAAATTTAAAAATGAATTCAAATTTTCATTCCAAAATAGAAATTATATTAAAATGGTTGTTTTATTTGCACTCTACGTATTGTTAAATACACCATACATGCTGAATGCATCGTACATTAATTTTTTTTAATTAAAATTTATCTTAAAACACATCACTTACTTTCCAATACTACCTTTACTCGTCATACTTCATTTTTTTTAACAAACGATAATATTTACACTACGGGAGTGGGGAAGTGGCTAAGCCTCACAAAGAACTAGCCACAATAATATAGTTCAAATGTGCATTTGGCACAAATCGAATCTAAAATCTCTCACTTACAAGTGAAGTAGAATACCACTGTACCACTAGATCGTAATACTAAGTGATTATACCCCATATACTTTTAGCAGAACGTTTTTGCAGTAAGGGCCTCGATTCTGCCTCAGTTATGCTAAATATTGATCAACCAAAGCAGCATCATCTATTTTTACCTTAAAAAAAAAAGTAGCATCATCTAAGAGTATTGAGTAAAAAAAAGGAGTCATATGGGAGGAGTAAAAATGTATAAAACTTCACAAGCATGAAGATGAATATATCTGCTGCGTTTAGTGATTCAATTAAGAGTATTGAGTCTACTAGAAATTGCAATAAAAACGCAGACAATAAACATTTTTATTTGAATACACATTGAAAATTGTTTGGTGTGTATGCAAAATATAAATTTTTAGCATCTTTTGAGGGCTTAAACTGTCATTTCATATCATGGTTTATAAGTCGTTTAATAATAAATTTTTATATGAGTGTATTCAACAATTTGTGAGTTGTTAAAAAAATAGGAAAACTAATGAAAATGACTTGAAAACTTTGAGTTTTAACGATAATAACAAAACAAAGGGTAAAGTGAATAGTATCATGATTGACTTTTTAGTATAAAAATGTGGTTTTTCATTAAAGTGAACAATACTACAGTTTTTCGTGAAAACTCCCTAAAAAAATTCCACAATCATACCAACCCTCCATCATATGCTGTCTCGAGCCTTCCCCGCCCTTTTCCCACCCACCCAAAGAATTCTACCGTCTTCTTCTGTCCAAATCAAACACTCGGATCAAATCAACAACAAAAAATTAGACATTCAAACCCAACTAGATCAACAAAAAATGAAACTCACTCAAATTAAACCACCTAACGACCACCATTTGTTTTAAAACTACTTTGCCTATTGTGGTTCGTTTTATTAACATGGGTATTGTAGGGATTTTGACAATATCGTACACATCCCGTTATACAACATGGACACGGACAAAAAAAAATCAAAGTTAAGGCCCGAGTATAATGGTCGAGTTGGAATAGTGTGAACCAGTTAATCTAATGGGTCATTTTAATGTCACTTGTCAAGTACCCGCTTCAACTTGTTAAGAACAAAGATTTTAATAATTTAACGTTTTAAAAATAAACTCTCACTCTCACTATATGAACATATCACTATCTCGCTCACGATCTCGTTTTTCTCTCTCTAGATATATCCTCCTTGGGGCCAATGGGTTAGTCTAGTGGAAAGAGAATAAAGGTTTGGAAGCCCCAACTCGTGTTTGAAATCCCACAAGCGCATTCCTTGGGTTTGTTTTGAACATGTAGCATCACTATTTGAGATTTTTAAGAGTAGTTCCACCCCACACCATAGGAAATAGTCGGCCAATCATTGGGCCCCACTTTGCCAGACTGCTCAATCAGGCAAGGATTGTTTGACCTTGCGCCCGAGTGCCATTTGACCTCATGTCGATGTCGACCACTTCAAAGTCACCGTAAACCTAGACCCAAAACCCAAAAGCTATTGGAGCAGATTAAGCCGAGATGGATGAGGCGAGTTGCAGACCCAAAACCTAAAACCCATACCCAAAACTCAGATCCGTGGAGGCAGGATCAAGAGAGGAAGACAGAAAGGGCCGAGGTGTAGAGAGAAGGGTTGAGGTGGGATTGAGAAAGAGAAGGAAATTGAGAGGAAGAGGAAGTGAGGGAGAGGTAGAGGGGGCGGTGATGTGGTAAAAACTAACACACAAATTAAACCCTATAAATTATGCAATTGTAGTATGGATAAGTAAAGATCGTTCTAGGCCGGAGATTAAAAGGGATGCTAATCAACACAAATTAGACTTAAAAACTGAAAACTAGACAAAACTAACTCAAAACACTAAGGGGGGGGGGGAGGTTTTTTGAACGAAATTTTGACTTAAACAAGTAAATTGCATAAACAAAGTAGGTTTGGACGAAAATTGGGTGAAATGCTAGCTAGAGGATTCTTCTCCACACAAGAAACATATGCATACAAATTGATTTCCGGTTATTATTCCTATAAACCACGAATGACAATGCCCCCAAATTAACCGTGAACTGCACAAATTAACTCTCAGATTTTCCTAAAGTCATTGAATTGGACTCAGCGACTCAACCAAATTATTCTTCTCAAGTTCCCTAACTATGAACAACATGATAGAGATACATACCAAAGATCATTAAGTTCTGTGAAAATCATAAGCATTGACAAATTATTCGTAACTATGAACTGCATGATACTTCTGCCAGGAATTTACTTAACTCAATCATGATTAGTGACTTTTACTACATGCAAATTTAAGTTCATAACGATTAAGTGAAATTCCCTTATATTCTAGCATCAAATCTCTGCATGTAAACTAAGTACGCATCCTTAATCAACATATAAGAATAAGTTCTCTATAAAACAGATAAGTAAATCACATTCATGGTTTACGAAACAATAACTAGATGTAATCAATTTATACAAAACATATGATCATGACTTCGAATTCACCTCTAGCTAAAAAGAAATTTAGTTACACATGTTTGTCATAGTTGAAAAGCAATCTAAAATAAACATCGAAACTAAAACTAAGAATAGAAAGAACCCAAGACGCTCTAGCAATCCAATGGCAGATTGCACAATCCTTGGATGCAGCACGGCTCAAAACTCCTTCTCTCCTTCCTATCTCGCAAGCACAGAACAAGTCTCTAAAATTCTTAGAAGCCTGTGCACACTGATGTATTTTCTCTCTAAAACTCTTTCTCTGAAAAATCCCCTTCCCTAAAGCTGCGGCACAATGTGTGTATATATAGGCAGACTCACGACACCAATCCTTGGAAGACAAGGATAGGGCACGACACAATTCTAGGAGAAAATGGGATTAAATTGTTTGCATGATTTTAGGACTTTTAGAATCAGATATGCATTATTAAAACATGATAAGGACTCCCCCTTGTAGCTGGAGATACGGCAATATAGGATTAGGATAAGATAAGATAAGGTTAGTTTGGATAAGGTTGGATAAGAGAAGATTGGATAAGGTCTCATTGTTTTTCAGCTGATTCCTTGTCTTCCAAGCCTTAATTTAATTCTTCCAGATTTGTAGCACATTTTTAGCATTATTTGTCACAAAAAACGTCCATCCATTATGCTCCATACGCATGCTATCCAATCCAAGTCCAAAACTACTCCAAATTGCTCCATTTTGCCCTTTTTGTCACCGTTGCCATTTGGACCTACAAACACACGAAAATAGTTTAAATCACTATATTAACTAGAAACTAACTAAGTAAATGCAAAGAAATAAGTTAACAAAGTTGCATAAATATGCTCCTATCAAGCGGATAAAAAGATGGAGAGGGAGAAAGAGGAAGATGAAGATGAAAAAGGAACAGAGGAAACGAGAGAGTTCTGAAGAAAAAAAAGGAGGAAGAGAGGAGATTTTTCTACAAAATAAAAAATAATCTAAACTACATATTAGTAGAACACTCTTTCTCAACCAAAATAGGGTGAAAATACTATTTAATCTTCTATCACAACAAAAGGTTAAGGGTAGTAACGTAATTTTACAAAACAAAATTTTGCTTGTTTTTTGTTTAAGTCTCACCAACAAATGATTTTAACATCTCTAATTTAAAAAAAAAAAAAATCTCTCCCGCTTTCATGTTCTTTCTCACTTTCTTCCTCTCTCATTTAATTTTAAAAACAAAAATAAAAAAATTCACACACTTTATGTGTGGGCATATACTGGTAAATAATAATAAAAATGAACTTTTAGTATCGAATTGTCCGAGCAATTTATTTACAGAATGACGATGAACTCAGGCATTACCATTCACTAAGGCAATAATTGCCTTCGCCCAATTGATAGGGCAACTATTACCTTACTGGGGTGTAACTGCTATAGAATGATATACAAAGGACAATAAACTATATAATAATAACTTCTATTCTTTTTGTTTACCAATTGAAAGTGAATGAACATCCGTTTCTTCAAAATAACCTTTGCTTCTTTTCATTGGCCAAAACAGTCTTTGTTGTTTGTTCTAAAATTACAAAGGTTGCATTCCAATTATTCTTTTTGTGGTTTGCAAAAAATTATATCACCTGCTAAGAGCCTAAGACGTTAAGTCCTCCTTATGTCGAATTCATTTTCAAGGTAAATAAATTATACGCTATTGTTTCCTTCTTCTTCACTCTCCCTTTGTGTTTTTTTTTTTTCCATTTTTTTTAACTTATTCAATCAACGCTTAATTAAAAAGACGCAAGAGTACATAAAAAAGAGTACAAAAATCATTTTCTTTTTCATTGTCCAAACTCAAATTATAGAATAAAGCAAAAGGTAAATATAGAGAGGAGCAGATCCTTTCTGGATCCCCTTCCATCCGGATCCTGCATACTCCCTACCATCACTCACCTTCCCCTCCCACCCCAATTCCCACTGCATATTTCCCTGACCTTCAACCCCTCCCAATTTCCTCCTCTTCTTCTTCTCTATAATTTGCTTCGTCGGTCTCCGTAGGAGAAGCATGGCCGGTCCAGAGATTTTTAAGGCCCGGGGCGACACCTAAAAAAGTGTCATAACTTCATATAAGAAAATTATTTATTTTCACATGTAAGACATTGATAAAATTATACTTAGAAAAACACTTCAAACTCAATAATTTAGAAACACAAAAAGACTAATTTATTTTGTACTGAGAGAAGAAAACCAAACAACTCTGGGCTTATAAGTAGATAGATGATGAGTTTTGTTTTCCATTTGAACTTTGAAAGTGTTTTTGTATAAATTATGAGGTGTTTTTTCTTATTTACTAACCTTGTCAATATGGGACTAAAAAAATAATGATGTTTTTGAGTCTTTAATTGATATGTATTAGTAATGAATGGGCATTAAATTAAATATTTTGATAACACGTCATATAATTTACAAATTTGCGCTAAAAATTTGGTCTACGTATTACTCATTGTTGAAGATTAGACTTGAATTGAAACAAATATTTAAAAATAACAACCCACATAGCTACTAGCTAGTAACTAAAAATAAATTAACAACCAAACAAAAATTTGTAAAAATTGAAAAAAATAAAAATGCACATAGCGTTTCGAACTTAGGACCTCTTGTTAATTTTAAACAACAAAAACCATTGCTTTTAATTAAACTTCTTGATCTAATAACCAAATTTTATAAATTTATACTCTTATGAAAAGAAATTTGTAAAAATTAGAAAGTAAATAAGCACATGTGTTGTTTTGAACTCAAGACCTCTCATTATTTTCAAATGACCAAACCATCTCTTCTACTTAAATTTATGTGTCATTGAACCAAGTTTTATAAATTTATACTCTTATGAAAACATATATAAATATACCGTCCTAATAATTTTGGTGCCCCCAATATTTTTGGGCCCCGGACGGTTGCCCTGCTTGCACTGGGCATGGGCCGGCCCTGAGGAGAAGAAGGCAAGGATGTTGAAGAAAAAGAGAAAGAGTGAGAAAGTTGAACAGGAATTATGATCTTACTCGCATGATTTTACGTGAACGGTTGATGTCACATTCCAGCCCGGACCCCCATCACATCCCGGGCTCGACTTCACCGTAACATGATATTGTCCGCTTTGGATCCCGACCACGCCCTCACGGTTTTGTTTCTAGGAACTCACACAAGAACTTCCCAGTCGGTCACCCATCCTGAGATTGCTTTCGTACGAACTCGCTTAACTTCGGAGTTCCGATAGAACTCGAAGCAAATGAGCACCCAAAGAGTCTCGTGTTAGGAAAAGATGAGAATATGCATATAAGACATAGATGATCCACTCCCCTGAACGATTTGAGATATTACAGTTGAGATTATTTTGTCTGCAGGATCTGGATAGAAAAGATCCAAAGAGGATCTTGTTCCAATTTAGAGGTACTAAAACTATTCATTAGAGACAAAAATTGGATACCATTTGAGTTTTTGAGAACAAGTCAATAAAAAGATTCAGAATGACTCATGTTTTTTTATAGGACAAACACATGATATGATTTATGAAGTTGATTTGATAATGATAGCAAATAATAACAATTAACTAGTTCATTGAATATGGCATTTAATTATTTAAATAAAAATGATTAGAAGACTTTTAATCAATATTTTAATGTGGTAATTAGAAATGGGCAACTTGATTAAAGAATCAGCAAGACAATGTCAAATACCACCCTACCTCTTTGTAAAACTCATCTTTTAAACAAGGGAACTTTAACGAAAAGCACCCGGTACTGTTCACTTTAACGAAAAACCACATTTTTACACTAAAAAGTTAATCCTGGTACTATTCACTTTACTCTTTATTTTGTCCTTATCATTAAAACTCAAAGTTTTCAAGCCCTTTTTATTAGTTTTCCTTTTAAACAAAGCAAGAGATTCAAAGTTTAGCTACCAAAACCTTTATTAAATTCGCCATGAAAATTACTAATCCGCCCAAAATTAACATAAAAAGGCGGGAAAACACCATGTGGGGTCCACTGTTGATCAGCTAGTCAACGACTCCAAATAGAGTCTTGATAGGCGGGGCCACTCCCATATGACTTGGAATTGTAATTGGAGAAGTTTTTGAGTGTTTCAGAAAAACAGGTGTTATGATATAAATGGTTGGAAACATATTTTTTTTAAGTTTGCAATCATTTGTATAATGACGTTTGGTGTATCGGGCCGTGTTCCAGGTACATTAAAAATGTCTCCAGTGAATGATGGGTTTTTAAGTCTTTATCATGTCTTTATCACATAAAACTCAATTCAAGTTTCACCTAACTCATGAATCATTAAAGTTGGATAACAAATTCATGAAAATTGTTTGGGTAGAACAAATGAAAAGCATTGTTGTTGATGTATGTGTTATATAAGTGTGTGACTGATATATTGATGGAAACCAATCTTTTAGCAATAGATTCTTACTTGTGACATGGAAAAAAACTTTAACGAATTCGATAATGGAGTATGACAACATAGGCGAAGTGAGGAACATGTTGAGCTGGTAAGTGACGAAATTTGAGTTTTAGGAGATTAAGTAGGATGCAAGAATGTTGGCGTTCCCCATAGCCTTGTCAAGTTGAGTTATCTAATTGTACTTTTACAATTTTCTTCTAAATTATGACTGAAAATCAAAGCTCTATGAAGTTTATTTAGTGGAACACAAATATATGGACATGGACTCATACTAACACCAAAAACCATATCTATTGGGCCTATTGGGCTTATTGGGCTTATTGCGCCTATTTGGTTGGGTTTGCGGTGTAAAAGCCTAGCACTTTTTCTATATTTAACTCTCGAGTATCGTTTTCTTTGTTGAGTGCCATTCTACTTGTTAGAGGCGCCGCCGCCGCATCCGCCGCCGCTTCTCTCAAACTCTCAAAACTCTCGAACTCTGAAATCTTCATCGTCCCCTACCTCACACGCACTCTGTTGTAAAGTAAGTCCTCAAAATTCTCTCTCTCTCTCTGTTGTTTCTCTGCTAATTGGGTTTTTTATTTTGTTTTGTCTTTTTTTTTAGCAATTTATTTGCATTGTTTTGTCTTCTTTTTTTCATTTGTTTGAATTAAAATCGTACCATTTCTTGCCATACATTTGCTTAAGCAGCTCAAATAGTCATTAGTATAATTAATAAAATGGGATAAGAAATTATGATGTTCTTTGTTGCAGAGCATATATTCATTTGTATGTCGTTAAATTTGCCAGAGGAAAAAGAAAGTAACAAGTTTTCGTTAAATGGGATAAGGCGCGGGTGGGGCGGAAACCATGAATCGGTTATGGGAGGGTTTGGGCGGAAACGCCAATTACAGCGTCGGGCACGGTTGTTATCTGAAATTATGTGAATTGTTTTGTTCTTCTTGGATTAGTAACAAGTAACAACTGCCCTTCAATGGTGTCATACTTGTTTCATATTGAGAATGTTGAATTTTCAGCTTCGTTGCACGGGGTTTAGTCCTGAGTTTCGCTCTCATAATGGAAGTTGTGAACTTTTGATTTTTTATGATGAAATTAGTCGTTAATTGTTTTCAGTAAAATAGGTTCATTATGTATGTAGTTGTTTTTGTCTATAAAATTCATGTTAATGGTGTTTTTGTATGCTGTCCAATGAGGCGTATGGATACATCTCTCGTTAATGGGGTTCTTATAAACGTTTTAAATCAAATGATGTGCTGTGAAAACCAGGTTTAACAGTGTATGTTAAACCTGGTAATAACTTTTCTTTTTTCTTTTTTCTTTATTTTTTTTCAGCAGACCAATAAGTAAACATGGTGCAGTATAACTTCAAGAAGATGACTGTTGTACCGAATGGGAAGGACTTAATTGACATTATCCTGTCTCGCACTCAGAGGCAGACCCCAACTGTAGTCCACAAGGGTTATGCCATTTCCCGCCTTCGTCAGTTCTATATGCGCAAAGTCAAATATACCCAACAGAATTTTCATGAAAAGCTCTCCACAATCATCGATGAGTTTCCTAGGCTGGATGATATCCACCCTTTCTATGGTGATCTTCTTCATGTTCTCTACAACAAAGACCACTACAAGCTTGCGCTTGGCCAAATCAATACTGCAAGTAAAAATATTCGAAATATTTCTAAAGATTTTGTGAAATTGTTGAAGTATGGTGATTCACTTTACCGGTGCAAATGTCTCAAGGTCGCTGCTCTTGGCCGCATGTGCACGGTTATAAAGAGGATTGGTCCTAGTTTAGCTTACCTGGAACAAATTAGGCAACACATGGCAAGGCTACCTTCAATTGACCCTAATACCAGGACAATATTGATTTGTGGTTATCCAAATGTCGGAAAGAGTTCATTCATTAACAAGATCACAAGGGCTGATGTGGATGTCCAACCCTATGCTTTTACGACCAAGTCACTCTTTGTGGGACACACAGATTATAAATACCTGAGGTACCAGGTAATTGATACACCAGGGATCTTGGACCGACCGTTTGAAGACCGTAACATTATTGAGATGTGCAGCATCACAGCTTTGGCCCACTTGAGAGCTGCGGTGTTGTTCTTCTTGGACATCTCGGGATCTTGTGGGTACAGCATTGCCCAACAAGCAGCTCTTTTTCACAGCATCAAGTCTCTGTTTATGAACAAACCATTGATTATAGTCTGCAACAAGACTGATTTGCAGTCATTGGATGGTATATCCGAGGAAGACAAGAGGTTGGTCACGGAGATGAAATCTGAAGCTATGAAGACAGTGATCGGTCAGGGAGGTGAGGCTACAAATGATGCGGGGGTACTCTTGCCCATGAGCACTTTGACCGAGGAGGGGGTAATTGCTGTAAAGAATGCAGCTTGTGAGAGGTTGTTGAATCAGAGAGTTGAACTGAAGATGAAATCCAAAAAGATAAATGACTGCTTAAATCGTTTTCACATTGCCATGCCAAAGCCTCGTGACAACAAGGAAAGGCCCCCATGCATACCTCAGGTGGTTATAGAAGCTAAGACTCAGCAAGCAACGGAGAAGGAAGAGAGGCATACAGAAAGGGATTTGGAGAATGAGAATGGCGGTGCAGGTGTATACTCTGCCAGTTTGAAGAAGCATTATATCTTAGCTAATGATGAATGGAAAGAGGATGTCGTGCCGGAAATTTATGATGGGCACAATGTGTGTGACTTTGTTGATCCTGATATTTTGCATAGGCTTGAGGAGTTGGAACGAGAAGGACTCCATCATGAAGAGGAGGGTGATGATTTTAAGATGGATGGATTCCAATTGACTCCAGAAGAGCAAAAGACATTGGCTGCGATAAGGAAAAAGGAAAGCTTGCGCTATTCACAACATAGAATGAAGAAAAGCACAGCAGAGAGTCGACCCATTGTACCAAGGAAATTTGACAAGGATAGGGAGTTCACAACAAAGAGAATGAGGAGGCAGCTTTCAAAATTGGGTATTGATCCTACTAGGGCAATTGAACGGGCTCGAAGCAGATCTGTCTCTAGGGGACGGAAGAGGGAGAGATCAGTTGACAGGGGTGATGCTGATGGTGGCGATGATATAGATGTGGATACACCCAACAAGAAGCAGCGTATGTTATCTAGATCTCGTCCAAGGTCTAGATCAAGGCCTCCGATTGAAGTTGTCCCTGGAGAGGGCTTCAAGGACTCTAATCAGAAGGCGAAGGCACTACAGAAGGCCAGGAAATCTAATAAGAATAGAAACAAGGATGCTCGTCGTGGAGAGGCAGATAGGGTCATTCCCACTTTAAAACCAAAGCACTTGTTATCTGGAAAACGCTCAATTGGAAAGACCCAAAGGCGCTAGATTATTTGAGGTACGTAAGACACATTGCATTACTTTCAATTCAGCTCGTCTTTCTTTTGTGCATCAAAAGCATTCATCTTTTTTTCATCTTTTACATGCTTTACGCACACATGTTTTTGATGCGGATGCGTGAGAGTAACATTCTCGTAACAACCAGATACAAGTTTTGGCCTAGTAATCAATATGCCTTCTCTTCTTCCAGGGTGGTAGGTTTGCTTTGTATTTTGCACGGTGAGTTGTACTTGCTGCTGCAAAAGAACTCGGTTCTTTGGTTGCTGTTTCGGCTGGGGATTGCGGCCTGCAAGATCATGTAACCAGAAAAGTCTTAGTAGTTTCCATTCTTTTATTCTAAATTGTGTTTTTTTTTCTTTAGGCAATTTTGGATCTGAATTCGTTTCGTAACCTTTTTTTGGTGAAGATTTGGTTTCGTAATTTTGTAGTTTTGACAAACTGCGAAACTTGGCCCGAGTGAAATTGCTGCCCGTTTGTGTTATACCCCTTCAGGTTAAGATTTTGGATGGTGGGCGACCGCCCGTATCTCAGGTCTTGATAGCAATGGGGTTGTGCGCATCACCCCCCTCCGCCACGGGAACTTGGACTTCTTCCTGGGGGAGGCAGATTGATCCCATCCGGATCCACTTTTTGGGGATCTCTACCCATTTAGAGTGTATCGATTAGAAATCATTGGACTTTTTTTTATTTAAAATTAAACACATAGTATCTGACAAAAATTGACCGCACGATATATGATCAATGTTAGAATGTGGAGACCCCTAAGATCCTCACAAAGTGGATCGGAGCGGATCCTCTTCCCAGATCAAGTCCCCACGTTAAACTCTGTAACTTTCATTTCCCTCATTTACAAGCAATTAAGTAGAATTAATTTTCTAAAGTTGGGAAAAGCTTTAGTATTAATAGTAGGCTGGTGTTATCCACATATTTTTTTTTCCTTTCTAAATGTTTTTTTTCAATTTTTGGCTGTTAGATTGAATAAATTAAAGATAAATCAAAAGTCATAAATTAAAAGGGGTGGGTGGATTTTGACAAAAAAAAAAAAAAATTGTGTGGATAACACAACATAAAAGATCTCAAGTACTGACCATACCAAACCCTCGGTTCGATTCTAAAGATTATTTTTCAAAGGGTTTTTAACACAAATGATCCTTGAAATGGACTCTTACCATCAAAATGGTTACTAAAATTGAAAGTCAATCAATGTAGTCTTTGAAAATAGGTATCGCAAATCAATGTGGTTCTTCCGTCACAATTCTGTTAAAAATTCCATTAAGTGTTGATGTGACACATAAATGGGTTCCACAAGATTTATGGGTTTTTATCACAAATGATTCTTAAAATTGACTCACACCATCAAAATGATCATTGAAATTGACCCACACCATAAGATGGTCCCTAAAATTGAAAATCAATGACTGTAGTCCTTGAAAACAGGTGTTGCAAATCAATATGATCCTTCCGCCAAACGGAAATTTTGTGTGATCTATTTATGTGTTGCATCAGCACATAACGAAAATTTTGACAGAATTGTGATGGAAGGATTATGTTGATTTGGGACACTTGCGGGACTACATTGATCGATTTTCAATTTTAGGGATCATTCTAATGTTGAGAGTCAATTTTAAGGACCATTTATGAGAAAAAAAATGACTTATGAGACCCATTTATGTTCCACATTAGCACTTAACGGAATTTTTAATTGAATTGTGACAAAATGACCACATTGATTTGTGATACATATTTTCAGGAACTACATTGATTGATTTTCAATTTTAAGGACCATCTTGATAATGGTGATGATCAATTTCAGAAACCATTTGTGATAAAAATCCTTTTTCAAATTTTCATATTTTTATACTAATCTAGTCCAAATGATGAATATTGGGTTTGACAAATTTCCAGCATTACTACGATTTATTAATATTCAGTTTTACTTGTAAGAGAGATTTTGAGTTTAAATCTCATAAAAAGGGAGTTCGATACCAATTTATATTTTTACTATAAATATATCATCATAAAAAAAGTGTGAAGCATATAAGTTAAGAGTGGTTCTCTCTTATTGAAATTTGGAATACTATTATGTTTGATTTACTTTCATCCATAATACGTGCTACTAAGTCATCCAAAAAATTAAAAAAGGGTTAAATCTTACACATGGAAATATCCTCAATTCCTCATTGTTTTTCACAAGTCGATGGATACTACAGAAGGCTTTGTGCCACTGCCACAATCAATGTCGTTACCAACACAGACGTGCAAAATCATAAGCCGACTCTGTAACCCTAATGACGTTCTTCGGATCGATCGCTCCATACTTTAGAAAGCAAAATTCCGACAGACATGTCTAGTCAATTACAAACTAATGCCATCGAAATAAAAGTTTTTTCGGCATGAAAGCGTATCTATGGACAATGCTATACATAAGCTTGGAAAGAAAATCTGTGCACATTTGTTGGATTAATATGAAAAACTTCAACGCAGTTCTGCTGATACGCATACCATTATCATCATAGAATGGATGTAAACTCGTCAGTACCAGGCTCACAACTGACCTGTTCGTATGTCCCCATCAAGACGTTCGGCATTAAGAGTCCCCGGAAGCTCTCTAAAATCTTCATTGAAAATAGAATACGCACTGCAAATTCCAAGCACAAAATAATATTTATAAGATGCTGAAGGACATCAGACATTGTTCACTAAGAACGCACAGAGGGCAAGGACGGGAAGGAGTGAGTGCCAGAAGCAGCCAGAAATAGTCGAGAAATCATTTGGTGAGCATGATAAATTCCAACAGGACACAGGATTCTTCAACAAATATGTGAACAATGTTCAGCAAACACCACTAAGCACAACAACAATTTCTCATTTCTTCGCGTTGAACAAGTTTTAAAGTACTCAGGTAATTCCCTCATGCAAGGAGAGAAACTAAAACTACAGTCAATTGTTTTAAGTCTCTTCTATTTTTACACCCCTTCCGAACAGATCGCTGTTTATCTTAACTGTAACCGCAATTTACAAATTTCTCATTTCTTCGCGTTGAACAAGTTGTGATAGTAATGACGAAAAAAGTATTTGAAAATTCATCTTTCACTGTAACCGCAATTTACATGTTAATGGCAAAAATTATATCCACAATAGAATGAATACCTGACATCGCCAGGTTGCCGCTTTCCAAGATTCACGAGGATGACAACAAAACCTGTGGCAAGTATCTGAATGCAGAGCAGCACCAAACAAAAATTACATCAGCTATCTTAACTTATTTTTTATTCTCTTCAAAAAGGTGGTTTAAAGGGTAGACATTGAACTGCCAGTTTAGTGATATGTGTTTTGCTGTATTAAAAGGAGGGGGCGTGGCCGAGGTGTCCAATGGATAGCCTAGCCTAGGCGCGAGGCGCGAGGCGAAGCCTCATGGAACCTAAAATTTTAATATTATATATATATATATAAGTATATTTATAACAATATAATACTTTGTAAAAACAAATATAATTATAACTAAATTAAAGATAATATCATCTTCTTTATTACTAAGTCTAGTTGTACTTGGAAACTATGTCATATAGTCTCAAAATGTTATAATTATTTATTTTATTGTAAGCAATTATAGAGAACTTCAAGGAAAATAAGGATGAATGGTCACAATAATAGGAAAATTTCATGCAAAATAAAGGCTGAAAGTTGCAATTATAAGTAATTTAAAAGGAAATAAAGGCTGAGTGGAGTAGTTATAGGGTATTTAAAATGATATAAAGCAATAATTATGGGAATTTAAAGGAAAATAAAGGGTTGAGTGGAGTTTTTATAGGGTATTTAAAATGAAATAAATGGGATGGAGAATTTAAAGGGTATTTAAAATGAAATAAATGGTGAAAATAAAGGGTTGAATGGAGTATTTATAGGGTATTTAAAATGAAATAAAGGCTGAGTGGAGCAATTACTATGGAAATTTATGGGATTTGGAGAGAGAAAGTCTCTCCTTCTTCGTTGAAACTAGAACCGCATAAAACATTTCAGAAAACCTGGATTTTGAAGGAAAAAAGGCCCACATGAACGCCCTGGACGCCCTGAGGCGTGCCTCCGCCTCCCAGACGCGCTCTGGCGAAGCCTTCCGCCCACTCCCTCAAAACAGAGGCGGGAACATTGACGCCCAGCCTCAGAGGCCGCCTAGGCGCGCCCTGAGGCCAGCCTTTTAAAACACTTTGAGTAATAAAGAGTGGATGAAGGAAGATGTATTTATAGAAGACTCCGACATCGGATTATAGATTATGAGTTCATAACCCTAGCCCATTCACGTTTTGGGTGGAAGTGGAACAGATCTACCACATTAGCATTTATAACAACAGGAACTAAGAGAAAAGAGGAAACGTACATATAAAGGGCCAATGTCCCATCTGTGGGCAACCGGTGCGAAAATAAACCACATAATGATAATTACCCACATCTTCAGACTGAGAGAGAAAATTGCCATCAAAAGGATATCTATCAATTAAACATAAAAGAGCTTTCTGTCAGTATGTTGTATTCTTTTGGTGGAAAAAAAAAAAAACTTGATGCCTACCAGGGAGCTTCATCTTATCATGTAGAAAACTGTACAATGCCCTCTTCCATGGGCTCGATGACAGTGGAAGCTGAAACTTCTGGAAACACAAAAATCAAGGGAAGACTATTAGTTGATTCACAGTTTATGCAATGGCATTGATATTTCAATGGGATAAAGGGTTCAAGCATACCAGATCTTCATCATCATCGTCATCATCAAATCCATCCCTAAGATGTTTAACTGGTGGCTTTGGTTTGACAGCAACAATTAGGGAATCTAGACAAAAATATATGTTTAATAATTAATCCTAGCCACTCATCAAATGCGCCAAAAACAAGGACTCTTAACTAAAAATTTCTTTTCCCTATCATGCCAAGCTAAAGACCTCACTCAAAATGAAGAAAAGAAAGGCATAAGAAATTTTTTTAAGCGACGTAATGCTTGTCAAAACAATAACTATTTAACTTTCATCCATCGAAATCTGTAATTCAGGTAGCTGATTAAGTCAGAGTGGTCACAGTTTTGCAAAAGTATAATATGGAGTTAAACAACCACAAACATAACCACAAACAACTATATCATAAATACTAAGAGTTTGAACAAATATATTGTGGAACTCCAAACAACTTTTATATAGATGTGAACAACAAAATCAACCGAAGCTTGAATGTAGGTTGAAACTACCCAACTTAATTAAGGACTGCTTTTGGGGTGGTCCTCCCATTGTGAAATTTCATAATCTGCACCGATCGCCCAAAAGATTTCAAGATCTTCCATGGATTACTGTTCTCATTCATATCTGGTGTCCTCTTTGTCTAGAAAAGGCATAAATTTAGGCTGGTGCCATCCACACACCTCTTAATACTTCCAACACACCCCTTGTTAATTTATGTCTTTTGTTCCTCTCTAATTCATCCGATCCAACGGCCGATACTTGAGACACGTATGGAAGGTAAAAAGGAGTATGTGGATAGCACCACCCTAAATTTATTCCAGTTTAATTAAGAGAAGGTTTGTAGAATCCTCTCTGATGTGCAGCTTATCATTATGTTTTCATGCAGCTTCTCTTTCTAGTTTCATTTCATTTCCCGTTCAGATCTTTTCTTTTCTTATCTGTCTTGGTCCAATGCCTTCTAGATGCTTAGATATGTAATTTTAGGTGATTTGGACAATACAACCATTTTAATTCAAAAAATTTAAAAGTTGGGTGGGGAAATAGGAATTGTTGTTGTGGGGGTGGGGGAATACTGCAGCTCAAATAAAATCAAGTGATAAATACTATGACAAGAACAATACCACCGTCACTGAGTTGTAGGTACACATCTTGTGCACTTTTGCTATCATGCAATACATTGCCTCGCAAAATAAGCCTCAGCCTCTCAATTGGTAAGTGGCCATTCTCAGCTATCAATTTTCTCAAATCATGCACCTGTTTATGACAAAAAGTGGAAGCACATCAATATGTGACGATGCACACCTTTAAATCTCACACATTTTTGTTATACACTCATGTCCTTTACCCTAGACTTATAAAGTTAGATGAAACACTAAATATTTTAAAATATTAATGCATGCTAAAAAGAATCTCGAGACACATATACAGTGCTGGCAGAGATTATACAGACAGCAGAAAAATACTAAGGTCAGAAGTTCCAGATTAACTACAACTACTTAGAGTGTTTGAAAATGTCACAAAGTAAACAGAAAGCAATGTATTCATTGGAGGTTCTATAATGATCATGCGCACGCACAAACATCTAGAGTTAATTACACCAACACCCCTGATATTTAGCAGCGTGTTCACTTCAGGCTCTGTACTTCTGGAATTCACAGTGCAACTACTTGAGGTTTAACATTGTTGCACACATTGCCCCTTCAAGGAAGCAATCGGGTAGTGGATTTGACAGAATCGATTAAGGACTAAAATACACTTACGGTGTTATAGTCCCAGAAACGTGTCATTGCGTAACGGGAAAAGGTTGTGGATTGTAATAAATCTAGAATTGAACCTTATTGAAGAGTCTAGTTCTTAGAGGCTATAACTGGTGATCTCCTAAAATCTATCATACAAATTCTTGAACTATCAGCCAATAAGCTTCGGTCCTGTTGCGGTCTCGACTCTCTCGGGCAAGTAGATACATATAACACCAGTGAATTGGTCATGTCTGACAATCAGTGAATTGCTTGACTAGGCAACTGTTTAAAATCCTCACCTTTCGTCAGAACAATAGGCGTTAATTTCACGGAGACACACATTCGGCCAAATGATCAAGAATTTGTAATCTGGGTTTTGATCAATTATGTATGCATAATATGAAATATGAACAGGAATCACATAAAACCAGGTAATTTTCCAAATGCAATCTGAGTCATGCATCCATATCTGACAGATATTGAAAGGGAGGGGGGCAAGAAAGATGAACGCACTGTGATGGATGAGGGGACTTGGAGACGAGAAGGGGGAGCCGGGCCAATGGTTCTCACAACGATCTCCACCTTCTTCTTCTTCTTCTTCTCAAACTCCTCGTCGCCATTGACGATGCTGCTGTTATTCGAAATGGGTATCAGCTCTTCCTCCTCAGTAATCTCGCCCATACCATATCAAGCACCGGCGTCTCCGCCACCAATTCTTTCTTGGGTCTCCGTCAACCGTCGCCAAATTCACAGACACCGACGTCCGGGCCGTTCCAGAATCCAGACGGAGTCCTTTCGCAGGGGTCTTTTGTTTTGTGCGTTCTTGTCGGACTCTCACAAGTCACGAGTCAAAACAGAAGCAATGGACCGGGCTTCATTGGTATTTGGCTATTGGGTACTAGGATTGTAAAAGGGACTCGGTTCACACCTCTAGAGTCCAGGCCTTGTTTCGTTGGATAAAATCCTGTACGAGCAGCCTAGCCACGTTTCTCGTTCACCTAAATACGGTTCATACCATCACGTGATGTTCGGTGTTAATTATATAAAAACGTGAGTATAATATGAGGCAATGTTCAAAACAAATTCGTCACACGTGTGAGGTGTATAAGAATGTGAGACAGTGTTTCATATTGGAGGGCAATGTATCGTATTGGAGGTTTACCAAAC
Organism: Malus baccata; assembly: GCA_006547085.1. NCBI lineage: Eukaryota > Viridiplantae > Streptophyta > Magnoliopsida > Rosales > Rosaceae > Malus > Malus baccata. The sequence continues at coordinate 1,028,231 of VIEB01000076.1, forward strand.
CCTTGTGTATTTGCTATTAGTTGTGTTTTACGACGAAACCTTAACTATCTTTATTAAGTTTTTTTTTTATTTGTAAAAAAATAAATAAAAAGTACCTAAATCCTCATCACTAGGAAACAAAGTTATCTTGTTTAATTCAAAAAATAAAATAAAAGAGTATAAAAAATATTATTACAGAGAAGATAATGAGGACTTTTTAAATCGTAAATCCGCAAAATAAATAATGCTAGGAGACTAAAATTTTAAACCAAATTTACAAACCAAATGATGTGGTTATATATGATTTGATTATTAATTAAATGTCGGTTAACGTGTTTGTTTTTTATTAGTGACACGTTATTTGATTTAAAAGTTTGGTCTCCCTAGCATTACTCATAATCTATTCATCAACATCCACATCATTTGATTTAAAATTTTGGTCTCCCTAACATCACCCTAACAAAATTGTTCATAAGTATTAACTTTCATAAGAAAATTGAAAAAACTAAATACAAGTGTCATTATACTACACTGCTACTGTGTTAATTTCCCTATGGTACATTGAAATCGAATATTAGCCATGTCTCGATAATACGTATTTAGAATTTTTATTTTAGAATTTGAATTAAACTCTTGAAATCTACTTAAATAATGACATACTTTAGTTGTAGTCCAACTGCCAAATTTCTCAAGTTTCATAAAATACAAAGTATTTTTGCAGAAAATTGAAGTTTCATTACAAAACCAATTGAGAATATAAGAGGAGTAATTCAATTACTTAAAAACACATACAAGATCCTTTCTTTCTTGAATGTGAGATTCATACTCTTAACACGCCATATCACGTGTGGCGAAGTTTCGAGCCTAACAGGACAACACAAATTGGAGGACATAGAACACGTGCGATCTTTTGAACTTTAGATATGAGACAACCTGCTTGATACCATAAAAAATTTTAGATTCCATCATAAAACAAATTAGTATACGATAAGTAACTCAACTACTTACAAGCACATATAAAATCCATTCTTTCTTTGACGTGGGATTCATATTCACTTTCTCAAATTTCATTTTTTTCACAATGACGATGAGGACAAGCTAAAAGTTAAAAACAAGTTTACTTGAGTTGAGATCCATAAAAAAATATTAAAAAAATAAAAATAAATTAAATTAAACAGGGTCTTTGTTTTTAAAACTTGGGATGAGGCTTCTGTTGCCAACCATTCATCCAAGATAAAACGACATATCCCATCCGAAGTGTGTCCTTCCCTCCTTTCTTCGATATTAGCCTCTGGTGGTTTGAGATAACCAGACACACACAGAGAGAGATAGAATTAAGCAGAGAGAGAGAGAGAAGAAATATGGCACTGAGAATGTGGGCTTCTTCTACAGCCAATGCACTCAGAATCTCCACTGCCTCCAAATCCCACCTCTCTCCTGCATTTTCTCTCTCCAGATGCTTTTCTACTGGTACGTAAATTACACACCTTTCTTCAACTTCATATTACATTTGTTTGGTATAACTATAATTATAGAAGGCCTACCTTTTCACTTATATCAAAGGATGCAGCCAATGCATGCATGATTTTGTTCAACTAGAATTTGAGTGCTATGCAGACTTGGTTACAGCGAAGTTGACTAGAGCAGTGTGCTCCATCATTTGCAACTTGCATCTAAGTTTGAATCCCCTACCTCATAATTTGGATTAATTTAGTGTAAATATCATTGTTTGTCAAAGAAAAGAGTGATTTTAGGAGTGCTGTGTATTTGGGGTATTTTAAAATTTGTTGTTGTAGGGTAATTAAGTTGAAAAGAATTGTAATGTTGGGGGTTATGTTTGGATATTGCAGTTTTGGATGGATTGAAGTATGCATCTTCACATGAGTGGGTGAAGCATGAAGGCTCTGTGGCAACAATTGGCATCACTGATCATGCTCAGGTTAATATATTAATATAATTATTATATCCATTCCACTGGTCTCCGAACCTTTAATATCAATGTCTTTTGCAATTGGGTTGAAGAATCATTTTATTTTTTAAAATTGTATTGTTTGAGCATTAATTGTAATTATTCTCGTTTCCATAATATTATTTCGATACTTAATAAAATATAATATGATAAAGTATTAGCCCATGGAGTGAGTGATGCAGATGAAGCTTTGTTGCAGGACCATCTTGGAGAAGTAGTGTTTGTTGAGCTACCAGAAGCTGGTCGCTCAGTCTCTCAAGGAGGCAGCTTTGGAGCTGTGGAAAGTGTCAAAGCAACCAGTGATGTAAATTCCCCAATCTCCGGCGAAGTCGTCGAGGTTAACTCAAAGCTTACTGAATCACCTGGTTTGGTAATTCATCTTCCTTTTTCTTTTTCCTAAAACAATGCCTATCCTTCTTTCAATATATATTATTGTTCAAATATTTGTTCTACCGTGCATGAGTGCATCCATGTTTAGACACAGTATCGTACTCTTGTTCAAACAATTTGACATGTTATGCTGCTGAACCGTTAATTTATTTTGGGTATATTTAGATCAATTCGAGCCCATATGAAGATGGATGGATGATCAAGATCAAGCCCAGTAGTCCATCAGAACTAGAATCCTTGTTGGGACCTAAAGAATACACGAAGTTTTGTGAGGAAGAAAATGCAGCCCATTGAACTAATTGATTTTCAGCTGTTTAAGGTTTAATTAATGTTTGGTTGATTTTCAGTTGTTTAAGGTTTAATTCATGTTTGGTTAAGTTGTTAAATATTATTATCAAAGTACTGCAGAATCTAAGTCAAACCTCATGTTTCAACCTTCTGCCTACATTTTATGTGAATAAAAGTACTTGTTGAATCAAAACCGAAAAAAGGTTCATGGATTCGTTTTCATACAAAAAAAGGAGAGATATTCAAGGTCCTTTCAATCATTGCAGGAGTAAGCGTGGGCATATGGATTTTAAAGAATTTGAATGGATTGTGGTGGATTGTGGTGAAAGGATTTGAAATCCTAGAGGATGAGGTTAGATTTTTCTTAGTTTGGTTATAAATACTTTTTGCTCTCAAATTCTACAAAATCCATAACTTATTAAAATCCTCCAAAATCTTAATTTTTTTAATACACTTAGATTTCGATGGATTTTAAAACCCTTTAAAATCTTTTAATTGACTACACCTATATTTGAATAGATTCTAACACTAAGATTATTTTAAAGTCTTTTAAAATAATCTCAAATCCAAGTTTAACTAGACCCCCTTAGATTACTCTAAAGTTGAACATTGCTTGTATATTATAAAGAAACTGCATTCAACTGTTCACTTCCATCTTGTTAGTCTTCACCAATTGTATTGGACCGTACATATGATTGGATTAAGACTTTTTTTTGAGAAAATCCAATCATATGCAAATCCAATCATATGTACGGTCCAATACAATTGGTGAAGGCAATCCCTCAAATCCAATCATGCCACCCTCAAATCATATGTATAACCACCAATTGGTGAGGGATAGTGGGTTTCAATAATTTTTTTTTTTTGAAAAAATTCAGGTTTAAAAGAAAAAATTAAAAAATTATTTTATTTGCCACGTGGCATATATGTGGCAGTCACGTCAGCAATTAACAGATCAATGAATGAAAAATGTAACGGAGGTATTATATTGAAATAAAATAGTAATTGAGGTATGAAAGTGAAATGTTTTGAAGATGTTGTATGCGATTGTAATAGACCTTAAATCTAAGAGGGTACTGTGTAATTTACCCAAAATTTAATGATAATTAAAATTCTTGGATTTGGAACCTCACCGTCCAAATATACCATTGCATTGGTTTTGGATACACTTTTATTAGAAAACACATTGATATTTTTTTTTAAACCTTACGTCTTTCATAGAAAAAAACACTTGAAAGTGCTTTACGAAGAATTTCTTAGAATTTAAATACATTGATAATTCTCTTTAGACATGAGAAATTTCATCTCTTCTAAGTTTCATTAATGAGTAATTCATCTTTTATTTTCAAATTAGACACTTCATTTTTTTTTATCCATTTCTTCGTTCAAATTATCTTGAATATAGTGAGTTGTCTAATCCTAGACACCAAACTAACCTTCTGTGTTGCCCCCAAATTTCAATCGGTATCGGACTTGACAGGAGGGATTTAAATCACACATTTTAAATCCAAGTATCCAAATAGAACCTCAGATATCGTATTCATGACTTCGTAGTTATTTGACTGAAAGAAAAGTGCAAAGCACAAATGGAAATTAAGCAAAGGGGAACTCACTCATAATTAAGGAGAAAATAGTGAAGAAATATAGTAATTTCAAGCTTGGTCAAATCAATTCCAGGGCATAGCCTACTTCCCATTCCGAAGGGAATGAAATTCCAGGGCATTACTTTCCTACAAAAAAAATCAAACCACAACTTAACTTTGTCAAAAAACAGTTTGCTCTGGTATATCGATTTTCAGTATACTCTGGTGTTTTTAACCATTAATTGGTCAAAGATATAATGATCAAGGTATAAAAGTTGAAAACTACGCTAGAAGGCATGCATGTCATATGATATTACAAGTTACATTGAATTATGAGCATTATCTTGCTTACATTCATCTGGAGGGATTAAACTCCTTTGGATCTGGATAATATTCTGGGTTCAAATGGACACCTCTATACCACATCATTACTTTCCAACCCCTTGGTATTGTGTAACCTTCAAGACACAACATGTTCGAGTAAATTTAACAGATTAAGCAAGGAATGGAGAAAGTAGTGAAGTTAATTTACCAGAGATTTTGACCTCAGTAGCAGCCTCTCGGTAGCTATACAATGAGACGTTAACAATGCGCAGCGTTTCATCGATTACCTTACCTCAGAAGTAATCAAACTTGTTAGTTGTTACGTACATTATATTAGCAAAATAGATGGTTGAAGAGTTGAAATTAGCCACCGAAATCATACCTTGGAAAGATATTCCATCTGTTTAGTTCCTCTAAAGTTAAATCCTTCTTCTGGTGATGCCGTTTTCAGAATCTCCAGTTGTTCTGCCTGAAACATAATAACATTGGGTTCGAAATATTTCGAAAGAAACTCAGAAACAATTGAACTAGGGTCCTTGGTTGGAAGAATGTGGCCACCAAAAGTAGCTGGAGACAACATATTCTCACAATTTCTTTCCAAGTTAACCGAAAAACAAAAAGAGACTGAAATATAGATGCACCCACCTTGGCTTTTTGGTAGCATTCTGAATGTTCATGTAAGAAGAGAGTAGCCCACAAAGTGGCATGGGCTGTAGATTCATGACCAGCGTTTAAGTACATGAGAATTATGTCTATAATCTCTTCATCATCTAATTTGTTACCATTCTCGTCTTCGGTTTCTATTAACATATCGGTCAAATCTGTTCTTTCCTTTGATATCTGAGCTTCGTTTCTTGCCCGCCTTCCGTCTACAATACCTTGAATAATCTTAACCATCCCTTTTCTAGCCTGATTCGTGTAAGAATATCATTATCGAGATTCAAGTCTGAAAAATGATATCATAAAAAGAAATAGATAAAGACCCGCATCTCAAGTTGGTTACAATAGTACACTCCCCTCTCTTCAACCATGTTTGAATATCTCTTTTCGTAGTTTAGATTATTATAGAATACCTCTCGATTCTCGAATCAAAAAGAAGAACAAAAAGAACTGAAACGAAGAAATTTATCAAGTATTATCTGACCTTGAGGGCTTTATGAAAAGCAAAGCCAGGAAGGTTAATGGCCATGGCCCTTAGACCATGATTCATAAGAGTATAATCCTTTTCCATGGTTTCCAACAGTGTACCAACCTCACAACTCAAGAAAATGAACATGATTATTCTGAATGTGATCTTCCTAATCTCTGTCAAGAACTCAACGGGCTTCTTTGCTTTTGCCAATTCATCCAACGAACTGACTATGACATCCTCTATATACTCCTGGTACATGGACAGTGCCTTGTGACCACTAGTTGGGGCGAAGATATTGATATTGCACGCCAGCCAACTCGCTGTGGTTTGGCCGGAATTTGCCTCGAAAGGGGCAGTTTGCGTCGGAGCTTGTGTACGGGGCTTCATGGTTCGACTTCCAAGATGCTAAGATTATGGTTGAGTTCGTAGCGACGAGATAAAGACGATGGTGATGTTGAAATTGTGATTTGATGATGATTTTAGGATATGGGTTATGAATGTGGCACGGTGAAGGAGAAGAAGAAAGAGAGAGTGAGGGAGAGTGACGGGAAAGAGATGGAAGAAGGAGACCAAAAAGGGGATGGGCCCCACGTGGCACATAATTTAACACCAAAAATAATTTTAAAAGAAAACAATACCCAAAACAAAATGAAATTACATTACTTTTAGGGGTGAGGTTTCACAATCTACCCCCCTTATAAAACAATTTAGTCCTCGAAATTTAAAAATCACTTACTAAACTGAAATACTCGAAAATAGGAAGAAGAATATAAAGAGAAATCAAGTCAGAGTGGGTGTATCAAAGAGAATATGCCACACCGTCGCGAGGCGGGTTGCAAAATCCTCTATCATGCCTCCAAGCTCTTATTTTCTTCCCCATCAATGTAAAAGTAGAAAACATACTTTATAAAAATATAAAGTCGGAAACGCATATTGACGTAAGGTAAAAAATAAGTACGCAAGATACTATAGCGTCAAAAATAGATATGTACTAACATATAGGTTGAAAATTCGAGCTGAACTTAAAAACTAAAAACAGAAATACTTCCCCCAAAATATTTGTAACGACAAAAACAAATAACTAAAGTAAAGGAAGTTAAAATACTTATACTAAAAACCAAGATTGAAAAATGAGAAAGGGTCTCGCCCAAGAATTTGTAACCTCACGTAATCCAAGAATAAATGTGTCTTTGGATCGAGTCCCAAGAATAACAAATCCAAAACTATATCAGCCGCCGTAGATGGATCTTTCTGCTCACTTGCTCAACGAACCCAACGAATAAGTTTTCAATACCACAGTAGGCCGCCCGCGATATCGATCACACATTTGTTGTCTCAGTAAGTAAGCAGTAATTTCTTGAGGGTGCACAATTTCACATGTCGTAAATTCAATCATCCGAATACCAGTTCACAATACTCCTCTGCTAACCAGTGTTGCCTGTAGAAAACTTTCGTACTATGTCGCAAAAGTGTCGTACCCAACCAACAAAATAAAAACTATAGTCATAACAACTCCATCCAGCACTAAGCATCATATCCTTCTCAATTCTTCCAAATGTGACCAACTACTCCAATGTTTTGCCAACAAAGAACTTACTTGAAAACTATACCTTGGAATTCAAGAGAAGTGGCTACCATGTTAATAGCAGACCTAGAAGCTCTGGCCAAGCAAGTAGAAACGAGAAGTCACTTTCCCCAACAAACAGTATCTCTAGGGAGCTGTTGCAATACTCAATTCACCTCTCCTTTTTTGCTTAGTTGTAGATTTCTAGTCAAACGAGGCCAAAGTTGGTGGAAAGAAGGAAGAAGGACTCGTAAGTGGTTAAACTAAAAATCCCATAAGAGTACACACCTTTCGAGATAAGTGTAAAGATCTTCCAATTCTTGCCTCGATCGCACTGTGGTGCCATCCGAGAGTGCACCAAACAAATATGCTAAAAGTGTTTCAACATCCATATACTCACAATAAAAGAGTTCTGGAGTGAAGTAGTGAAAAGATGCGTTGAGACGACACATATCGTTGGAAAATAACCGATGTGATGCCCATGAATTATAGTAAGATGGTGATACAATATGCTGACCTTCTGTACTAAAACCTTCAACCAACTCTTACTAAAAGACTGCTTAAACCTCATGCCCACATGCTCTCGAATCGAAGGATCTTGGTAAGAGGTAGTGGAAAGCTGCGTTGAGGCGAACACATCACATCATCGAAAAGGTCTACCAGAGTAAGATATGATGGTGATGAATTGTAGCAAGATAATGTGTGGTTACCATTCAATTCAGTGTGAAGATAGTAATGTAATCAGCTGATCATTTACACTACAATCTTCACCAATCTCTTACCAAAAGACGGCTTAACTTCACACCTATATGGAATTCTTTCTGGTAAGCTTGTGAAAAGGTTATGCTTTTTACGTTCCTGTCTAAATCGATAAGAATTTGGAGCACACTTCCGTCAAATCGATCGATCGTGAATTCCTTACTGATTGAGCGAGAAACCATGTCGAGAAGGCTGAAGAATTTGAGGGTCAAAACAAATCCATTAAAATCTAGAGTACAAGATATCGAGATTTGAACCAGGAACCATGCCGAGAACAAACGTTAATGTATTGTTCCAGCATGATTCAATTTACATTGAGAAACAAACAAGCGAAGGAAAATGAAGATGCAGAAATAGAAGTCACTGTTTATGATTATTTGGCTAATCATCACAATAAGGTTGACGGGTTTCTTAGCCAAAAGGGAAACAGGTCTAAGCTCAAAGAATAGTTAAAAACTGCTTATAAGATTTGACGAGGCCAAAGACATTTCAAAATTCACAATACTTTGTGAGATTTGTTTCAAAGTTCAAAAATTAAACATAGAACCTCTGAATCAACAGAATGACAAGGAAGAAAGATACGAAGTAGCATGCGTATACATGCAGTGACACGATTGGCTATCTTAAAGTGATGCTTTTGAGAAAACCAAGGCTCAATGAGTCTAGAGAAGTTTAGAGCAAAGCTCAATCTTCATACAATGATGAATATGGTAGAGTCTTAAGCCATTATACTGAAAATTACAAGGCTTAACAGTTAACGAACAAAAGCACTAGTTAGTTGGGCTACAAGCAAGAGGCTAAGTTCACCTATATCGAAACGTTCGTGGACAAGGTGCTAGGGGTTTACCACCGGGTGCCAGACACATGTGAAGTTCAAGGAGTCTGTTTATCCAACAAGTCTGGATTTTCATCATCCAAGTCCAACTACAACAACGACAAGAATCGCAACATCTTTTGGAAATTGATGGGAAAAGCGTCTGCTACCGAGAAGTTTCCCAAGAAAAGTGTAGTCTCTAGGCGAAGTCAACTCTCGAAGGATTTGATGTGAAGTTGACGATCAATGGTTAAGGAACTTGACTTCGTCGTTGAGTAAAGAAGAAGGTAATCGCTCGCACAACCGTCGAGAATTGTTATAAAGATCACACAACTTCCTTTAGTGGTAACAAGTATGAGAACATCAAACTGAGATTTCTAAAACACGTCGTTTCCAAGTAACACCGACTTTACCCGTCATTCCCAGGGAATTCACGTCGTAGAGTATCGATCCGATGTTGAAAGTTGTCCAACAATTCAAACACGTCATCGATGAGGCACAATCCTGACACAAATTCTTGTATTTCAACTAGATGGTGACAATTCAAACAGAGAAAGGTTTACACAATTGGGTCGAATGACACCAAATACAGAAGTCGTGACATCCAAATGATGTCATGACAGACACACTACTACCGTAAGAGAAGATCCTAAGTATGCCCTGAACAAACCACGCTCTGATACTAATCTGACAAGCCCCGATCCCGATATTCCCCGAATGTCAGGATGAGCATGTGCTGGCCGACATCCGAGGGCGACGAAAGCCATTTGTTGAGTGCAAATGCTGAGAATAAGGAATAGATAAGACTTATAAATATAAAATAATCAAGAATATGCATTTAAGGAACGTGTTCAGAGCATACGACTAAATAGAACACCAAAAGAAATAATATAAAATTAAATGAACAAAGGAGTGGGTCTTACACCGAGAGGACTCGAAGATGTGGATGCGGAAATGCCTGGATGTCGGGATTGTATGCCTCGATTCTAAGTCCTGAAGGGGGTGCAAAACAAACATGAGTGGACCAAGTTGATATATATATAATAAAACAATTATCAACATACTAACCCCTAGGTTTTATGAAAACACATATATTATGATAAACATAGGTTTTTCGAAACCTAGCATGCCGTGCAATGTCTCAAATCATAACTTGTATATATAATAATCACTAGTGAATTGTCCGATAACCCCCAGGCCTCATGCCGACTCCCTGTCTCTGAGTAGACAGTCAGAGGAAAATACACTTCAGGCCCAATGCCGGCTCCCCGTTCCTGTGCTAAATAGCCAGAGGAAACACACTCCAGGCCCTATGCCAACACCAAACCGTCGCCCGGGACGAACCAGAATCTATCCCTTCGTCCCGTAGCGGAATGACCACTAAGTAAGTACAAAACCACTGAACATTTATATCTTGAAAAGAAACTTCATACTATAAAGTCATCCATCATCTATACTATAAAGAGGTGTTCGAAACATATTCTAAATATCATATCGTCATCCATCGGATATTCTATAAGAACATGGGTTATAGGAAAAATAGTAATAATTCAAAATAGCCTCAGTAAGCAAGTTATCTCAAAGCGTTTCATAGAACATAATCATTAAATCATGCTTTTCCATGTATACATTTCTACTATTAAAACATGCATTTTTAGAAGGGGTCCACTCACAGTACTTCGCCACCGAAGAGCCATGTAACTAGCGAAGACAAAAACGCCACTATAATTGCCCTTAAGCACATAAAGGGCTCAATTAATAAAACTATATAATAGAAATAGAATTTGGGAAACGGACATTGGAAATAGATTCAGAACGTCGAATTACCCTAAGAAGGGTCCCGGATAAATTTTGAAAACGTCAATAAAATATTCCCTGAATATTCCCTAATAGAATATTCCCTAACGGAATATTCTCCATAAAGGGTTTTGGGCCGACTAGGGTTTAGGATAAAGGGTTAATAGGTTTAGGTTAATGGGTTAGGGAATTAGGTTGATAAAAGGCCTAGGGTAAATAATTGGGTTTAGGGTTTTTAAACTAAAAGGGTTTATTGGGTTAGGACCTTAGGTTTTAGGGCTTAAAGAGGAAATGGCTTAAAGCCCTGGTTCAAAAGGCCCAAAGGCTTTTAGCCTAAGGGTTTATGGGTTCAACAAGGGAACAGGCCGAATGCCCTAATTTAAACATGGCCCAAAGGCCTTTATAATTAAACAATTAAAATTACAACAAAATAAAAGGAAAAAGGGTTTGGGTTAGGCTCATATCCAACGGGCCTAAAGCCCCAGTTCACCTAAAAGGCTTGGGTTTTCTGGAATGTGGGTCGCCGGACCCATTCGAAAGAGAAGGCCAGGTTTGGCAGGAATTTACACAAACTTTAAACGCCCATAACTTTATCAATACTTAACGAAATCAAGTGATTCAAAAACGGAAATCATAGGCCTCAAAGAGGTGAAGAGAATGGTACCTCACATGATGTCTAAATCGTCATGGTTTGACCGGAAAATGCCTCGAAAGCCTCAGAGGCCGCCCGAAACTGAGTAAGATTCAAATGAGTATAGCTTCTTCAATACTCAACGAAATTGGGTGAAACAAAAAGGAAAGTTGTAGTTCTTAGCGAGACAAAGAGAATAATACCTTGTACACCAGCCAACTCGCTATGGTTTGGCCGAAATTTTCCTCGAAAGGGGCGGTCTGCATCGGAGCTCGTGTACGGGGCTTCATGGTTCGACTTGCAAGATGCTAAGACTATGGTTGAGTTTGTAGCGACGAGATAAAGACGATGGTGATGTTGAAATTGTGATTTGATGATGATTTTAGGATATGGGTTATGGGTGTGGCACGGTGAAGGAGAAGAAGAAAGAGAGAGTGAGGGAGAATGACGGGAAAGAGAGGGAAGGAGACCAAAAAGTGGATGGGCTCTACATGGCACCCAATTTAACACCAAATATTTTTTTTAAAAGAAAACAATACCCAAAACAAAATGAAATTACATTACTTTTAGGGGTGGGGTTTCACAAATATAATACAATTCAAAGCATTCTCTTATTGGCACCAAAGCCAGGTTAAGAAAAATAAAAATATTATTATTATCACAATTTGTCTGAAGAACATAAATCACCGTGCAACCTGTTGTGCCGTGCACTGTGAAACCAGTGAGCGACGCCATCGTTGCTGATTCGAGTCCACTGAAGACCACCGTGCATCCAGTTGTGTACCGTGCCTGTCTGACCAGCGAGCGATGCCATCATTGTAGACCGGAGTTCACCGAACCGATCCCTGCATCCACTCACGACCCACTGCTGCATCATGTACTCACTATGCATCGATCTGATCAAACTGAACAGAAGAGTAGGATCAATCATGACCGATTCAAGTCGCGTGCATTGGTTGCCAAAGCTAAGGCTGATTTTGATCAAACAAGTGATAATGGTAAGGCTTTAAAAATTTCTGCATCTGTTATGAATAGTACATGGATAATTGATTCTGGTGCTACTGAACATATGACTTGTGATTCTAGACAGGTCCAAATCCTAAAACCATCCACCAATACTATTGTTAGTGTTGCCAATGGTAACGTTGTCCCTATTATTGGGGAAGGCGATGTCTCCCTCTCTGATACTTTGAATCTTGACTCCGTACTTGTTGTTCCTTCCCTTGACTATAATTTATTATCTGTTGCTTAAATAACTGTCGCCCTACATTGCCTTGTTATTTTTTGGCCTTCCTTTTGTGTTTTTAAGGACATTCAGACTCGTAAGACGATTGGTTATGGTATTCGGAGGGGAAAACTCTACTACTTGGAGCTGACATCGAACAGTTCTCAAAATTTGACTCAAGCTCTTGCTGTGGAAGGATCTCATAGGGAGAAGGATAAAGCTTCAGAGGTTTGGTTGTGGCATCATCGACTTGGACATGCTTCTTTCGGCTATTTACGAAGGTTGTTTCCTAGCCTATTTGTTAAGCATGACATTTCTAGCTTTAAATGTGGTGTTTGTCAAATGGCTAAAAGTCATCATACTTCATTTCCGTCCAGTATGAATAAAAGTTGAGTTCCATTTATGATAATTCATTCTGATGTTTGGGGGCCATCTAAAACTGCTACGTTTGGTGGTGCTCATTGGTTTTTTACTTTTATTGATGATTGCACATGTATGACTTGGGGTATGTTTGATGAAGTCCGAAAGTGAAGTTCCTTATTTGTTTCTGCAGTTTTATAAAATGGTACAAGTACAATATAAGGTGAATATGTTAACTCTGACCTTTGTGCCTTTCTTGATCATCATGGCATTGTTCATCAAACCACATGCCCATATACTCCACAACAAATAGGTTTGCAGAATGCAAGAACCGTCATCTTTTAGAGGTTGTTCATGCTTTTTTGCTCGAGGCTCATCTACCGTTATTCTATTATAGAAAAACCCTCACCTCAGCTGCGTATCTCATTAATCATGTTCCATCCCAATCCATTGATTTTCAAACACCACTTCAGGCTCTCTCCTCACACGTTGATGCTCATGCAGTCCCCAATCTTCCACCTCATGTGTTTGGCTGTGTGGCCTTCATTCATCTTCATAAACAGCAGAGGAGTAAGCTTGAACCTCGGGCCTTACGGTGTGTGTTTGTGAGGTATGCTTCAAATCAGAAGGGATATCGTTGTTATCACCCTTCGACGAAAAAGTTGTTTGTCACTATGGATGTTGCCTTTCATGAGAATGATATGTACTTTGCCAGTCCTGAGTCTTCACTTCAGGGGGAGAATCAAACAAAAGTTCAAACTCTTGACTATACTATTCTGGAGACAGATAGTATGAATGATTTAGATTTAAGTGGTGATGTCTTGGAAATAAGTGGTGATCATTCACAAGAAAATAATAATGTGAATGAATTAGAGGTAAGTGGTAATGTATTGGAGACAAGTGGTAATCATTCACATGGAAACAATGTTGAAAACTTTGAAAGTAACAAGTTGACTGCACCAGATAACTCACAACCTTCATCTTTGCCTGACATCTTATTGCCAGTTTCCTCACCAGCGGACAACCCTGTGTTGCCAACTACCTCACAATCGATATCACCGCCCTTGAGCCCCAATAACCATAATCAATCGCCTTTGATCCCGGATGCACCACCGCCACGTCGCCTCTCTGACCGTGTAAACCGAGGTATTCCTAAACCTACTTATGAAGCTGACCCTAAATGCAAAACTAGGTATCCAATGAATAAGCCTAACCCTGAATCCAATGTGTTATACCCATTAACCAATTATGTGTCGACCAGTCACCTGTCAGAATCAAATAAGTCATTTTTGTATCAATTATCTATTGTATCTATTCCTAACAGTGTGCAGGAGGCTTTAGCTGATCCATGTTGGCAAGTAGCAATGAATGAAGAGTTAAAGTCTTTGAAGAAGAATGCTACCTGGGAGATCGTAGACTTGCCAGTTGATAAGAAGCCTGTGGGATGTAAACGGGTTTATACTGTGAAGTATAAAGCTGATGGGATGGTGAATCACTTCAAGGCAAAACTGGTAGCAAAAGGATACACTAAAAAATATGGAATTGACTATACATATACATTTGCTCCTGTGGCCAAGATCAACACTGTTCGTGTTTTGTTGTCCTTGGATGCAAATCTTGATTGGCCTTTACAACAATTTGATGTGAAGAATGCCTTCTTGCATGGAGATTTGACAGAAGAGATTTATATGGATCTTCCACTTGGATGTATTGCTCCAGATAAATACAAAAGAAAGGTGTGCAGGTTGAAGAAATCCTTGTATGGCTTAAAGCAGTCTCCTCAATTTGGAAGATTCACAAAATCTATGAGAGCGTTTGGTTACCGACAAAGTAACTCTGATCATACTTTGTTCTTGAAAAGACAGAATGGGAAGCTTATTGCACTTATTGTGTATGTAGACGATATGGTGGTAACAGGTAATGATCCGGAAGAACGTGCGGCCTTGCAAAGATACTTGTCTACAGAATTTGAAATGAAGAACCTTGGATCCCTGAAATATTTTGTAGGGATTGAGGTGTCGAGAAGCAGTTCTGGAATTTTCTTGTCTCAGAGGAAGTATATTATTGATTTGTTGCACGAAACTGGCATGTCAGCCAGTAGCTACACCATTAGAAGAAGGATTGAAACTCAGTGTTGATTATAATCAAGTACCAGTTGACAAAGGAAGATACCAAAGGTTAGTAGGTCGTTTGATGTATTTGGCACACATAAGACCGTACCTTGCTTATGCCTTGAGTGTAGTGAGTCAATACATGCATGGTCCTGGAGAACAACATATGAATGCCATGATGAGAATATTGTGATATTTGAAGGGAAGTCCAGGCAAAGGAATTTTGTTTAAAAGGAATAATCACTTTAGCTTTGAAGGTTATACTGATGCAGACTGGGCGGGTTCAATTGACGATAGGCTCTCCACATCAGGTTACTTTACGTTTGTTGGGGGTAACTTGGTTACATGGAGAAGTAAGAAACATAATGTGGTTGCCCGTTCCAGTGCAGAAGCAGAATACAAAGGTATGGCTTTGGGAATTTGTGAAATTTTGTGGCTTAAGCTTTTGTTAAGCGATTTGGGTATACAACATGATCAACCCATGAAATTATTTTGTGATAATAAAGCTGCCCGTGACATCACACATAATCCGGTACAACATGATAGAACAAAACATGTTGAAGTTGACCGATTTTTCATCAAAGAAAAATTGGAAGGGAAAATAATTGAAGTACCGACGATAAGAATAGAAGATCAGTTGTAAAATATCCTCACAAAAGCTGTTTCAAGTCATAAGTTTTCAAGTTTCTTACACAAGTTGGGTATGAGCGACATATATGCACCAACTTGAGGGGGAGTGTTGACTTTTGTATTTTAGGTAGGATCCCTAATTGATTGTAATTCCGTGTATTCTCATGTAATCACTTGTAATTAGTTCTCTTTCCATTTATGTTAGGGTTGTAAACCTATAAGTACCTCTTATTGAGAAGAATATAATACAATTCAAAGCATTCTCTTTTAGTTTGTTAACGACATTCAATCTCTGCATTCGAACTACAGTTCAATTCCTCGCTTTCTCAATAGAGATTTTCTATAATATCCTGAAGTATGAGCCCCTAAATGTTTTAAGGAAAACTAATGAAAAATGTTTAAAAATTTTGAGTTTTAACGATAATGACAAAATAAAGGGTAAAATGAATAGTATCAGGATTGACTTTTTAGTGTAAAAATGTGATTTTTCGTTAAAGTGAACAGTACTGTGAGCTTTTCGTTAAAGTTCTCGATGTTTTAAGCTATAAATCTTTTATTTAAATATAAAAATAAAAATTTCGTTCTCCTCTATCAGCTCACTAAAGCCCACTTGGGCCACTTCTTAATTGAATGAGATGATGCATTTGTCCTTTTGTTGATAGCTTGGATTAGAAAAATCAAACAATAGTAGGTTTGTGAAAGGAACTTGCAGTTAGACGCATACCAACTGTCGAGTTCTTAGGCCATCTCATATCGAATGAGGGCCAGAGGACTCGCTTTAACTCTATATTCCTCCAAGAAATTAATATTTTAATGAACAGTACCAAATCATATTTCTTATTACAACAACTTAAATTTTAAAACTACAACTTAAATATTAAAGACAACAACAACTTCAATTTAAACACTATAATCATCATCTTCATCCGCCATTGTAGGAGTATAGTCAGATGTAAACAACTATCGTTAGACCATAATTTCCCACATTTTCCTATTAAAATATGCCTTACTCATTGGAGTGTAATCCGAAGTGTTCCTTTGCATGTTCTTATCATCCATCTCTTCTTGTATTTGTTTTGCCCGTTCTTTGTGCCTATGGTTCCTTTCTTCTGCGCACTGTTCTAAAAATCCCCGCCTAGCGCCGCCTAGGCCCCGCCTAGGCGCTAGGCCCCAGCCCACCGCCCCGATTAATGCCTAGGCCCCAGCCCACCGCCTAGACCACCTAGGCACCCGCCTAGCCCGCCTAGGCATCCGCCTAGCCCGCCTAGGCACCCGCCTAGCCCGCCTAGACCCGCCTAGGTTGCCACTCACTTAGACAGAAAATACATAACTTTCTTTTGGGATTTTGTTTTTTTCCAATAAATTGTAAGAGACTTGTTGCATACTTGAATGAACAAACATTATATTCATATTTCACATGTTTTCATTATGTTCCAATACTTCATGATATATATGCATTCTGTTTTGTAGTTTATGATGAAATTATATATATTTCAAGTAGAAGCAGACACTTATTTACCTGAAATATGATAGATTTACTTAAATCCGCCTAGTCCGCCTAGGCTCCCGCCTAGGCCCCGCCTAGCCGCCTAGGCGCTAGGCCCCAGCCCGCCGCCCGACTAGCGCCTAGCGATTTTTAGAACCTTCCGCGGCAAAGGATTTTGCTCCATCATTAATGGCAACAAGGACACCATTTCCTGCTAAAAGGCGTTATCATCCTTTGCCTTGCCTTTTTCCTTCAATTTTCGAGCCTTGTTTCATCATGTAACCCTAGGTATGGAACCTTCAGCCGGAGATGAATTTTCTATCCTTATTTCTTTAATGGTAGGACATCCATTTTCATCCTCAATTGCATTTGAGAAAACATTTCCAAACACCAGCGTAGGACCAACTATTTCTTGAGGTGGATTTTCAAATAGCACCCACCCTTTACAAATTTCCCAACAACCGCAATGACTAAAGGGTTTTGAGTTGTCCTCCATATACAATTCCTCTGCCTGGCGTATGATGAGTAAATTTTATATTATATATTTTACCCTATTCTTAGTATATTTTGGTTAATATTTTGGAAGAATTTTGATACTTTGAATTGTATTTTCAATATAGGACTTTCGACTTCCACTGGAGCAAAACAGGACCAAATGGACGAATTTTGGAGTAATTCTAGTTGGAAGACGTTCGTGAGTCACTTAGCTTGATCATATCAAAATTTGGGATTTTTCCACCAAGCGGTTATTTTCTGGCGATAAAATAAAGGAGCGACGCGCGGTGAAAATGACATTTCTGGGCTTAAATTGCGTTTTTGGAGCCCAAGATGACTCAGATGGTTTCGTGGCCTTCTGGAGATGTGCTCGGAACGGCCTAATCTTTAAAATAAGCTATATTGGACCGGATTTGGAGGAGATCTGAGGCTAATACGGGGTTGGATAAGTACTTGGCAAATTCCCCTAGTTTAATTAGGGTTTTATCTTCTAAGATTTTTTATCGTTATTTTTCTTAGTTTCCTAATTGGAATAAGAGACCTATGTTTTAGGGTTTGTGGGGGGCTTAGCAAATATATTGCTTGGCCGTTCTTTATGCAAGTCTAGAATCAAATTCCGCTATAAATAAAAGGAGTAAATTCAGACTTTTGATGCAAGTCTAGAAGAAAGCCCTTCAGCCCAGTTCAAGAACAAACCTGTGGAAAATTAACAACAAGTAGAGCACCTCTTTCGACAACTCTTTTTGCAAAGAGACTAAAGCAGAATGATCAACGATCAGCCTAAATGATTTGAAATTAGGGGAAGATACTCATCAGGGGGAGCATCCAAAACATATCAAGATTTTAACCAGTCAATCAAAGACTTGTGGTCATCCAAAGAGGAGTGTTGTGAATAATATGTGGATGACCCACATGAATAGTTGTTACTATTTATGCACAGTATTTTCACTATTCATTTGTGGAAAATTTTGTAAAGTGAATAGTGCTGCTACAGTAACTTTTTCTATAAAATGAAAGCATGTGAAGGAAGGAAGAGAAGTGAGACTCACGGAAGATAAAGAGAGAAAAGAGAGGAAGATGAGAGGAGATAATAGAGTGAGTTATCTTTGTACTCTTATTATTTCAGATTATAATGAAAGCATCACTGCTGCCCCGATGATGTACTCCAGTCATACTGACTCTAGAGGAACCTCGTAAATTTTGTATCTTGTTTATTTATTTCACTGCACACACCATCGATTTTACAACAAATCCTAATATTTTACAAGAAGGGTAAGTTCAAGGATTGGAGGACCAAGTTGTATCCGCAGAAACATTGGAAAATCGAAAATCCCAAATACGACAAGTGATGACATATAAAAACAAAGGGGCCAACCTCACTTTTCCATTGTAATCGTCCACTAACTAGCTCTTATCCACGGGGTGAGGACTAAAAACATATTTTACAAAGGAAAGCAAGTCTGCCCAGGTAATTTTCAGGTTATATAGATGATGATGGAAGCTTCTTAACTTTTGCAAGGCAATTGTCTTTGGGTCTTGGATGGGGTAAATAACTCACTCCAATTGCCGGATTGAGACGTTCAAGCCTGCATTCAACATTCAACAAGTTGAAGGTCAGAGGCCATCTATTATTTGTAACTTTACATATTAATTAGTTAATTAATAAACAAAAAATTAGTGATGAAACTACTACAACATTTTATAATTTGAAATGTCCGAGGTCATCTGTACGACAATTGGTTTAAACTAGATACGATGAACTTGAAATTTATATTCTTTCAGATAAATAATTACATTGTAAAATATCACTTGTATTGAAAAAATTTAATAACAATTATTAAAAAAATTAGTAACAATTAAAATTCTTGGATTTGGAATCTCACCTTCCAAATATACCATTGCATTGGATTTGGAAGCACTTTTATTAGAAAATACATTGATATTTGGTTTTAAACCTTCCGTCCTTCATAGAAAAACACACTTCAAGTACTTCCTAAAGAATCTCCAAGAAATTAATGCATCGGTATTTCTTCTTAGACATGAGAAAACTCATCCCCTTGTAAGTTTTATTTATGAGTAATCCATCTTTTACCTTCAAATCGGATATATATATATTTTTTCATTTCTTCATTCAATATACCTTGAATATAGTGAGTTATCTCATTCTAGACACCAAACCAACCCTCTATGTTGAACCTAGATTTCAATCGGTATCGGATTTGACAGGAGGGATTGAAATCCCACATTTTAAATCCAAAATCCAAACAGAAGTAGTCATGACTTTGTAGCTATTTATTTGAAAGAAAATTATGAAGCACAAATGGAGATTAAGCAAAGGGACTCACTCATAATTAAGGAGAAAATAGTGAAGAAAGATAGTAATTTCAAGCTTGGTCAAATCACTTCCAGGGCATAGCCTACTTCCTATTCCAAAGGGAATGAAACTCCGTGCCTTGGCATTACTATCCTACAAAAACAAACCACAACTTGACTTTGTTAAAAGACAATTTGCTCAGCAATATCAATTTTTTAGTATACTTTGGTGTTTTTAACTGTAGATCTTTGGTCATTGATAGAAGGCATGAATGTCATACCCTATTACAAATTAAATTGAATTAGGTGCATTATCTTGCTTACATTCCATCTTGAGGGGTTAAACTTCTTTGGATCTGGATAATATTCTGGGTTCAAATGGACACCTCTATACCACATCATTACTTTCCAGCCCCTTGGTATTGTGTAACCTTCAAGACACAACATGTTCAGCAGGTTTAACAGATTAAGCAAGGATTGGGTAAGTAGCGAAGTTAATTTACCAGAGACTTTGACATCAGTAGCAGCCTCTCGGTAGCTATACAATGAGACGTTAACAATGCGCAGAGTTTCATCGATTACCTTACCTCAGAAGTAATCATAACTTGTTAGTTGTTACTTAGATTATATTAGCACAATGATGGTTGAAGAGTTGAAATTAGCCACAGAAAACATACCTTGGAAAGATATTCCATCTGTTTAGTTCCTTTAAAGTTCAATCCTTCTTCTGGTGATGCCGTCTTCAGAATCTCCAGTTGTTCTGCCTGAAACATAGTAACATCCAGTCAATTGGGTTCTTAATATTTCGAGAGAAACTCATCTTCGATTGAACTATGGTCCTTGGTAGGAAGAATGTGGCCACCAAAAGTAGCTGGAGACAAACATATTATCACAATTCCTCTACAAGTTTACCAAAAAACAAAAGGAGACTGAAATAGAATGCACCCACCTTGGCTTTTTGGTAGTATTCTGGATTTTCATGTAAGAAGAGAGTAGCCCACAAAGTGGCATGGGCTGTAGATTCATGACCAGCGTTTAAGTACATGAGTACTATGTCTATAATCTCTTCATCATCTAATTTGTTACCATTTTCGTCTTCGGTTTCCATTAACATATCCGTCAAATCTGTTCTTTCCCTTGATATCTGAGCTTCGTTTCTTGCCCGCCTTCCGTCTAAAATACCTTGAATAATCTTAACCATCCTTCTTCTAGCCTGATTCATGTAAGAATATCATTATCGAGATTCAAGTCTAAGAAATGATATCATAGAAAGAAATAGATAAAGCCAACTCAAGTTGGTTACAACAGCACACTCCCCCCTCTGCACCCATGTTTGAATCCCTCTACTTGTAGTTTAGATTATATTAGAATATCTCTTGATTCTCGAATCAGAAAGAAGAAAAAAAAAAGGAACTGAAGCAAAGAAAGTTATCAAGTATTATCTGACCTTGAGGGCTTTATGAAAAGCAAAGCCAGGAAGGTTAATGGCCATGGCCCTTAGACCATGATTCATAATAGCATATTCCTTTTCCATGGTTTCTAACGGTGTACCAACCTCACAACTCAAGAAAATGAACATGATTATTCTGAATGTGATCTTCCTAATCTCAGTCAAGAACTCAACGGGCTTCTCCGCTTCCGCCAATTCATCCAACGAACTGACTATGACATCCTTTATATACTCATGATACATAGACAGTGCCTTGTGACCACTGATTGGGGCGGCTGTCAGCTTGCGAAGGCGCTTGTGTTCCTCTCCAGATAGGCTCATAAATGATTTCCTTCCCATTAATTCCGACGTTGATTTTGGCCAACCAGTCTTGAATTGTGAACTATCCATCAGCACCTGCTTGCACGTTTCAGCTGTTGTTACAATTATGGTTGGCTTTCCAAACAAACAGGCTTTGTAAATTCCAGTGCTGCCAAACCTATTAGTCAACACAAAACTCATTAGAATGCATGTACGTTCGAATTCTCATCACACTGTTTGCGGGTTAGAGACAAACCTTTTGACATGATTGGAGATGAACGACTCCGGATGATCGGATTTTAGAGCCTTGATGAACGACAAGGTGTTGCCAATGAAAGGCCAGCCCAGGTCACCCGGAGGTAGAGTGTGCTTGTTTTCACCCAATTTTCTCACGAACAGCCATTCGTTTGCTTTCTTTAGGATCAAAAGTAGAGCACCAAATCCACCAACTGAAGCTGTGAAAACAAAACCCCAGAAACCCAAAAACTCCATTTTCACCTTTTTCTTGATTTTTCATTTTACTGTTTTCTCTTAAATAGAAAATTTTGGACTTGTGCTTTAGTTTTGCTTCTTCTATTTGGCATTATGTTTCACAAGATACCAAGCATCTCTCAACGGAATCTTTGTGGCTAGTAATTCTTGTCTTTAATGACAAAATAATTTGATGAGTAAAAGGCTTGTAGCTTAGTTTGTTAATAGCATTTAACTCTACACTCGATTTAGAGTTCAATACCTCCTTTTCTTGATAGAGATCTTCTATGGTACCCTAGAGAATGAGATACTCTGAGTGTTCTAAGCGTTAGATCTTTTTTATTTTTTATTTTTTATTTTTATTTTTATTTAATTTTCTTTTGGTTTCCATAAATAATCAGGTGCTAATTTAATACGGAATGACACCAAATACCGGATAATATTAAATAGTATTATCCGGTGTGTTATCCGGCATGCCAAACACGTGTTTTAAGGTTTAATTTTTTTATTATAAAAAATATAAAAATCAAAATATTTCTGTTGTATCACATACTCTAGAACACCTTAAAATATTTGTTCCAAATATTGCTTGTATTAAAAATCGAAAAGAAATCATCCTATATCAGAATATGTACCATGTGATTGAGGTTAGAAAAGCAACCAGGGAGATTATATTCGTTCCCCTTCACTCACTAAACCCCACTTCTTAATTGAGTGATGCTACATTTGTCCTTTTGGCAACAACCCTTAATTATTGAGGTCAATGGATTAGAAAAATCAAAGGAGTTTTAATGAAAAGCCTGTTATATTGTTTACTTTAATGAAAAATCATATTTTTACACTAAAAAGTCAATCCTGGTACTATTTACTTTACCTTTTATTTTGTCTTTATCATTAAAAATCAAAGTTTTCAAGCCATTTTCATTAGTTTTTCAAAAAATGAAATCTTCGTATGGTAACTACGACATCAGTAGGTACGTGAAAGGAACTTGCAGTTAGACGCAGGCGAGATGTCGAGTTCTTATCCAGTAGGTCTAAGAGAGCATAAATCATTCTAAAAACCCGACATCGACTATCGGTTTAGATTTAAAAACAAAAAGAACAAAAATAAATAAATAAATAGAGTAACTATTACATATGACAACGATATGTTTAGGGAATTGTTATTAGCATTTCAAAAATCTCATTCTACACTCCAAACTTTCTATATTGAGAAAGGAAAATACACTTGTGAGTGTAGAATGAGATTTTTGAAGTGCCAATAATACTTCCTTATGTTTATTATTTATTAATAATTAATATATGAAAATAGCAAGATGTTTTGGACTTGTGCTGTAGTTTTGCTTCTTTTATTTGGCATTATGTTTCACAAGATACCAAGCATCTCTCAACAGAATCTTTGTGGCTAGTAATTGTTGTCATTAATGACAAAATAATTTGATGAATAAAAGGCTTGTAGCTCAGTTTGTTAATAGCATTTAACTCTGCACTCGATTTAGAGTTCAATATCTCCTTTCTTGATAGAGATCTTCTATGGTACCCTAGAGAATGAGATACTCTGAGTATTCTAAGCATTATATCTTTTTTTTTTTTTTAATATTCTTCTGGTTTCCATCATGTCTTGTTTGCCAATGTGTCGACCTGGACACAATCTTCTTAATCTGCATGTTGTAATTGCTATTCAATGGAGGTTGAATTGTCTATCTGCACCTCAGCTACTACGACCTGAGTGAAAGAATTCTTCTTCAACTCCTTCAGAATTTGCATTGTGCATTGTTAGGAAAACGGCCTTATCAAACTTGATTTCTCCAATTCCTTCTCTTGCAATGGGAGTCGAATTTTATGGTACTCGACTGATGTCACCGCTCTAATATTCACGAGCCACGGTAGCCCTAGAATACTGTTATGGGGAGATGGATCGCTGGCGATCATGAAGGTCTGCGGTGAGACAATCAAAGGGGTACTCATATCGAGTACGATTGTGCTGCCGATAGTTAACGTGAGCTGTTGAATCTGGTCAAGACCTCCGTCTTGCTGGCTAGGCCAATGCTGCTGCTGACTGGGCTTCTCCTCCTAGCTGGGCTGCTTCTGCTAGATTTGGCTCCACCTATTGTCTGTGCTAACTCTCCTAAGTCAATTTCTCTAAAAAAAAAAGAAAGAGTTTAGGGCTTGATTGTGTAACAAAAGCTTACCATAATATTTGGTTGAGAACAAGATATTTATAGAACATAGGTCGATCACATGTGCAGGGTTTACCCTAACATATGCCGGCATCACATTGGTTTAGGTGAATCATCCATTGAATGAATGAGAAAAGAATTATCCCAAAGATATTATTTAATAAATAATATCTTGAGATTATATTGTAATATCCTTAATTGGATATAATTGTGGTTCCTTACTTGATGAAGTTTGTTTATACCATACTTAGGGCATCCGTATTTTATAAATACTTAGGGGACTTAAATGTAATTATGTAATAAAGGAAGGGGCAAATATGTAATAAGTGAGGAGCCCTTATTCTATAAAAGGACCCCCCACCCTCATAATTAAAGGAAGCCTGCTCACCCCCAGAGGCCATTTCTTAAGCCCTCTCATCCCTTCAAAGCTCCCACTCTCATATTCAGAGCTCTCTCTCTCTAAGAAATACAATATCAGTGTGGACGTAGCCCAAACCTTGGGGTGAACCACGATACATCTTATGTTATTTACTTTCTTGCAGATTCACGGTTGGATTTATGTTGTTCCAAGACCCTTCCGGTTTTGTACATCAACATTTGGTGCCATCTGTGGGAATCGATATGAAAAGTTATGTCAGTTATCGTTCATTTTTTCACCTCCACCGTGAATCTACAAAATCACAAAAATCCAAAAAACAGAAAATATCCAAATCTCAAACGCTCTTATCCTCCGTATGGATTTCACAGTCCCCAACAAAAGGACTCCACAACAAAAGCGATTTCACAGGGATTTCACCCCAACTTGCTCCCTCTCTCCCATCTAGTTTGCTTGCTCTCTCTCTTCTTCTTCTTTGCTTTGCTTTGCTTTCTCTCTCAGCAGTTTCTTGCTTTGCCAAGAGCAACGAGCAGGATCCAGGTCTTGTCATGGACTTCTACAGGGACACGTGTCCTCAAGCTGAAGAGGTCATCAGAAAACAAGTCAAGCTTCGCTATAAGCGCCACAAGAATACCGCCTTCTTTTGGCTCAAAAACATCTTTCATGACTATGCTGTCCAGTTATGTGATGCATCTCTGCTGCTGGACTCAACAAGGAAATCGTTGTCTGAGAAGGAGATCGGCCACCAGGGATTGAAGAAGAAGCTTTTTAAGGAAGGTGAAGGTTGGGACACCTCCAATAATGGCGACGAAGTTGAAGTTCATTATACTGGGACATTGCTGGACGGAACTTAGTTCGATTCGAGCCGCGACGGAGGGACTCCGTTCAAGTTCACTCTCGGACAAGTGCTGACGCTACCCATCTCATAATCACGCCTCTCGATGTCTTGAAAGATAATATGCAAAGGATCACACAACAAAAGAGGGGCTAGAAACTAGTGAGAAAAGGCGGTGGTTTGGCTTTTATAGTAAAAGTTTGACTGGGATTTCCATAGTTATAAGCTTTGGGAAACATCAAGAGTTTTCAATCTCTCTCTCTCTACAATTTGCTATCTCTAACTTCCTCATAGGAAGAAGAAGATTCATCAGCAAATCCCACAACCTCCCACCATAGGTCCGCTCATCTGATCTGCGACATGTCGCCCAACGCCTCGAGCTGCTTGAGACGGTCGTGGTCAACTCCCATTGCGACCTCTCCCACCTCACCTCCGACGCCGTCCTCTTCAATCCCTCTGACCTCGCCACCTGGGTCGACCTCCTCCTCACCGAGTTCAACCACCAGCCCCTTATTTCCACCAACTGAACCTCGAAACAAGGTGGTTTCTCGAATCTCGAAATATGGTCCATCAACATTTGAGCCAAGTTTCTACCTTTAAAATGCTGCTTGCAACCTCACTGAGATCTCCAGATTTTATAGAAACAATAGAGTCGTACTTTTCACCATAAACAAAAGCAAAAGCAAAGACAAAGACAGAGAGAAAGGCAGTGGGAAAATAATATAAAGAAAGAAAAGCACTCTGATGGTTTTTTTTTACGGCTGGAGTACACCAGCTGATGTTTAGACAACAGAAAAAGAAAAAAGGAAGAAAATGAATACAGAAAGGAAAAGCCAGGATTATATTTTTCTTTTGTCGACCACCAAAGTAGTAGATGCCATCAACTTTTGAAAAAAGAAAACTTTCATCATGTATGTTCCCACTTTTCTGAAGAAGCCACTGGAAGATGCACATGGAAAAAGATCTGCAACAACCCAGTACGCAGTAGGTGCAGTACGCACCAACGACTGCTTTATTTATTTTTGAATAATGTAATTTATTTTTCTCATCTTTCGGAGACATCTGTATAAACCCCATCAGAGGGTACAAAAAAAAAACAGCAAGCCTAAAATAATGGGCTGGAATGTTATGTGGAGGACCAAGGCCCATATGCCTAAAAGAGCCAGGCCCTAAGGCCCTAAAATTATTTGGCAACCTGTCGCTATTACCACCAACCATGTGATCAAAAGTATGCCAGTACTCCAAAAATTAATCGGCAACCTACCACTATTACCACCAACCAGGTGATCAAAAGTACGTTCAGTACTCCAAAATTATACATGAGCATCACTCATATCAATCATACATAAACATTCATGACCATCATTCATGAGCATCACTCATGTCAACATCCATGAGCATCACTCATGTTAATCAACATAAACATTCATGAGCATCACTCATATCAATCTAGCTTCAAAAGCTTCATTTACAAAGCTCTAGCTACAAAAACTTCATTTACAAAAGCTCTAGCTTCAAAAGCTTCATTTACAAAAGCTCTAGCTTCAAAAGCTTCATTTACAGAGCTTTAGCTTCAAAAGCTTCATTTACAAAAGCTCTAGCTTCAAAAGCTTCATTTACAGAGCTCCAATTTCAAAAGCTTCATTTACAAAAGCTCCAGCTTCAAAGCTTCACTTGTGAAGCTTCACCTACAAAGCTTCAGTGTGGGTATACAAATACCGCCTCCGAACAACCACCATTTGGGCCCATACATGGATTCAATTTGAAGTCTCCAGCCAACAGACTCTATTGATCGAAGACTTGGGGTACTACACTATACACTATATATTGGGCCTCAACTGGGCTTCATGAAAAATACTTAGGGGACTTAGCCCATTATTTATGTACCGAGGAGCGAGCCCTTATTCTATAAAAGGGACTTCCTCAATTTCATTAGAAAGCACCCATCACTTATGTACTGAGAAGCGAGCCCTTATTTTATAAAAGGGACTCCTTCCTCATCATTAGAGAGCATCGCCACCAGCTGAGCAACCGCCTCGCTGCGAGCATCATTCCTAACCCATTATTCATGTACTGATGAGTGAGCCCTTATTTTATAAAAATGACTCCCTCACCTTCATTAGAGAGCAACGCCGCCAGCTGAGCAACCGCATCGCCGCGAGCATCACTCCTAACCCATCACTTATGTATTGAGAAACGAGCCCTTATTCTATAAAAAGGACTCCCTCACCATCATTAGAGAGTATCGCCGCCTACTGAGCAACCGCCTCGCTGCGAGCATCAACTCTAGACCATCACTTATGTATTGAGGAACGAGCCCTTATTCTATAAAAAGGACTCCCTCACCTTCAATGCCACAAGCCAAGCCAACCAAGGCAACATAAGCCACAAGCCAAGCAGCCTCGCAACATGTGCTACTTGAGCATTATTTCTCTTTGAGCACCGCCTCATATGAAGTATCAATTCAAGATGACATCTAGTTACTTCGGCCCACACATGGACTGAATTTAAAGTCTCCAACCAAAAGACTCTCTTGACTGAAGACTTGGGGGACTACTGTTTATATCATACTTAGGGCTTTCGTATTTAGATCTCTTATAAATATTCGGGGGACTTAAATGTAATTATGTAATAAAGGAATGGGCAAATATGTAATAAGTGAGGAGCCCTTATTCTATAAAATGACCTCTCACCCTCACAATTAGGGGAAGCCTGCTCACCCTCAGAGGCCATTTCTTAAGCCCTCTCATCTTCTCAAAGCTCTCACTCTTATATTCAGAGCTCTCTCTCCCTCAGAAATACAATATCAGTGTGGACGTAGCCCAAACCTTGGGGTGAACCACGATACATCTTGTGTTATTTACTTTCTTGCAGATTCACGGTCAGATTTATGTTGTTCCAAGACCCCTCCGGTTTTGTGCATCAAGGTTGACCTTCAATTAGGAAAGCATAAAGATAAGAATTTTTAATTAATCCCATCTTTAAGACTTCAAACTTCAAGGATGTTAAACTACATGTGGATTAAATGTGAGCCTTACCAATTTAATAAGTGCATTCTCATTTTTTTTTATAAGAGTTCACATGTTAGTTCTAGAATTTAATAACTAGTTTTTACTCCACAATAGTTGTTGTCATTAATGAAAATATAATTTGATGAGTAAAACAAAAAGAATCATGTGTATGCAAGAGGACATTCACCCCGACACTTGAACTAGAGTTCAATTCCTCGCTTTCTAGAAAGAAAATTTCTATGTTATCCTAGAGTATGAGATACTCTTAAGTGTTTTAAGCTTTAATTTTTTTAATATAAAAATCAAAAAATATTTTTTTTTTATAAAAAAAATTTAAAAATCAAAATATTTCTGTTATATCACATACTCTAGAACACCTTAAAATATTTGTTCCAAATATTGCATGTATTAAAAATAAAAAAGAAATCATCCTATATCAGAATATGTACCATGTGATTGAGGTTAGAAAAGCAACCAGGGAGATTATATTCGTTCGCCTTTACTCACTGAACCCCACTTCTTAATTGAGTGATGCTACATTTGTCCTTTTGGTAACAACCCATAATTATTGAGGTCAATGGATTAGAAAAATCAAGATTGTTTTAATGGCAAGTCTACTATACCGTTCATTTTAACGAATAACCACATTTTTACATTGAAAAGTCAATCCTGATACTATTCACTTTGCCCTTTATTTTGTCCTTATCATTAAAACTCAGAGTTTTCAAGTCATTTTCATTAGTTTTCAAAAAAAATGAAATCTTCGTATGGTAACTAAGACATCAGTAGGTACATGAAAGGAACTTGCAGTTAGACACAGGCGAGATGTCGAGTTCTTATCCAGTAGGTCTAAGAGAGCATATATCATTCTAAAAACCTGACAGCGACTATCAATTTAGATTTAAAAACAAAAAGAACAAAAATAAATAAATAAATAAATAGAATAACTATTACATATGACAACAATATGTTTAGGGAATTGTTATTAGCACTTCAAAAATCTCATTTTACACTGCAAACTTTCTATATTGGGAAAGAAAAATACACTTGTGAGGAGTGTAGAATGAGATTTTTGGAGTGCCAATAATACTTCCTTATGTTTATTATTTATTAATAATTACTGTTTGTACCATACTTAGGGCCTTCGTATTTAGATCTCATATAAATACTCAGGGGACTCAAATTTAATTATGTAATAAATTGAGGGGCAAATATGTAAAAAGGAGATGAGCCCTTATTCTATAAAAGAGCCTTCTCACCCTCACAAAACTCATGCCCGCTCACCCTTGAAGCCCTCTCATCCCCTTAAAGCTCTCACTCTCATATTCAGAGCTCTCCCTCCCTCAGAAATACAATATCAGTGTGGATGTAGCCCAAACCTTGGGGTGAACCACGATACATCTTGTGTTATTTACTTTCTTGCAGATTCACGGTCGAATTTACGTTGTTCCAAGACCCCTCCGGTTTTGTGCATCAACATTTGGCGCCGTTTGTGGGAATTGATACAAAAAGTTGTGTCGGTTCCCTTTCATTTTTTCACCTCCACCGTGAATCTGCAAAATCTACAAAAACCCAAAGCTTTCCCATAAAAACCCCCACGATTCTCCATTTTCATATGCCTAACAACAACAAAAACATCAATCCATCTGAATGTCCTTTCTTTCTCTTTCTCTCCCTCGATTTTCATGTTCCATTTCAACTTTTGTTAAAGCCCACTATCTCTCTCTCATTCCAAGAACTCTCTCCCAACTGGAGAAAAGACCAAAAAAGCAGCTTAATTTAAGCACTTTGAGATTGGGATTTTTCCAAAAGCGCATCTCTTCCGCCGTTGCCATCCCCGCTGTCATCTGCCCGACTCTAATGATCATCCTTGCGATCGCCGCCCTCATCCATGAGTCCACCACCGAGTCATCCTCATACTTGGTCGAGTCAACCATCAAAACTGTCTGCAAAATGATGCGCTACCCCGACTCGTGCTTTACTTCTATATCTACCCTTAATTGCTTGCCAAACCCCGACCCAGAAGCCATTTTTCAAGCTCTCTCTTGAAATCTCCGCCGCCGATCTCTCCCGCCTCTTGGAATTGTTCAAGATCATGAACTTCGATCTGGCGACTCAGGACTGTGTTTCTCAGCTGGAGTGAGCGATAAGTTGGGTCCATACATCATTTCGTACTTGAAATCCCGGCAGAAGCACCAACAGTGAAGAAAACGACTCCTCCTTTGGTCTCAAGATAGGCGAGGAAGCAAGGGACGATTTGTATCATATGTTACCAACGAGTTTAAGGATGGGTCTAAGGACTAATCTCAAGTCCTATGCCAAGAATATGGCCATATATGATGCGCTTCTTGCGCATGATTGGAAAGAGACTCGACGATGCGACGAAAAGAACAGGGCTGAAGCGTTGATGGTGTTGGCGCAGTCTAAACAGAGGTTGGAGAGCTTGCCCAAGGACTTGGCTGCTATGGTCCAGGCGGGTCGGATCCCTGGGTCCTTTGTGGGGTGGAACTTTGAGCTGGAGAACCCATGGATGCAACGCTGGAATGCTGGTCAGCCAAGCGAGCACGAACAAGGAACACGTGGCGCTTGTCAAGGCTTTGTAGGTTTACAGCATGGCCATAGCAATACCACCGTCGAGACCAAGACCAAAAGCTTGAGGTTGACTGCCATGGAGAAGGTGTTGTGTTTTGGAGCTGAGCAAAGGCCGCAGCCGGCTGTCTACTCTGCATGTCACCAATCATAAATATATATATATATATATATATATATGCACAGACCAGAGACTTCATCACTCTCATGTCCCTCATCTCTCTCCTGTTCTTGGGCGTCCACACCTACGAAGGTCTCTTTCTCTTCCTCTCTCTCTCGCTCTCATATTATATATATCACACTTTTGGAGTTGCACTTTGAAGCCCGTCACCTGTCACTTTAAGAGAGCAAGAGATCGGTGGTGGTGCTGCAAACTATCGATCATGGTGACTCAGAGGGTCGGCTCACTTTTGAATAATTCTTTCAGTTCTGCTTCTATGTTTTTCGAAGAGATTTTAAAGCTTGATGCTCTCTGAGTTAGGTCATTTGGTAATTTTTTGTTAAATGAAAGGGCAAAACCGTAATCACTGGTGGGAAAAGCGTCTTTCAGAACCTGACCACATTCCACGCTGCATCTTTCAGGATTGTGTAAAGAGGAAAAAAGAAGAAAGACAAGTCCATGCCCCCGCCATCTGCAATATGCAAAGTAAAGCAAAGTAAAGAAAAGAACTTTACTTTACTTTTGTCTGCCATCTACAAAACAGAAAGCAAAAGGAGATAAGGGAATAAAATCTGAAATATTGGGTTTTGACTGAGCACATGCATAACAGCAACGCAGAGACAGATACAGAGACAGAGACAAAGGTGTGGTGGAAAAGAAAAAGCAGAAAGCAAAAGTAAGGAATAAACACCCCACCAGAATGATGTAATTTACTTTTCTTATTTTTGAATGATGTATTTTTCTTATCTTTCAGAGACATCTGTATAAACCCCATCAAAGGGTAACAAAAAAATAAATTAAAAAAAAAAGGCAAAGCCTAAAATAAATGGGCTGGAATGTTATGTGGAGGGCGAATGCCCATATGCCTAAAAGAGCCAAGCCCTCTATTATCACCAACCAGGTGATCAAAACTATGTTCAGTGCTACAAAAAATTATTCGATAGCCTGCCGCTATTACCACCGACCAGGTGATCAAAAGTACGCCCAGTACTTCAAATTATACATGAGCATTACTCATGTCAATCATACATAAACATTCATAAGCATTACTCATATCAATCATACATAAACATTCATGAGCATCACTCATGTCAATCAGCTTCGAAAGCTTCATTTACAGAGCTCTAGCTTCGAAAGCTTCATTTACAAAAGCTCTAGCTTCAAAAGCTTCATTTACAGAGCTCCAGCTTCAAAAGCTTCATTTACAGAGCTCCAACTTCATAAGCTTCATTTACAAAAGCTCCAGCTTCAAAGCTTCACTTAGAAAGCTTCACCTACAAAGCTTCAGTGCAGGGTATACAAATACCGTCTCCGAACAACCGCCACTTCGGCCCATACATGAATTCAATTTGAAGTCTCCAGCCAACAGACTCTATTGACCGAAGACTTGAAAGACTAAACTATGTACCATATATTGGGCCTCATAAAAAATACTTGGGGGACTCTAGCCCATTATTTATGTATTGAGGAGCGAACCCTGATTTTATAAAAGGGACTCCCTTACCATCATTACAGAGCATCAACTCTAGCCCATTATTCATGTATTGAGAAGCAAGCCCTTATTATATAAAATGGACTTCCTCACCATCATTAGAGAGCATCGCTGCGTGCTGAGCGACCGCCTCACCGCGAGCATCAACTTTAGCCCATACTTATGTATTGAGGATCGAGCCTTTATTCTATAAAAGGGACTCCCTCATCTTCAAATGCCACAAGCCGAGCCAACCAAGGCAACATAGGCCACAAGCAGAGCAGCCTCGCAATATGTGCTACTTCTAGTTGAGCATCATTTCAGATTGGGCATCGCCTCATATCGTGTATTAGTTCTAAATGACATCTAATTATATCGGCCCACACATGTACTGAATTTGAAGTCTCCAACCAAAAGACTCTCTTGACTAAAAACTTAGGGGACTACTGTTTGTATCATACTTAGGGCATCCATATTTAGACCTCGTATAAATACTCGGGGGACTCAAATGTAATTATGTAATAAATGGAGGGGATAATAAGTAAAAAGGGGAGGAGCCCTTATTCTATAAAAGGACCTCCTCACCTTCACAAACCTCATTCCGGCTCACCCTCACAAAGCCCTTTCATCCCCTCAAAGCTCTCACTCTCATATTCAGAGCTCTCTCTCCCTCAGAAATACAATATTAGTGTGGACGTAGCCCAAACCTTGGGGTGAACCACGATACATCTTGTGTTATTTACTTTCTTGCAGATTCACGGTCGGATTTACGTTATTCCAAGACCCCTCCGGTTTTGTGCATCAACAATTACTATATGAAAATAGCAAGAATCATCAGGTTCATTTGCATTCATCATCCTTCTAATATGAAGGTTTAAAACACTAATGACACCAGGACCCTATCAGTCTGTACTAGTTATTCACACATGCGTAGTAGTTCATAAGAACGACAAATATATTTACAATCTCTTAAGAAAGAGTAATTCCATGACCACTATAGATAGCTTCCCTGCTAATCCTCACGGTTTTCACATCGCAAATGATCAAGTTTTGATATCGGGAGATTGCAAATTAGAAATAGACATGAGTTCAGAGACGTACTTCTCATGTCCATCCCTATTCGCCGCAGCAACCCTATCCAACAGTGCAGGCAGAAAACTCAGGTCGAGAACCTGATCCGCTAAAGGGTAAGAGATTGCGATGAGCGACTCCCCGGCCTGCTCGCCAGAAACATCCTTGCAAAGTACTTCGTTATCCATAAGGTTTCGAATCTTCCTGCATTTCAAAAACTCAACATTTGTTCAAAATGTTGTCAAGTTGTGACAAGTTTCGGCGAACGCCATAGTTTTTCCTATTCTTTTTCTATAACCTGCTCCACTGTGTCCAGCCAAAAACTATTCCGAAGTTATCCGGCTGCTATACTAAACCATAAACCAAGTTTGAAAGTCCATTTACATATGACATTACAAACATCACCCGTTCAGATGAACAGTAAAGAAACATCTCATTTGGCATTCTAAACATTATATTGAGTTCATAAGGTAAGCATACTAAGACGAGGCTAACTAATAGAACATGCACTTTTACTTTTCCTGATAAATTAAAAATATGTTTGTTTGCAGAGAAAAAAAAAAGGGGTTGGGAAATATACCACAAAAATCGAAATAAAGCAAATCGGGAATGCAAGGCATAAATATAAAAGAAAATTCACTTCCAGATATTAAATATAAACTAACCTCTCTATGCCAAGCATTTTCCGCATCCTCAGCATCACTTTGTTCCTTGGCTAGATTTCTAATGTCATCAAGGAACTTCTTCTCAAGATCTTCAAAAGTCTGTGACGAAGGCTTGTCCTCATATACAAGGTCCATTTCCTCATTAAGAGGTTGAGATCGGGAATCGTTGTCGCTCTGTTTCTCCAAAGTATGTTTTGAGATCATGAATTCTTCTTCAACTCCTTCAGAATTTGCATTGTGCATCGTTAGGAAAGCGACCTCATCAAACTTGGTTTCTCCAATTCCTCATCTCGCAATGGGAGACGGATCTTCTGGTACTCGACTGATATCACCGCTCTAATATTCACGAGCCACGGTCGCCCTAGAATACTGTTATGGGGAGATGGATCGCTTGCGATCATGAAGGTCTGCGGTGAGATAATCGAAGGGGTATTCATATTGAGTACGATTGTGCTGGCGATAGCTGAGGTGAGCCGTTGAATCCAGTCAGGACCTTCGTCCTACTGGCTAGGCAACGCTACTGCTGCCTGAGCTTCTCCTTCTGGCTAGGCTGCTTCTGCTAGATTTGGCTCCACCTACTAGATTCAGCTCCATCTGCTGTCTGGGTTAGCTTTCCTAAGTCAATTTCTCTAAAAAAAAGAGAAAGAGTTTAGGGCTTGATTGTGGAACAAAAGCTTACCAGAATATTTAGTGGAGAACAAGAAATTTATAGAGCATAGGTTGATCACATGTGCAGGGTTTACCCTAACATGTGCCGGCATCAGATTGGTCAAGGTGAATCATCCATTGAATGAATGAGAAAAGAATTATCCTGATGATATTATTTAATAAATAATATCTTGAGATTATCTTGTAATATCCTTAATTGGATATGATTGTGGTTCCTTACTTGATGAAGTTAACCTTCAATTAGGAAAGCATAAAGATAAGGTTTTGTAATTAATCCCATCTTTAAGACTTCAAACTTCAAGGATGTTAAATTGCACGTGGATTAAATGTGAGCCTTGCCAATTTAATAAGTGCATTCTCATCTTTTTATTTTATTTTTTTATAAGAGTTCACATGTTAGCTCTAGAATTTATTGAGTTAGTTTTTGCTCCACAATAATTGTTGTCATTAATGAAAATATAATTTGATGAGTAAACAAAAAGAATCATGCGTATGCAAGAGGCTTGAAACTCAATTTGTTCATGACCTTCACCCCGACACTTGAATTAGAGTTTAATTCCTCGCTTTCTAGAAAGAAATTTTCTATGGTATAAGTGCTTTAAGGTTTAAATTTTTTTTAATATAAAAATAAAAACATATTTTTTTTTATAAAAAATATAAAAATCAAAATATTTCTGTTGTATCACATACTCTAGAACACCTTAAAATATTCATTCCAAATATTGCTTGTATTAAAAATCGAAAAGAAATCATCCTATATCAGAATATGTACCATGTGATTGAGATTAGAAAAGCAACCAGAGAGATTATATTCGTTCCCCTTTACTCACTAAACCCCACTTCTTAATTCAGTGATGCTACATTTGTCCTTTTGGTAACAACCCTTAATTATTGAGGTCAATGGATTAGAAAAATCAAGGAAGTTTTAATGAAAAGTCTGCTTTATTGTTTACTTTAACGAAAAATCATATTTTTACACTAAAAAGTCAATTATGATATATTCATTTTACCTTTTATTTTGTCTTTATCATTAAAACTCAAAGTTTTCAAACCATTTTCATTAGTTTTCTAAAAAATGAAATCTTCGTATGGTAACTACGACATCAGTAGGTACGTGAAAGGAACTTGCAATTAGACGTAGACGAGATGTCAAGTTCTTATCCAATAGGTCTAAGAGAGCATAAATCATTCTAAAAACCCGACAACGACTATCGGTTTAGATTTAAAAACAAAAAGAACAAAAATAAATAAATAGAATAACTATTACATATGACAATGATATGTTTAGGGAATTGTTATTAGCACGTCAAAAATCTCATTCTACATTCCAAACTTTCCATATTGGGAAAAAAAAATACACTTGTGAGAAATGTAGAGTGAGATTTTTGGAGTGCCAATAATACTTCATTATGTTTATTATTTATTAATAATTACTATATGAAAATAGCAAGAATCATCAGGTTCATTTGCGTTCATCATCCTTCTAATATGAAGGTTTAGAACACTAATGACACCAAGACCCTATCAGTCTGTGCTAGTTATTCACACACGCGTAGTAGTTCGTAAGAACAATAAATATATTTACAATCTCTTAAGAAAGAGTAATTCCATGACCGTTATAGATAGCTTCGCTGCTAATCCTCACGATTTTCACATCGCAAACAATCAAGTTTTGATATCGGGAGATTGCAAATTAGAAATAGACATGAGTTCAGAGACGTACTTCTCATGTCCATCCCTATTTGCCGCAGCAACCCTATCCAACAGTGCAGGCAGAAAACTCAGGTCGAGAACCTGATCCACTACAGGGTCAGAGATTGCGATGAGCGACTCCCTGGCCTGCTCGCCAGAAACATCCTTGCAGAGTACTTCATTATCCATAAGGTTTCGAATCTTCCTGCATTTCAAAAACCCAACATTTCTTCAAAATGTTATCAAGTTGTGACAAGTTTCAACGAACGCCATAGTTTTTGCTTTTCTTTTTCTATAACCTACTCCACTGTGTCCAGCCAAAAACTATTCCGAAGTTATCCAGCCGCTGTACTAAACCATATACCAAGTTTGAAAGTCCATTTACATATGACATTACAGACATCAACCGTTCAGATGCACAGTAAAGAAAAATGTTACAATTATCATAATTTTGGACTTTAAAACTTGGATCTAGCTTCTCTGCCCTTCCTCTTCCCATACACTCTCATCCTCTCCTATTTGTGCGGTCACGGTTAAGTTACATCAACATTTTATATTACTATTGTTTTTTGTTTTATTATTTCTATAAAAAAAGTCAATATAAAATATTGACGTGGCTTAACCGTGATCGCACAAAATAGGAGGGGATGAGAGTGTATGGAATGTGGGAGGGCAGAGAAGCCAGATCCTTAAAACTTTCCAAATCATTGTGTAAAAAGTGGCCTAGGCGGGCCTTGACGCTATGTGGAGGCTAGTGGCTCTAGTTAGACATAATTAAAATTAAAAACCCACCTGGCTCCTAGGTACTAGGCCCTTGCCTACCAACTGATTACCGTTTAGTGTTTTTTAGAACCTCGATACAAATCCAACTATGATAAAATATTAGATATGAGGGATTAGGCACATAGTAGAAATTTGAAATGGCTCATGTCTAACCCTCCTATATAATCGTTTATGATCAATTCGTTACTAAGTTGACCTCAATTCCTTCAGATTTTGAAATTCCTCACCCAAATATAGCTTGGAATCTGACTTTGTTTAGCAATATTTAATCACACCCCCGAAAACGAAGAAATCATTTTCATTTGCTAGGCACAGCATAACAGTTATTTCTCTTTTCCAATTACGGTTAAGAATTTCATCAAAAGTTGGGGTGTGATAAAACTCAATTAATATCAAACTATGAGATATTAAAGTTCAGTTCCAAAAAAATATCACAGTAATGAGGATTAAATTGTCACCGATTATAAACAAATCTGGACGTCAATTTGATATCTCTTTTTCCTAATACGGATTATTTACTCTAATTCTTCTAGTTTTATTAAAAATTCATAGATCTGCAAACTCCATAAATAAATACTTATACATTACATAAGAAAAAAAAGTTCTCCATCTCCAGCAGGGAAATGATCAATCTTTATTTTCTTGGGAAACAAACAAAAGCTAAGGTCTAACATGAATGATCAACAATAATAATGAATTAAAAGAAGAAGAAATTAAAAAATGTAAAACATAAAATAATTGGATAATCGGTAGTCGTACCTGGGTGCTGTGCGTTTGTCTGCCTTTTATTCCTTCTTTCAATCTCTATCTCTGCAAATTTATATAGTTTTTAATTTTTTTTTAAATTGGCAAAGAAACGGTTTTGCCAGTTTTATTCCGGTAAAAATTAGTTTTGCCACCTTTAATTGGTAAAAATAGATTTCTCTTTTCTTTTATTGGTTTTTATTGTTTTCTTGGTGAATTGTTGGTTTTTATTGTCTAATTCTCTTGGGAATAGTTATTAGTACTTCAAAAATCTTATTTGGCACTCTAAACTTTATATAATTAGAAAAAAAAATACATTTGTGATTAGTGTATAATAAGATTTTTGAAGTACTAATAATGGTTCTCATTTTCTTGACAAAGCTATAACTTTTTTACAATACTGTAAGATTCGAACACATGTGCAAAAGGCATATAAATTGTTTTTGTCAACTAGCCTAACTATGTTTATTCTTTCCCACTTAACCCTCTAGACCTTAATTTTCGTCACCATGTTGCCCGAATTTTGTCAACTCAAACGTACATATAAACTTATTTGGTACAACATAAATGTGGAATAAGGGAGAGAACGAAAGAGGATGTTATAAACTAGTTCCCCGTATTAATCCAAGTGCTGAATTTTCAAGTATTAGATTACAAATTGTAATGTTCGAGTTACACATTTTATGGATGATGCAGAAATTCGACCAACCTAATGTTAGGCCTAGGCTTTGCCAACCCTAGTGGTATTGTACTTGGGTGTTCTTAGAACTTCTCTCTTGGTTACTTGAAAGCGGTACCAGTCAAACACTGTCCGATAACATAATCAAATGGTAAGAATAATTACATGAAAAGACTAGAATTCTCAAGGATTGTCATGCAATTTGTTTTAGTAGCATAAGTTTTGGATCTTAAAAAGCCCACATTTCACTTTCGCCTACGACTTTCTCTACCTATTCTATCCATTCCAAGTGTACAAGTTTAGTTACGCCAGGCGTTGTGTTTCTTTGTGTCAAAGGCTGCTCCATCATTTAGCATGTCCTGAGCATCAGTCTCCATTCCGAGCTTTGAGAGCGCAAGCGCCTGCAAGTAGAATGCAGTCGGCCACTCTGGTATGCATACCTGTGCCTGCATCGCATCTCTTAAAGCAAGCTCTGCTTGGCCATTCATTAAGTACGAGAAGGCTCTTCTCGCAAAGACAGTTGCTGAAGGGCCAGACATCATAGCAACCAACTGTTCATGCAAAGAAAACGCTTGCTTTTTACAAACTTTGGAATATTCTTTTTTTTTTTTTTAAGAAACTAAACTACATTCCAAATAAATACACATCAAACTAATTCATCACACAATATAACCCTATTCTTAAGATGAGATTCGACCAAAGGAGAAGGAAAAGTGCATCTACCTTGGAATAATACTCGATTGCATTCTTGAAATCCTTATCCCTAAATGCAATATCACCAAATTTCTTTGTGT
The DNA here is from genome assembly GCA_006547085.1 of Malus baccata. Classification (NCBI taxonomy): domain Eukaryota; kingdom Viridiplantae; phylum Streptophyta; class Magnoliopsida; order Rosales; family Rosaceae; genus Malus; species Malus baccata. The sequence goes on from VIEB01000076.1 coordinate 1,068,021, forward strand.
TCAACATATCTTGGACTTGTTGTGTCCATTCTTGGAATGAGAGCTGGAAATATATAGATCACATTATCAGAACGTAAGTGACGTGAATCCATGAACCCATGAACAAATAACACAATCATGAAAACGAAGCAATACCAGCCACAATTTGCCAAATATTGTGACACTACAATATGCCAATTACTACATTTCAAATTAAGCTAGCATTTAAGGTTTGTTTACCTCAAAATTCAACATACATAGAGTATTTAAGAACTCGGTTTCAAACTGTTAGGCTGCAAGTGCAAGTAGAATATGAAATTCAGCGTACCTCATTTTCGGCACCTTCCTCATCTTTATAGCCTGTTTTTAGCAAAATATCATGCACAGCAGTAAGATCCATCCTGGCACACGCCTTTCCAAGGGGAGAAAGCATGGTTGGCACCACAACAGTGTTTTTTGGGAGGCCCATTAAAACATGAGATGCCACCTTAACCAACCAACATGAGCAATCAGAGCATAAAAGGATGGGAAAAAGAATATGTTATAAAACAAAGTAGATGGACTATGTATCACACAAAACAAAGAAATAGTAAACTGATGACTTCAGGATAACACAAACCTCTTTCTGTTTTTGAAAAGGTGCAATGGCTGTGAGAAGAAACTTAATATCTCCTCTATCCCTGGCCTCAGACTGAAGACATTTGGAAGCAAGTTCAACCAACTTCGTGGCATCATCATTCGCATACTGCCCTTCCAATGATGAATCCATCAACAACAATACATTCTTTCCCCTTATCAAATCCAGTGCCTGGAGATACAATAATTCCTTAAACAATCCTCATATCTTTCAAAGTAGAAAACTAAAGAGAATTATTTTCCAACTTTGAGTAAACATAATGAACCTATACTGTTCGTGTATTTTAATTCTTACTTGTTAAATTTGAGATATCAATAATACCGACCATGTAAAAATAATAAATCAAGTGCAGGACATAAATACATAATATATACATTGAAGACAAAAACATTCAAAACGATCGGAGCTTCGCAGAATGCTAATGAAAATAAAAGCACTAGGATCCTAAAACATAGTTTGAGACATATATTTGGAACCCTGAGATCATGCACCAACACAGTAGAGAATCTACAGCCTAGGCACTGGAAATGTCAATGAATTCACAAGGAAGAGAAAAAAAAACAATCCCTGAAAGAAGAATAATGTAAAGGTTCAAGGAATGTAAGTCAACATACATGGCTTGGAGGAATATGCTTTCCACTCAAAAGGTCCAACAGGACAGTTCCATAACTGTAGATTACACTCTCTGGGATGACCCTGCCTGCAAAGTTCAACTCTAATCAAATATACTGAAAATCGGTTTTCATATCTCCAGCCATATAAAGTTATCAACCAAGTCGGGGAAAACTATCACACCACACCACCATAGGTAATTGCAAATTACACAATCTTCAGGATTCATAAGCATGAAAAAATTATGTAGTAATCCACAAATCCAGACTTAGAAAAGAACATAACGAACTCAATGTTGGTGTGTTGATTTATAAAAATGATTATGCTTCTCAGTCCAACATCAGTCACTATAATGAGCGGAAAATATTACAGTTTGTACGTAATACTTCATCACATAATATCCAATCAGCCTGAGCTAGACAATGATGTACAAAAACCACTATGCTTCGGTGTCCAACACTATTCACTCTGACATAGAGGCTTACAAGTTATATGTATTAAACTTTATAATATATGATATCTAAGCAACCTGAGTACGAGACAATATAATCATTATACTTTTTTATTATTTTACATTTTATAATATGAAAGGCTTGTACTTTTGGTACCTAAGTTTGGCCAAGGTCCCAACTCTCAATACCTGCCCTTAATATCAGTTATCAATCTAACAGAAATTTGATTTCGTAATACTATTCTGCACAAAAAAATTAATATAGTTACTAAACTGGGTAATAATATAGTGCTGGTATAGAAATGGGGGTTTAGTAACTAAAATGAGACATATTACTGTTCTTACTTCATATTACATTATTTTGCTAAACCAAACGATGCAGGAGATATTCGAGACACAACTTTCTGTCTCCCATAAGGACAAATGCTGTGACGTAATTTACCTGTCCGTAGAAACTCAGGTGGAGTATAAGCCAAATTGGTACTGTAGCTTTTTCCATCCCGACTATTTTTCATAAGGCCAAAGGTAGACAATCGAGGGTCACCATCCTGACACAAGTTCATTACTCAGTTGCACTGTAATCACAAAAATCTTACAGAACCTTGTAATTTATATAATATGTTCCACTTTAAAACATGTTCACTAAAAGTGATAATCAATTGTATTTATATACAAGAAAACCAACGGTCATCCGTGCAATAGTAAGATATTTAAGATACCAACAAACAAGAATAGAATAGAGAACTTATTTCATAGTCACTGTGAAACGACAAGAAAGTTAAAATAAGGTCAATGTTAGCAAAACATTGAAACACCTCAGATAGAAATGGGCAAATTGAGCTAACACAAAATGGACAAAGCAACTAATGCAGCACAGTTTGAGTAGTTGTAAAATGCCTGGTTATGTTTTCTCTTTCTGGCTTGGCAAGGCCATGCTAAATTTGTTGCTATTTTTCAAACTTCTTTATGCAATGTAGAAAGATTATACACAGGAACACGCCAACTTATATGGGACATGTCAGCACAATCTCATATGATTTCCAACATGGCGTAAATGAAAAGAACAAGAACATAAAAGTGTAAAGGTACTGTAGTCATTTAATTTGTCTTCTGGGAATGTGGACACCTCAATAGTTAATGGAGAAAACAATATTTGTCAAAGTTAGCAAACAGTGCAATCAAGTTTCTGAAGAAGCGTGATAAATTTACGAGCAACCAACATAAAAGTCCATGGAATAAATTACACTATTTGATGATCTGCAGAGAAGCAGCACATATTTTGCAACAAATGCATACGCTGTCAGGAATGCAAACATAAAAGTCTAGTGCATCCAAATGGAATAACCTGAAACCACGGGAGGCATTCATAATCCTCCTAACAAGATAACTGTATTCTTTGTCACAAATCATATGCATACCTCGTCAAAAAGAACTCTATATGCATTCAAATCATGATAGATCTTCCGGTTTTCTGTATTACAATGATCAAGTGCCTCTGCAATATGGTATGCAACTCTAACACGCATTTCCCATGGCAATGGCTTCTTGTCCCCTATAAGAAATCATAGGAAGTTAATGGTAAAAGAAAACACAACGGCCTGATTAGGGATATCGTTTTGGAGCAGTATACTGATCACCATAAAGTAACACATAAGTCATAGATACACAGGAATCATCAGTGGCTTTAGTTGGACTAGGCAAACTTAGTCAAGTAAAATAATCGATGGTAGTCTTTTAAAACCTTGTGGCAATACTTTGGAAAAGTACGGAAGGAGAGGTTTTTTATTGTAGGTGCACAAAAAGTGTTGGACATAAGTAAAAATGCAAAGACGAAAAAGAGTTGATCATAGTGCATAAAAAAGTGTTCAAAAAAGCTAAAAGCAAAAGGATGGTTAGTTACAAACTCAATGATTTGCACTAGAGAAAAGAAAGAAAAAGGGAAGTGATTGAGCGGAATTACAATGGAAGAGATGCTTGGAAAGAGTATCATTAGGCATATACTCGGCCACCAAGAGCCGTTCGTCGCCCTCGGCAGAGCAACCAATCAGATTCACCAATCTCTTGTGCCTCAACTTCCCTACTCCAGAAGCCTCAGCCTGCCCAATCATATTCATTAACATCAAACTCAGTATCAAACTATCCAATAATGCCAAAAACCCTCCTGTGTGTATTATTTTTAGAAAATGGCGGAAAATTAGGGTTATTTGAAATTTCGTTTTCGGTTTCAGTTTTATAACTGAAAGTAGAAAGTAGTGACTAACCAAGTTTTCGGTTTTTAATTTTCGGGAAAAATGAGAAGTGAAGTAAAGACAACAAATTTAAATCAAATGTCTAGTACAAATTATAGAAAAATCCAAGTCCCAAAATTTTACTTTACTTTGGCTTTTCCAATTCCTCAGCATTACCAGCTAGATCAGCCCCAAATGAAAACCCAAGTCCCAAAATACTCTGTTATGAAAGCTATTTTCTTTGTCCTTCATTTTCTCGGGAACCAAACAGAAAATAATGATCTTGTACTCACCACGAACTGCTGGGCGTCGGGCCAAGATTGCTTGGAGAAGCGTTTAACAGCGACAAGGCGATTGCCATCAAGCTTCCCTCTGTAAACAACATTGGGAGCTTTTTCGCCGCTTTCGGAAACAATGCATTCGGAGCTGAACCCGTTCGTGGCCTTCCGGAGCTCGTCGACGCTGTACTCTTTGAATGCCGGCACCAGGGGATCCGCCGCCGCAGCTGGATCCCCATTAGCTTCAAAATCAAAACGAAATAAATAAAAAGAAAAACCATAAAAATCAATGCCATAAAAAGCAACAAAAGAGGAGCCGAGAGAGGTAATGACCTACCCGGGTCAGGTTTGTGGGTGTCGGGTAGAGAAGAGGGGTGGTCGGGGGAGCGGAGGAGGTGGGCGGTTTTGGAGTGTAAGCAACCCATTTGAGTGGTAGTGGTAGTGGTAGTGGCAGTGGTAGTGGTAGTAGTTTGTGTTGGAAGTGGGGCTACATAGAAGAAGGGGAATGTGAAAGCGCTGAAGTGAAGAGCTTCGGAAATGGAGAGACAACAAACGACACGAGTGTTGTGTTGCTGCAGCTGAGGACAAGGGTGACTGCTGACTCACCCAGTGAGAAGTGAATCTGTGAAAACAGACAGCCGGAGACAGAGAGATGGAAGCAGAAGAAGGGGGTCACGTGAGGGATTGCCTAGGGTACTAATCTGTATGACATGCTTGCTTACACTAACAAAATTAAATATTTAGTAAATTGTATTAATGGTTTTTCAATTTTAACTTAATTGGAACAATGATTTTTCAACTAAAAATTTATTATCATTGATCCCTCAACTCATCAAAACGTACAGTTATGATCCCTCAACTAAAAAGTCATTACCAATGGTCCCTCAACTTAATTCAACTGGAGAAATGGTCCTTGAACTTTAACCAAATTGGAGAAATGGATCCTCAAATTGTAGTAATGGTCATTCCAACATAACTTATTTTGACAAAATGTTGACGAAGTTGATAAAAATAATCATAGCTACACGTTTTGATGAGTTGAGGAACCAATAATAATGAATTTTTAGTTGAGGGACAATTGCTTCAATTTGATTAAAGTTGACGAACCATTTCTACAATTTACTCTTAAATATTTGTTGGTTTTCAACTTTAGATCAAAGTACTTTTACTTTTCATTAAATTCTATATTTCATGTATAATTTTTTTTTTAACAAGCGATATTATGCATACTAAAGTGTTGGGAGAGTGAGATCGGTCTTACAATGAGACAACAATATTGTGGTTCAAATTTGTCTTTGGCAAGAATCGAACATAAAACATCTTACTTACAATGGCAATTAGTATTATGATCTAGATGTATTCATGTTAACTTGTAAGTAAGAGATCTTAGGTTCGATTCTCATCAAAAATAAATTTAAACCATATTAATGCTAGCCCATATGGACTTAGCTCACTCCCACGCCCAGATATAATATCGTTTGTTCAAAAAAAAAAAAAAAAAACCTATCACTTGTAAGTGAGGGGAAATCCCACTAAACTAGTAGATAGTGACATTTCAGATTTAATCTTAATTTAAGTGTTTTTTCAAACTCTCATTAAATTAACTTTTATGTCAAAAATTCCCTAAAAAATGTTAATTATGTTGTAAACTTCTAGTTTAAGTATGATTATGTGAATCCTAGATTAGATTTAATTCTAGTTATCATTTCCTATATGGTCTTGTATTCCTTGGAGTAGAAGGATTTATTCTCTCCCTTATTACTATAAATAAAGGCACTACGTAGGGGGGATAACATACATCCTCTACATCCCTACAAACACATCTCTCTCTACACTCTCTTTCCTTGCCGTCGGCTTCTCTTTTTGTCAATTAAAATAGACCACAACACGTTATTAGCAAACTCCTATCGATGCGCTTAAGAATCTGACGAGGAGATTTTCTACATCAAACCAGTTCATCCATATTATCACGCAATTGGGTTCTTCCAAAACAAAGATTTTTATCTTGATATATTTCTAGCCCTTATAGCATGAACATTCACCATAATGCATGACCTAACTTACGTTTTTCGAATTTTAGATTCTACATAAATTATGTATGCATTATATTCATAATTGTTGAATTATGTGAATTTGATATTTGTCATGATTTGCATCAAATATATGTTCATTCATTAAAATTATTTGTTAATATGCATTGAATTATAATCTAAAAAAAAGAAAAAAAATTGAAACTCTTAGGGTTCTTCGAACACATGACCTGTGATGCCCACCTGAGCTCAAGCGAGCCTTTCCGGGCTATGATGCACCAAAGCCGAACCCATGCTCCATCTAAGACGATGTTGTTTTTGGCATTGAACCCATGACCCAGCACTGTCCGGAGTCGATCATGACCTTACCACCATTTTTCTTGGCAAATCACGACCTGTGGTCATGTTTAGGACCAAACCATCGTCGTGACAATAGGTTTTTCTCCAAAAACCCGATGAAAATAAGTGAATTTTTCGACAGATTCTTCGAATCCTCAAGGTTTCTCAGACCCCCCCCCTCAATGTTGAAACTTGTTTTTCCATCCAAACCTAGAGTTCCCAATTGAACCCCCATGCATCGCCGTGCCGTGACCACCCGAGGAAAGTCACCTGAAGCAACGCCTGAGCTTTTTCTGGTTCGAATCTGACACCTAGCACCACTGGATTGTCTTGGGTTTCTCGACCCGAGCCCTTGTGAGCCTCGGACCCTCGACCTGCATCGTATAACATCTTTTTGGGCTTAGTGTTTGTTTTCGCAGTCACGACCCATATCCAACAAGCCAATTGGGCTTCTGTTGGACTCCCGGCCCACATAACACCAACCCAAACCGATTCTTGGTATTCCCCCATGTCTGCATCACACCAGATCCTGGTATATGCATTGGTGTATCCATGTTCGCATCACACCGAATCAGAGCCCTTCATGGGCCTCTGTTTTGGGCTTACGCCTGCAACCCATCAAATTTGTGATGTTGAGCTAGCCTGCATGCTAAGCCCGAGCCCATTCCAACCCATCCTTGGGCCTGGGCCGCACGACTCCAATTTGCCTAGCCCACCCATGGGCTTTGGCCCATGTTTTTAGGCCTCGAACTTAATTGTTTATTTTTTTAGACAATTTGGGTTTTATATTTTTTCACCCACACTTTAAATTTGACTCGAAGTCTAAATAATTAATTCAATTATAATTATAGATCTAAAGTTCTATTTGCATATTTTCTTGTTGCATATATACATATATATATATATATATCTATATATATTTACATTTCTCTGCAGGAACATATGAACTTGAAGTCCATAATTATTTCAAAACTTGAAGTTTCTAAAAACATGCATTGTTTGAAAATCTGAAGTTTTCCTTAAAAACATCACCCATGAAAACAAGAAGTTTTTTCATGCAAATTTAAACCAATACATGTCCATTAGAACCTGAATGTTCTACTCCTATGTGAATGAATTGATTTTTTCTCCATTACACTAACCACATCTTGTTCATCTATATTGTGATAGGAACATGTCGAATTTGAACAAACTCGATTTCACTACTTTGGAGGCCTCTAGAAGGAACTACCTCAAGTGGGTCCAAGATGTGAAGCTCCATCTCACTGCAAAGAACTTGCATCCCGTCATTGAATTTGAGATGGACAACCCGGTTGGTGAAGCTAAGAAAGCCACTGCTATGATCTTCATTTGAAGACATATTCATGACGCCTTGCAAACCGAGTACCTTGCTGAGGAGGATCCACGAGCACTATGAGTCGCTTTGGCCGATCATTTTGATCACCAAAAGAACATCTTCTTGCCTGAAGCAAGACATGACTGACATCATTTGCTCGTCCAAGACTTTAAGTCTATGAATGAATATAATTTTGAAATTTGTTGAATCCGATCACTTTTCAAGTTTTGTAACAATACTTTGACTGAAGAGTATCTCCTAGAGAAGACCTATTCGACCTTCTCTACTACTAATATTGTCCTATAGCAACAATACATAGCTCAAAAGTTCACTAAGTTTTCAGATTTAATCTCTGTTTTACTTCTTATTGAAAACTAGAATTAGCTATTGATGAAGAATCATCAAACTCGACCTATTAGGGCGACTGTTATGCCTGAAGCACACTATAGCACAAACCAATGCCCAAAGCGCCAACATAGGCGTGGTAGGGGCGGCTAGAAGCCACCTCGTCAAGGTCAATAGAGCCAAGACCCATTTAAGGGAGGAAACAGAGCCCAGAAGCAGCCAAACCTTGCTCCAAAGGCCTAACTTCAAGAATAAGGGCAAAGTACCTAAAACCATGGATGCAGACCTGTGTTATTGTTGTGGTTCAAAGGACTATTGGTCCTGTGTTTGCTGAGCTCCCCAGAAAGTTATAGCCGAATATCATTCTCGTCGTAAGAAGTTTAAATCAAACTTTATGCAAGTGGACGAACCAGAGAGTACAAAGATGGAGGTTTCTGACTTTCAAGAGGCCGTTACCCCTATGGAAGATTAGAATCTTAGACATAAACTATTTTTCTAGTTCAATTTTAGACACTGGGGCCAAATCCCACATAGTGGCCCCCTTTTGTTTTTGGTTAAATTTTGAACAATTTTCCTTTATATTTGGATTATTTGTTGGTGATTTGTTTTTGGATATTAAAATTTTAATTAATTACCATCCTTGAATAGTTAAAATTATTTTGAATTGATACTTGTTTTTAAGAACTTTTATGCATGTGACCGATTCAAATTAATTTTTCATTCTAGGTATGACTAGTGAGGAAGTTAGTTGTCTGACAGATAATGCAACTACGCACACAGTTTTGAGTAAACACATCTATTTCACTAACTTCATACCTAATAATGCATCTCTGACAACCCTCTTAGGCTCATCCAACCTGATCAAAGGATACGGTAAGGCACATATAATGTTGTCCAATGGTACATTCCAGATCATTGATGAGGCACACTTTTCTCCACGTTCCGGAAGAACATTGTTGAGTTTCAAGAACATTAGAAATAATAATTACCACGCTGAAACCTATATAGAAACGAAGTTGAATTTCTATATACTACGACCATACACCCCATAGAGAGCCACTATATGGCCGACCCTACCTTTGAGACCGCACATGAAATTACATTTTGACATGATCGTTTAGGACATCCTGGACAAATAAAGATGCTCTGTATTCTCAAATCATAACACGGGCATCCACTAACCCGAAGCTTAAGTTCGATTCAAGGAATTGCATGTCAAACTTGCTCTATGGGAAAGCTTATCATTAAGCTTTTTTATGACAAGATTCGTTTGAATCCTCCCATTTTTTTTTTATAAATGATTTAGGGAGACATTTGTGTACCGATTCACCCTTCATATGAACCATTTAGATATTTTATGTGTTTTGGTTGATGCCTCCACACGTTAGTTACACGTGTACTTGTTGTCCATAAGGAACACTGTATTCTCCAAATCGTTGGCTTAGGTTATCAAGCTCAAGGCTCACCACCCTGATTATCTGATCAAATCTATTCAACTGGATAATGCTGGATAATTCACATATAAAACTTTTGATGACTATTGCATGTCATTGGGGTTAAAGTTGAACATCATGTACCCCATGTTCACACCCAGAATGGCCTGGCAGAGGCATTCATTAAGCGCTTATAAATGATTGCTCAATCGTTGTTCATACTTACCAAGCTCCCGATCGTTGCTTGGGGTCATGCAATATTGCACGCAGCCATGTTGGTTCGTCTGAGACCTATTGTGACCCAACCATATAACGTATTTCAGTTGGCTATCAGATGCGAACTTGACATATCGCATCTGCGTGTTTTTGGTTGTGCGGTCTATATGCAAATTTTGTTACCTTTACGTACAAAAATAAGGCATTAGCTAATGGTGAGAATCTATGTCGGATATGATTCTTCTTCGATTATTTGTTACTCAAAACCTTTGATAGGTGATCTATTTACCACTCGTTTCGCGGATTGTCACTTTTATGAGACAATCTTCCCGTCGTTAGGGGGAGATAAGAACGTCAACGTTTAAGAAGAATGACGCGAATTATCGTGGACAACTCCCACTTTGTCTCATTTAGATCCCCGCACTGGTCAGTCTGAAACTGAAGTACAACGTATATTAGATCTTCAGAGCATAGCTCAGAGCATGCCAGATGTTTTCACAGATCTAGCATAAGTGACAAGATCACATATTCTATCTACGAATGTGTTTGCAAAGATGGATGTACCAAATGTACGACAAACTTCCCTTCTGAAGGCCCAGGACGCCACTTTGGCCAATCCACGTACATTATTGGCTAGCCAATCATTTGCCCCTACACATAAGCGTGACATACCACTTGGTTCAAAGGATTCACACTCCCGAAAGAGAAAACCCACAACACAAGCCCCTGAATAGCCTACAATGAATCTGACAGTTGCTTACTCATTTTATCCAACTTATGAGGAAATTCTAGATTATGGAAGCGTCCTTGATGAGACAAATCCACCCTGTTAGAATTGTGAGATTTCGATATATTATGCTAGCTTAAATGATGTGTGGTGCATAAATGAGATGATCGTCGACGATGCATTAACATATGCAGTAGCTATTAAGATCATGTTGAGTGATGACATTAAACCCCGTTCCGTTGATAAATGTCGACGTAGAATCGATTGGTCAAACTGGAAACCGGTAATCCAAGTCAAACTCGATTCGCTTGAAAAAGTATGATGTTTGGACCTGTAGCTCAAACTCCTCCACATGTGAAGCCCATTGGCTACAAGTGGGTTTTCGTTTGGAAGTGTAATGAGAAGAACAAAATTGTGCATTACAAAGCTCGTCTTGTTGCACAAGGCTTCTCACAACACACCAGGATTGACTATGACGAAACTTATTCACTCGTTATGGATGTGATTACTTTTCGCTACCTTATTAGTTTGGTAGTTTCCGAAAAACTGAGTATGCAGCTGATGGACGTAGTAATTGTGTATCTCCATGGGGATCTTGATACGAAAATTTACATGAAAGTTCCCGAAAGACTTGCATTGTCTAGATCAAATATTTCCAAACCCCAGAACATACTTTCAATTCGGCCGGGGCGTTCACTCTACTGTTTGAACCAATTCAGAAGAATGTGGTATAACCATCTGAGTGAATATTTGACTAGTCAAAGATATGTGAACAACGATCAATGCCCTTGTGTGTTCATTAAGAAGTCACATTTCAGTTTTGCTATTGTTGCAGTATATGTTGATGACATGAATCTTATCAGAACTCCTGAAGAGCTTGGGAGAACTGTCGTGCACCTGAAGTCGGAATTTGAGATTAAAGATCTAGGAAAGACTTGATATTGTCTTAGTCTTGAGATAGAGCATCGTTTGGATGATATCTTAGTATATCAATCGAACTGCACCCAAAAGGTGTTGCATCGCTTTAACCAAGATAAAGCGAAACCTTCAAGTACTCCTATGGTCGTTCAATCACTAAATGCAAAATGAGATCCCTTCTTTCTGAAAGAGGATGATGAAGAAATTTTGGAGCCTGAAGTTCATTATCTAAGTGCAATGTGCACTTTATTGTACTTAGCTCAATGCACTAGACCCAACATCTCCTTCGCTGTTAATCTTTTAGCAAGATATAGTAATGCACCAACACATAGACATTGAACTGATGTTAAAGACATTTTCCATTACCTTAAGGGTATTACAGATTTAAGCTTGTTTTATCCCTACAGATACTCGAGTAATGCCGCACCCTCTATTCTTAAGTCAATTCTCGCCTTGTTGATTATGCCGACGCAAGATACTTATTTGACCTACACAAGACGCGTTCTTAAACGGGTTATGTCTTTACCGTTGAAGTCACCGCAATCTCTTAGAGGTTAGGCACGACAATCTTTTGGAGGTCAACCAAACAGACTGTAGTTGCCACTTCATCTAACCATGCTAAAATTCTCACCTTATATGAAGCAAATCGGGAATGTTTTTGGTTGAGATCAATTGTGGGCTATATTCGAAGCTCCTACGATCTTTACCCCGTTGTAAGACAACCCAGCATGCATCAAACAACTCAAGAAGGGTTACATCAAAGGAGACAACACCAAGCACATTGAGCCGAAGTTCTCATTCTCACATCAACAATAAAAACATCAGAAGATTGAAGTCATGCAAATCCATTCACAAGACAATCTGGCCGACCTCTTCACCAAATCATTGCGTTTCAAAAGCTTGTTCTAGGAATTGGTATGCTTAAACTTTCTGAGTTGTAACATTACTAATTCTCTTTAGAATTGTGTCAAACTCAGGGGGAGTATCCTGAAGTATACTTGCTTGATCTTAATGTACTATTTTTCCCTACGATTAGGAGCATTTTTCTCACTGGGTTTTCTCTACCTAACTAGGTTCTAACAAGGCACCCATCTTGGGTTGATCATATCTCTGATGACATCCCGTAAATGTTTCCTTTGATATTGCATTGCTCATGCATTTTTCCTTTGACTATGGATTTTGTCCCTCCTCGGGTTTTTGCCATAGCCTTAAGTTTTTTTTTTTTTTTGTGAGACTTACTTCCTTATGAAAGTTCCTACCTTATTTGAGAACAACGTGTTCCCAGAATCAGCGTCGACGAGTCGACTCCCTCAACTTCTGCATGATGTTGAATCTACCTTCAGTATTTACACACTCAAGGGGGAGTGTTGTATATTTCTAGTTTAAGTATAATTGTGTAAATCCTAGATTAGATTTGATTCTAGTTATCCTTTCCTATATGGTTTTATATTCCTTGGAGTAAAAGGATTTGTTCTCTCCCTTATTACTATAAGTAAAGGCACCATGCATTCCTCTACTCCCTAAAACACATCTCTCTCTCTACAATCTCTCTCCTTGCCTATCAGTTAAAATAGACCACAACAAATTAAATCGTAATTCCATTAACACCCTGCAATTTTATAAAGAAACCACTCACTCACTTGAACTTCCTCTTTCATCTTCTTCAGCGACTCTAATTTTCTTCCAAAAAGTTTGTAAGCATCTAGTTCTAAAATCCTCTTCACGAAGCTTAGCAAGTAAAGAATACAAACCTTGCATAAAGAATTCTTTGGTGCAAGTGGACATACAATCCTTAGAAGTTGGGGATTTTCATTGTTGAATTAAGGATTATTACGTACTTTTGCATTTTATTCGAGAGACGGGGTTGGTTAGTTGGCTGTTGGGCGACTTCGGGTGTTAGAAAGAGACAGAGAGAGGCCGGAGAAGAGGTGACCGGCGAAGGACAACGATAAATTTTTTGGCCTGTTGTTGCAGCCAAATCACAGAGGAATACATCATTTACTTTGGTTTCTGCTGTTAGGAAATTACAGTTGTGTTCCATTTATACTCTTGAGACGTGAGTGCTTTAACCGTCATCAAGGAATTTTGGGGCTTCTACTTCGTCTATCTTTGTGATAACATTGTGGAGGCCACTTCTTGTAAGAAGTTCAAAACATTTTGGTAGGAATTATACATAGTTTGATAAGAATGCAGAGAGTTTACAAACTCAAAAAAATAAAATTTAGGATTGAATTAGTTTCATACCTGAGAAACTAGGTCGCTTTATGCATGCTAACTATGCATGTTAAGGAATTAAACTACGACCAAATTATATAGCAATCTAGAAGTTTGCCCCAACTATTTCAGCCAGTGAACTTAATTGAACGAACATGATTTAAACTAACCACTCCAGTAACAATCAGCCTTCGAGCGGATTGAGCACCTGCCCAATGAACAACACTGCTCCAGTCGTTTCCTCTCTGAGGAAAAACAAGAACGGGTGATCTGCCACAAAGTCTATCATCTTTGGAGGATGATAAGGATAGAGTGCCTCAACTATTATCCCAGTCGCAGTAACAGCGGCAACTTCCATTCCTTCTTCATTAACTTCAATGAATGATTTATGGAGTATACCAGAAATAGAAGGAGTCTCACCCGGAGGTGAGTTCACCATCTCTGTCAAATTACCTCCTTTATATGGATTAACATGGAAAGGCAGTACTAGTCCTAAATCCTTGAGAATTGTGGAAGCTTCAAAACCAAAAGCGATATTAAACTTTGGAATTCTAAAGTCACCCACTTTAACTTTCCGGCGTGGAAGATGACGATCTAAGAAACCAGGCTTAGAACTAACTCTATCAACCAAAGTTGGCAGCCCATCTTTTTCATCTGGAAGAAAAACGCACATGGAGAAATGCCGCTCCTCGTTTTCACCTTTTTCATAATTGAGCTTTAAGACTTTGAAGCTGTCAAAGGCTTTTAAATATTGATTCTTATAGCTGGTCATGAAGGGCACCTTAACTGACGACTTGCCATTGATACAGCGGAAGTTATACTCTTTAGTTTCTGATGCATCAAACTTGTCATCCCAAACTCCTTTGAAGTACAATGCATTCGCAAAGATGAACCTTGTTAAGCTGTTAACTAACTGAAAAGAAAGAATCTCTTTAATAAGGCCCTTAGTCTCATTTTCGGCCCATGAATTTAATTCAATTCTCACTTGTTCGGCCTTGGTCTGGAAATCGACTTCCTTTTGACCTGCCTTGTAAACACTGTACACCACCTCTTTGAAAGAAAGCTTGAGAGGGGTTGACTTGTCAACCCAGAGTCCACTGGCAAAGGACAAAATTGGCCCGCCAATGGGTGATCCGTCAGCAAAAACCAGAGGGACGATTTCAGAGGCAAGCAAGTTCAGGTGGGCAGTGGACTGGAACTTTAGGAAAGAAAGCAACTCTTCCTCGGTTTGACCCTTTGTACCGACTGCTATCAGGCTCAATACTATGGATGGACAGCGGTGAGTATACTATATTACTATTTTCGCCTTCATTGAGAAACAGCGGCTTCATCATCCTAAGTCCGACGTCGGTTTGGTTTCTTATCGACTTTTCAATCTTCATTGTTTCTGGAACCGTGATGGTGGATAGAGTTTGTATGCGGCTGTTACGAATAGAGGGGAAAAGAGAAGGGGCCAGAGGTCGCATGTTGAAGAAGGGAGACAGTTTCATGCTTGAAGTGCGGCGGAGGGCTATGAAAGACGCCATTGCTATCTCTAGATCTCCTATGCCATAAACTCACCAATTGTTATATATATACAAGTCAAGTTAAACCCTAAAATGATCTCTTCGTCTGCTAGAAATCTCGCGTAACCTGGACTCTCTAATTACTTGGACCACAAGGATACTCTGCTGCTAATTATTCGTATTTTAGAATTCAAGTATTTAACAATTTGATCTTATCTATTCTAATATGGCTAATAGAAAAGGAAAAAGAAAATAAAAGGGTAAATTACATTTTACACCCTCAGGTTTAAAGTTGATTTCAATTTCTTACCTCTTTAAAACATTTCAATTTCATACATTTACTTATCATTTTATTTTAATTTCATACATCCGTTAGAAAACCCTTTAAGTAAACGGTTAAATGATGACATGGTAAATATGGGATCCATATTTATGCTGACGTGGCTGCCAAATTTGTGCCACGTGGTAAAAATAATAATTTTTTATGTATTTAAAATATTATAATAATTTACCCTATTAAAAAAAGAAATAAAAAAGAAAAAGAAAAAAGAAACCCATCTTCCTTCCCCAAAATTAGACCCAGCAGTTTCTGACACGGCACGGTAACACGACACGAAAACGACACAAAAATAACTGGTTTCGGGTCAATACGATAACTTATTGGGTTATTATCGGGTGGGTTCTTAACGGGTATACACGTGGGTAAGCCGTTTCGACCCGTTAAGAAAAAATTTATTTTGATAATTTTAAAGTTTAATTATTAAAAGATTTATTATAAAATACAATAGCCATATTATTATATACAATATATTCTATATTAAATATATAGTTTTGTATTATTATTCTATATAAGTTAAAAAAAAAGTTTAATCATTATTTATTTTTATTAAGAGAGTTCCTTATTATCATTACTAGGATAAATTTTACTTTACATGTTGTTGTCCAAAATTAAAATAAACTAATATAGTATTTGTATTGGCAAGAACTAAGAAGACATACAATTAATATTTAACCGTCGATTGCCATTTACTCTTTATTTTTCTTACTGAATTTTATTTTTAAAATTTTATTTTTTGAAAACATGATCATCTGGTATATGTAAGAAGAAGAACGGCTCAGATCTTTGGTATCACGTTTCGATATTTACGGTTAACTGAAATATGAGTCGATATCATATAGTTTGTAGAAACTTTATAAACATCAAGCAATATTTTCACTAACTGTAAAACTCTGAATATAATATCAATGATCCAAACCGTTCATCTTCCTGCATCCTCTAATAGATCAAGTTTTCCAAAAACAAAATTTGAGAAAACAAAATTTGATGAGAACAATGAAGCGTAAATGTAAACAACAATCAACGGTTAAATTTTGATCTATGATTTATATGATTATAGTGGAGAATTTCGAAGTTAGGCTCTTCATGAAAGTTGTAAAGCTTGTCATTACAAGCGTTTATATATTTTTCTATATTTTTTTACACTTCTACATTAATTAAAAAACTATTAAAGACTTTACGTAAGTGAAAATATACTTAAAAGAAAAGTGGGTTTTTATGTTTTGGATGTGACAATATGGTATGTATATACTTATTTAGTATTATGTTTTTTATTTGATTATTTATTGGTTTAAATTATATTTTCATTAACGGGTAACGAGTCGGGTCATATTACCTGTTAATATTATGGGGTTGATTTCGGGTCGTGTCATTTTTCCCGTTTATTTTAACGGGTGTTATACGACACGACCCGTTAAGATATCGGGTATGACATGAAAATAACTCGAACACGGAAAACACGACACGAATGCCAGGTCTACCCAAAATCATATTATCTTTCTACCCAATCAGCAGCTGACTCACTTTAAATCCATATCCAAACATCCATCTTCTTCCTTCCATTGCCCTTGCCATCAGAAAATCCCACCCTCGTCACCTTTCCAGTTAGACGAACTCATGAGACTTGAAGCAGGAAATTGAGAGGTTGAGAGCAGAGCCAGATTAGTGGGGATGATTACGTCGGACTGACGATGGTCAGATCTACTGTGAATGGGAATGGGTGTGGGGTCGACGGCGAATCAGATGGAGGAGAAAGGTCGGATGAGGGATTGGACTGGATTAAATGGATGAGGGACTGGGGTTGGGTTCGACGGACGAGGGGTGAAGGATAGGAGCTAATGGTGGTGGAAGAGGATGGCTTCTGGTGATGGTGGGTGAAGATGTATGTTTTGACGTGGGAGAAGAAGAAGTATGTTTGGTTAAGGTTGAAAGGAGAAAACTGTTGTGGGGTGGGATGGGGGGTTTGGGTTGCAGGGAAGGGTAAGGGGTCGGGATAGGAATATGGGTTTTATTTTTATTTTTAAATAGGGTAAATTATTATAATATTTTAAATGCATAAAAATATTTTTTGTTTTGCCATGTGACACAAATTTGGTAGTCACGTCAACATAATTGTGGATCCCATATTTACCACGTTATCATTTAACGGTTTACTTAACGGATTTTCTAATGGATTTATGAAATTAAAATAAAATGATAAGTAAATGTATGAAATTGAATTTTTTAAAGATGTTGTAAGAAATTGAAATTGACCCTAAACTTGAGAGGGTAAAATGTAATTTACCCTAAATAAAATGTAAACGTGATAATCATATCTCTACAAATTAATAAAACACTAAGTATCAAGCAAAATCCTATGAAATTACCAATTTAATTCTCTAATTAAAATAGAACATGAATAAGAAATATGGGGCATAAATGTAATTTCACACAACTAAATTTTGCAGTTTTTTTTTCAAAGTCTCACCTACATATAATCCTAACATATCTCTAATTAAAATAAAATAAAATAAAATAAAAACTTCACACTCCCACATTCTCTATCACTCTATTCCTCTCTATCTCCTTCTATTTCAAAAACAAAAATAATTTTTTTTTCTCACACACTTTTTGTGTGCCCATATGCTAGTTTTATTTATGTAAGTTAGATGGAGTGCATCTTTGAGCTTTTTATCCATCTCTTCTCCTAGAGGCCCACCACATGTTATTACACAATTGAAGAGACACTTAAAATTTTATTTTCTTCCTCCAGCTATATAATGACATGTGGTGTACAATTGAGTATTCCCAACACACCAAAAAGTATCTGTTTTTTTCCCTCAAAATGCGAATTAATACATTAGCATCATTAATTTTGCATGTAGTTCAATATCCTATTTGATAGAGTGTTGGGTTTTCATCCATACGTCCCGGTTCGAAGCTCTCATCTCCTAAATTACAGTTTGAATCCTTCCACCCCTCCTTAATAATAATATTTAAAAAAGAAAAAGAAAGAAAGTATTAGCATTGTCAACAAGGAGAAATTTTGCAGTGTGACCGTCATAAGAGGTGGTACACCACGTGTCTTCGTATAAATAATGAGATATATGTGTTAAAATGTTAATAACTTAAAAATTAAAATTTTCCACCACTTACATAGAAAGACGTGATGTACCATCCGTGTTCCCGTCATAACTAAAAATTTCTCGTCAACAAGGGTGTTGAAATGCCATATTGGTATCCAACCAACCTACTCCTTGCTCTATTTTGCTCAATATGTATGATACCGCGCAATTAATCAATGATTACCAACCATATAAAGCTCACGTCATATATATATGCCATACCGTTTATATCTTAATTTCACTGTACTTTTACCTATCTCTAATTCATCTTACCGACTTATAGTAGACTAAAAAGATTAAACTGTGCTATTATATATTTACCCCATTATTTTTCACATTTCATACTCTGATTGGTCCGTTCAATAATTAACAAATGAAGAAGTAAATTCCTTATTCTTAATCCCCAAATACTACTCGGAATCCGATGTCTACTCCAATTGCATGGTATCCGAAATCTTTGGAATCCCTATTTTGTCTCCAATCAATTAAGTGCTATATATATATATATATATATATATATATATATATATATATATATATATATATATATATATATATATATATATATATATATATATATATATATATATATATATATATATATATATATATATATATATATATATATATATATATATATATATATATATATATATATATATATATATATATATATATATATATATATATATATATATATATATATATATATATATATATATATATATATATATATATATATATATATATATATATATATATATATATATATATATATATATATATATATATATATATATATATATATATATATATATATATATATATATATATATATATATATATATATATATATATATATATATATATATATATATATATATATATATATATATATATATATATATATATATATATATATATATATATATATATATATATATATATATATATATATATATATATATATATATATATACACGCAAGTTAACACTAATTCACTTGTCATAGACAAACCCTACTCCGCCGTTCGCTCACTCTCCAAGTTTTTAATTAGCATCTAGATAACACATTCTTTCTTCAGGCTCTTTTCTTGCTTTCTTCTATATTGTCAAGAAATAAGTAACTTCTTGAGTTCCAATGGAGCACGTTTACGATGATCGTATGCTTCCAGGGTACAGGTTTTGCCCCTTGGAAGAAGAGCTCATTCTCCACTACCTTCTCCCTAAGGCTAACGGCATGGTTGTACCCGGAATAGACCACGTCGTTTTCGACTTCAATCTATACGGTGACCAAGAACCATCGGCCGTATGGGAAAACTTCAAAACAAGAAGAGCAAACGACTTGAGGAGGAATAAGGATCTCTACTTCATCACTGAACTCACCACAAAAGTTCCAAGAGGCTCACGTATATCCCGAACTGTTGCCAAGGGAGTCGGCACCTGGAAAGGGGATGATAAAGGCAAGAAGATATGTTATCCAGCCGGGACTCACAATGTTATTGGCTACAGAAAAAGATTTCACTACGAGAACAAGGGGTCTGAGAAAGATGACAGGTGGATCATGCTTGAGTTTGATCTTCATCAGTCTCTCATACACAACCAACAAGTAAGTATTTACGTATAAAATGTTGTGTTTTAAAGAATGAGGATATTATTCTTCTTGAATCTTATGGCCTGCTACTATTTCACTTTTCTAAATGTGTTTTCTTGCATATTCTTTTAGGACAATTCTCTTAGATCTACAAACATGAAGATCAAATATTGAAAATTAACACGTACGCATAAAATTTAGAGATACATATGTGTAGATCTTAAATACTTTTTATTTGGTGTAAAAATTTGAGAGGTTTCTGGTTTGTCCGATTAAAAGAATAAAGGTATATGTGAAGGAAATATTCACTGATAGCCATGCTTGATTTCTTTTCGTCATGGTCGCTAGCTAGGGGAGAATTCTTGTTTTTCATATACAGTAGATTCACTCTTGGATTCATATAATTAACTAACATGATTTTTATCGGGTGTGCAGGAGAAGAAATATGTTCTATGCGTACTTCGTAAAAATGAGGAATTTGACAAGAAACGAAAACAACTAGCAGAGGAGGATGATGAGATGGTTGGAGAAGATGTTGATAATAAATCAGCCCGTTCGCTTGAGACACAGGGAAAACGGCAGCGCCTCTTACCATGTGTACCTGAGCTGCAATACCTTCAGCCACGCATCAATATGATCAGTAGTCCACCATTAGCAACTGGATTAGCGCATGCAAGAGAAGAAAATCAGGGACAGGAATTACTCGTAACTTGCTTTAACAACGTACCATCATTTGCAGACAATGAACCGAGTGCCTTGCAATGGGAAGAAGCTTGGTGTCAGCAACAGCAAAAACTCCAACCATGCATTGACAATAATAATATTGTACCAGCTTCTGTAACACTACCTGATGATTTTGATCAATATGTTGGCGACACAGGATATACTGCGACTACGCAAGCTGATCGTCATTATCCATATGTCAGCGAAACCGGATTTACTTCGACTACTCAAGCTTATGTTCATCCATATGTCGACGCCTCAGGATTCCCTGTGACTACTCAAGCTCATGATATTCACCAATATGTGGACAGCACAGGACTTGCTGCGAGTACTCAAGCTGATCATCTTCATTCATATATCAACGGTATGGGATTTTCTGTGAGTACTCAAGCTCATGATCTTCAGCAATATGTCAACAGCGCAAGGTTTGCTGCGACTACTCAAGTTGATCATCTTCATTCATATGTCGACGGCGCAGGATTTGATGTGACTACTCAAGCTCATGATCTTCATCAATATGTTGACGGGACAAGATTTGCTGAGACTACTCAAACTGATCATCTTTATCCATATGTCGATGACACAGGATTCACTGCTACTACTACTCAAGCTGATCATCTTTATCCACCAAGTAATAATGTGTTGGGAGGATTGGGTGATTTAATCAGTGATAATTTCGAATTGGACTACATGGGGGGTGAGGATCTCTGGATTTCTGCCGATGAGCTACTCAGATCAGCACCAGACCATGCGAATCTGTGAAGGAGAATGTTGTTAAATATTGATGAATCCAACTTCTAGGTTTTGGGTTATGCTTTCACGCTAGTTGTAACAAATATTTTCACGTACCGGGTGGTTGCTTCTATTACGATCCTTGAAATTGAAATTTATATATTTTTTGTTTTAACTCGAACTTTAATTTATTTCTTGCTAGCTTAATTATTTGTCATGCAAGAGAATATTTAGCTCATTTAATTACATATTTTCTTATATATATGGCTATTATTTGAAAGTAAATTTAATTTCTCTTAATCACTAGTAGAAAAAAGGGCTTGCGCGATGAAGAATATTTTGTCACTCAAGACGTACTTGGGTGACGAAAAGTACTATTCCTCGCGCCAAATAGAAAAGATAGGAGAAAAAAAAAATTGCATGACGAAGAGTTTTGTCGCGCAAGAACAATTAGCGCAACGAATAATTGTTGGTAAAGCCAGCAAGAAAACGCGGATTAATTTTGTTTGGCGCGAAAAACTTGCGCGACGAAAAGGGGCATTTGCGCTACCAATAATTTGTCGCACAAGTTCCTATCAATTTTGACCATTTACTGCAGGTGAATCGTAGGAATTAATACCGCATTTAATACAGGTGTTTGCGCGACAAAGGTTTTGTCGCACAAAGGTCCTAACCTACCTATAAATATGCGCTTCTACTGTCCTGATTCTTCACAATTCTATTATCCTTATTCTTCAAAATTCTGTTCATGCTAGGATGGCGGATAAGAACAAAGATGAGAGTGTATGTGACGCCAACCTGCATGAATTAAGGGATCATTTTGAGTTTGTGCATGCGATCGTTGTAGCCATGGGGAATAATTGTCCCACTGCTAAGTGGTGTTCTTGGGAAGATGTGCCCGGGAATGTGAAGAAGGCTGTGATGGATGAAGTATTAGTAAGTATATTGTTGATGAATTAAGAATTAAGTTTGTGAAATTTTTAGTTATATGTTAGAATTAATTATTTGTATATATGTGTAACAGTGTAAGTATACTCTTGATGATGATACGAACGAACAGTTGATGAAGTTGATGAATAATGCGTTGGAGGGAGGTTACAATCGATGGCGTTATGAAGTCTTGCGGAATGGACCAGGATCATCCAAATAGTAGTTTTAAATTTATGTTTTGTATGACAATATTTAAATTTAATGTGTTTTTTCATAAGTTATGTATTCAGACTTAATTATGTTTCAATTATGTATTTGGACTTAATTAGGTTTTAAATCCTATTGGGTTTTTTTTATTGAGACCTAATGTAAGCACCATATCCTCGATTTATATGTGTTTACAATCTTCAATGAATATCGTACTTATGTTGAAAATAAATGTATGGATTAAGTCATTAATTATATATAGAATAAATATTTAAGGCATTAATTATTTATAGAATAATATTTCAGGTATTCATTATTTATAGAATAAATATTTAAAGTATTAATTATTTTTAGAATAAATTTAATACCTTAAATATTTATTCTAAAAATAAATAATATTTTATTCGTTGCGCAACATATTGCGTGATGCTATCTTTGTCGCGTAAGTTTAATACCTTAAATGTAACATCCTACATTGCCAAGGGGAGTGGATCTTGTAAGCCTTAAATGTATATTACCATCTCTACCTAGCATGAGGCCTTTTGGAAGCTCACTGGCTTCGGGTTCCAGTAGAACTCTGAAGTTAATCGAGTTCGCGCGAGAGCAATTCCATGATGGGTGACCCACTAGGAAGTTCTCGTGTAAGTTCCCAGAAACAAAACCGTGAGGGCATGGCCGGGGGAGGATAATATTGTGCTACGGTGGAGTTGAGCCTGGGATGTGGTGGGGACCCAGGCCGGGATGTGACAATTTGGTATCAGAGCCAATCTCTGGCCAGAAGTATGTCGACAAGGACGTCGGACCCCTAACGGGGGTGAATTGTAACATCCTGCATCACCAAGGGGAGTGGATCCTGTAAGCCTTATATGTATATTCCCATCTCTACCTAGCATGAGGCTTTTTGGGAGTTCACTGGCTTTGGGTTCTACTGGAACTCCGAAGTTAAGCAAATTTGCACGAGAGCAATCCCAAGATGGGTGACCCACTGGGAAGTTCTCGTGTGAGTTCCCAGAAACAAAACCGTGAGGGCATGGCCGGGGTCCAAAGCGGACGATATCGTGCTATGTTAGATTTGAGCCTGGGATGTGGTGAGGGCCTGAGCCAGGATGTGACATTAAATATTTATTCTAAAAATAATTAATATTTTATTCGTTTTGCAATATATTGAGTGACACTAACTTCGTTCCTTAAGACATCTTTGCGTGACGAATCATGTGTTTGTCGTGCAAAGCATTGTTAGTCTGCATGCAAACCTTCCAATTAATTGCGCATTGATAATGCATTTTGCACGACGAACTTCAAATTTGCGCGACTAATATATTCGTCGCGCAAAGGTGTCCTAGTGCTATATAAATACTGTTTCAGAGACCTAGTTTTCAATTTTTTTTTTGTTTAAAAAAGAATGGCCGATTCTGGAGAAGGTTCTAGCTAAAAAAAACTTGTAGTGCGATTAGAGAGGTATCTATGGAAGCAAGTGTCGTACTTTGAAGGAAAAAATTTGGCTGAGGCGTACGTCGAATTTAAGTATGACATTGGAAATTTGGTGCGGAGGGATTGTTGTCATATCCCGAACCAGGCCCCCACCACATCTCAGGCTCGACTCCGCCGTAGCATGATATTGTCTGCTTTGAGCACCGACCACGCCTTCATGGTTTTGTTCTGGGAACTCACATGAGAATTTCCCAATGGGTCACCCATCCTGGGATTGCTCTTGCTGCGATCTCGCTTAACTTCGAAGTTCCGATGAAACCCGAAGCTAGTGAGCTCCCAAAAAGCCTTGTGTTAGGTAGAGATGAGAATATACATATAAGGCTTACAAGATCCTTACCCTTGGGCGATGTGGGATCTTACAATCCACCCCCCTTAGGAGCTCGACGTCCTCGTCGGCACACTTCCGGCCAGGGATTGGTTCTAATATCAAATTGTCACATCTCGGCCCAAGCCCCTATCACATCCTAAGCTCGACTCCACCATAACACGATATTGTCCACTTTGGGCCTCGACCACGCACTCATGATTTTGTTTATGGGAACTCACACGAGAACTTCCCAGTGGGTTACCCATTTTGGGATTGCTCTCGCTGTGATCTCACTTAACTTCAAAGTTTCGATGGAACTCGAAGCCAGTGAGCTCCGAAAAGGCCTCGTGCTAGGTAGAGATGAGAATATACATATAAGGCTTACAAGATCCTCACCCCTAGGTGATGTGGGATCTTACAATTGCTCTGCCGAGTTGAAGAAGTCCATGCTAGGAGAGTTATCGGTAAGTTTGTGGTAAATAATGAACAATTATTTTTGTTAAAACGTACTATTTTTTAAATTACTAATTTATTGTTATTGGCATTAATGTAGGTTCATTGGGATGTTGATGAAACCGATGAGAAGCAACAGATTTATGTGGATGGGCTTTTCAAGTAGAGTTTTCGACAATGGATGTTTGATGTGTTGCGGACGGAGGATTGAAGTTGATGAGGGTTATTTTTTTATTTTTTTTATTTTTAAATAAGATTTTGTGGACTTTATATTTAATTTAATGAAAAAATTTATGTTATGTGGATGAGTATTAATATTTGCATTAATTATAATTTCTAATTGGGTTAGTAAATTAGTTTTGTTAATTAATTTAATGTTTAATTAGGTTTGAGTTTTTTATTTATAATAAAATAAAAATTTACAATACATACAAATAAAAAACAAAAATAGAAAAAAAACATAATATATGCATTGCGTGATGATACATTCCTTTGTCGCGCAATGTGTTGAAAAGAATAAATAAAGTAAAGGGCGTATAATAAATAAATGGTAAACTTGCGCGACAAATGCTTCTTTTTTCGTCGTGCAAATGTCATTTGAGCTACGAACACCATATTCGTCTCACAATGTGTGTTTGCACGATGAAACAGGTCCTCGTCGCGCAAAATCGTTCGTCCAAAAGTGAACTTTTTAATTTGGATTCATTTATATGCAGAGGCAAACTGCAAAAAAAATTGTAGATTATGCCTCTGCAATCATCCCTTCGATTTTGCTTAATCCGTCATCCGTCATTTTCATTTTCTCTCAATTTCATCATCTAATACTGCCTCCATCTTCTTCTCTAGGCTGATCAAGCTATCTCGGTGTGTCTGGTAAGCATTTTTTGTCGTTACGGTAGAAGTATTAATGTAAATTCATACTAACGCCATTAATTTCGTTGTATATAGGGATATTGTGTGTGATTTGCGATTGGTGGAGAATGATTGAAAATGTATTTTCTTCGTTTTATTTTTTAAACATATAAAACTAATTAAATTATGTTGAACTTAGTTAGTTATGTTTATGTTGTGTTGTGAAATTATATTTATATTATGTTGTTAAATTTGTACATGATGTACAAATATGTGTTGTGATGTACGGAGTTACTTGAAATTAACTTCATACTTGTTTTTTATTTTTAGTAAAACTTAGTTTCCCATTCGACGATTAGTTGATTTCACGCATGGATGTGAAAGCATGACTGCGGTCGAATTAATTCTTGAATTGTCCCATTATTTGGACAGTTTGTGAATGCACAGTTATGACGCGTAGTTTATGGTTGAAGGATTAGGTTTCGATTATGGAGATTTTGGTGTCATCTCTGTACGTTTTTCGGGTCATACACCTGAAGAATTGTACCGAGATGTTGTCGAAATTCATCCACGTTCGAAAACTAATCTAATGTAGCCATAAATTACGTGACATGACTATGCATTCCTAAATGGGATAGGGCCCTTACTGGAGGCATAAGGTGACATTATCATTTTGTATGAAGTTGTTGTGATTGTTGTATTGTTATTGTGGTTCCAGGAATTATGGACAAGACGTGGATACAGAACCCGAATATATGTGCGAATGAATACTTGGATGGAATCAAGGATTTTATTGACTTTGCACGTACACATAACCTGGGTGCAACTAGAATCCGATGTCCTTGTAGGTGTGTAACAACACATTAAGGGAGACAATTGAAAATGTTTGATTTCATTTAGTAAGGAATGGAATGATTGAGGCATATAATACTTGGAACCATCATAGAGAACAATTAGACAATGCTTCGTCTTTAAACGCCAAAAGAGTGGACAATGTTGAACCTATTGTGGATCCTAATGAACATGTCATGGATATTATAAATGATGCTTTTCCATTTGCATCGACAAACACCAATCAGGAAGGGGAAGATGACGTGCCTACACCAATGGACAGTGCAGAGTTCGAACAATATGAAAAACTATTAAAAAATGCCAACCAAGAGTTATACCCGGGGTGAAAGAGCTTTTCCATTCTCACGGCTATTGTGGAACTAATGCATGGAAAAATAAAGTATCGTATGTCAAACCAGTGTCTCAATTAATTTTTGGGGGTTTTCAAGAGAATGCTTCCGAAGGACAATTGTTTGTCGAAAGACCATAGACACGCGTAAAAGGTGTTGAATGGTCTTGGATTGGGTTATGAAAAAATTCACGTTTGCAAAAACAATTGTATTTTATTCTACAAAGAGAATAAAGCATTGGGTAAATATCCTGTATGCAATGAGTTGAGGTTCAAAATGACATCTCAGAATAGAACGACTAAGATCCCACAAAAAGTTATGTGTTATCTGCCCCTGAAACCTAGGTTGCAGTATGTCGATGCATACTCTCACAGACATGAGATGGCATAAGGAAAAATAGGTTGACGACAATGTGATACGGCATCCTGTAGATGGGGAGGCATGGAAATAGTTCGATCAAACGTTCACTGAGTTTGCTGTTGATTCTCATAACATTAGATTAGGACTTTCCACTGACAGATTTAATCCATTTGGGGTTTTAAACCAACACCACAGTACTTGGCCGATTTTCGTATTTTCGTATAATTTGCCGTCATGGAAAAATGTATGAAAAAAGAATACATGATGATGACTTTATTGATAACTGAGGATCCTGGTAGGTCAATTGATGTATACTTACGACCGTTGGTGGATGAGCTAAAAGATTTATGGACACATGGTGTGCACATATACAATAAATGTACTGGCATGATGTTCACTTTGCGGGTTGCAGTGATGTGGACTCTGAATGATTTCCTCGCATATGCAATGGTTTCCGGGTGGAACACTAGGGGTTATATGGCATGCCCTGTATGTTAGGAAGACGTAACATCTAGTTGGCACACTGAAAAAGTTTGTTACCTTGGTCATTGAATATGGTTGCCTTGGGACCACGAGTGGCAAGAGAAGGATAAAGAGTTTGACAGGGAGAAAGAGCATTGCCTCAGACCAAGAGAATGGTCCGGTGCTCAGATTTTGGAACAGCTTAATAGTTTGGATTTTACTCATTTCGGGACCAATGTCAGTAGGACAAGACATTCTACACATATGAAATGGACGCACAAGTCTATGTTTTTTGAGCTCCCGTATTGGTCTAAACCAAAATTGAGACACAACCTCGATGTTATGCATGTTGAGAAAAATGTATTTGACACATTGCTCGGCACAATTCTAGATATTGAGGGCAAGACAAAGGACACGATCGAAGCTTGTCTTGATTTGGAATGAATGGGAATACAACGGGGTTTATGGATGAATAGGGACAATGATAAAGGCAGAAGGGATCTTGCATTTTTTTTCAAAGAATCCAAATGACAAGAAAGAATTTTTAAAGTTTTTATCATCTGTAAAGTTTCCCAATGAGTATGCTTCAAATATCACGCGTTGCGTGAATGTTGACGGGGGTAAATTAGCTGGCCTAAAGAGTCATGACTGCCATGTGGTTCTGCAACGCCTACTTCCTATGGGTATTCGACATCTCTTGCCAGCCGATGTAGTGAAACCAATCATGTTGTTGTCTAGCTTTTTTTTTTTTTTTTTGCAATTGATGTCAAGAACGTTGCGAATAACAAACGTTAATCAGTTGCGCCATGACATTCTGCAAGTTCTATGCAAGTTTGAGATGATATTTCTCCAGCTTTCTTCACAAGTATGATACATGTGATAGTTCACTTACCAGAAGAGGCATTGTTTGCTGGACCAGTCAACTTTCGATGAATGTATCTAGTAAAAAGGTATATATTCCTTAGATTTTTTTATTAATCAATATTAAATATATTACGATTAGTAATATGTGAATTGTATCATTTTCTTTTGGTAGGCTTCTCGGAGACTTGAAGAAAAGTGTACGAAACAAAGCGAAGCCTGAATGATCCATTATACAAACTTGGGTGGCATATGAGGCGCTTACATTTTGTAGAAGGTATTTAAAGGATGTCGAGACAACTTTCAATCGTCTTCCTCGCAATAATGACGGGGGTGTGAGAAAGGAGAAACTTTTAGTTTTTGCCCAAATCGCTCAACCATTTAGAGATCCGATTTGTGGCGATTCCTTTTCCAAGAAGGACATGGAAGTAGCACATTGGTTCGTACTCAACAATTGTGATGAGACACTGTCATACCTAGACGAGCATGAAAATATGATGAAGCAGGCACATCCTTCACATTTGTATGCCAAGAAACATCGTAAATTGTTTCTGCAGTGGTTTCTCGAATATGTAAGTTTGAAGTGTTTTGTATTGGACATATATATTGTACCAATTAAGTTGCTCGAACTAACAAATTTAAATGTTTGTCTAATATTAGGTGAATCAACTGAAAGCATCGAATTCCCCCACATACAGTGAAGAGTTATATAACTTGGTGTTCGGACCAATTCGAGTTGAATTGTACTCGGGTTGCCACGTCAACGGTGTCAAGTTCTTAGCAAGTGCATGAGATGACAAGTTGTGTAAGCAAAACAACGGTGTTCATGTCCCTGGGGGAGGCGAAAGTACAGTCATTGAATTCTATGGTAAACTAACAATTTTGTGCAATTGCTTTACAAAGACCGATGTCAAGTGATCTTATTTAAGTGTTGATGGTTTGATACAAACCCAAATAGACATGGAAGTGTGAAAAGAGATCATGGATTACTATCAGTGAACACTACCAAAACTTCGTATGATGACGCCTTTTACATCTTAGCAACCATGGCAAAACAAATTGTGTATCTAGATGACCCTAAAGCCGGGAGGGGTTGGAAAATTGTTCAGACGATGGATCATAGGAACGTGTATGCTATACCAGAACAAGACCGTACTGATGACGACATTAACAATGTTGCTGACCAATGTCTTGAATCCTTGATGGAAAGTGGTGCGGAAACACTATGAGATACTAATCTTATCCAAGAACCATTTCAGATAGAAGGAGTATCTTCAATCGAAATACCGATTCAGTCTATCACAATTGACCTCGGTAATATTCCACGATACGATGGTCCAGTGCGGACAACGACAATGGTGACATACCTATCGAGGATGAGGAATGAGACACTGAAAATGATGATAGCAATGAAAGTGAAAGTTATTATAGTTTGGATGAAGATTAAGGCAATTTATTTGTAACTTTTTTTTGTAAAACACATGAAATGGTTAATGCATTAGATAGAGTGATGGAAAAAATGGTATGAATGATTCCTATTTTATATGTGAATTACTTTGTAAATAAATTTGGTATGTTTATATTTTATAATAAATTGTAAACAAAATTAAAAAAATTAAAAAACCATTTTAAAACATAATTGCGTGACGCGTAACAATTTTTGGTTGTGCAATTCCTGACACGACCGATAACCCGACACTACAAGCAAAATATTAATGTTATAATTTTATAACCCTAAAAAAAATACTATAATAATTATATATATTAATTTAACAATTTTATACCCCTAAAAACTATAATAATTATATATATTAAATTAAATTAAAAAAATTGGTGACCATTGGATCGGCTTAAATATACAACCATTCAACTTCTTAAGTGTTATACGTACAAAATAAATAAATTGAAATCTACTTTTAACACTTAAGAAGTTGAATGGTATGTATATTTAAGCCGATCCAATGGTCACCAATTTTTTAAATTTAACTTAATATATATACACACACACACACACCATTGAACTTGATCGGATACGCATTTTATGAAACTAATTTCAATGATCAAATCGTCAAACTTGTTTGTATATAGTTCGAGATCGCATACGCCAAAAATCACAAAAACAAACATTCAGAGATCAAGTAACGGTACAAAACTTTTCGACGGTTTGAAACGAAAAATCACTATTTAACGATTATTTTAACTCTGATTTTGATGATTTTTTTATAGCTACACTCATTGACCCTATATGAATACAATGAATGAATTTGATCTTCAATTTAAACTATTTACACTAGTGGATACCACAAAATCTTATGTTATACTTAATGAAAGTATAAATAAACTCTAAGTGTTAGTGAATCTATATTTTTGATGGGATATGCATTCTACGAAACTAATTTCAATGATCCAACCATCAAACTTGTTTGTATATGGTTCGAGATTGCATATGCCAAAAATCGTGAAAAACAAACATTCAGAGATCAAGTAACGGTACAAAACGTTTTGACGATTTGAAACGAAAAATCACGATTTAACAGTTATTTTAAATTTACGTGGGAATATTGTGCGACGAAATATTGTAGTTGTCGTGTAAGTGTCTGAGATTTCAATTAAGACGTTTTTTTTCCTGGAAATTTAAAAAACTTGCGTGACGATTTTTTAGCCTTGCGAGACAAAGGCTCTATCACGCAAGATTATATATTTTAACCCCATCTCTCCTTCCCCTCACTTCCCTCTTCTTCCTTTTTCCCTGTGTGATACCCTCTCTCTCCTTCCTTTGTATCTCCATTTGTCTCTCTGTCCCTCTCTTTGGCCGTCGTGACTTTGTCTCCAAGAGGTAATTCCCTCTTTAGTTTTTATTTTCAATTTTCTTTATTTACAAATTGGGGGTTAGAATTAGGGTTTTTTTGGTTTTTTTTTTTTTTTTTTTTTTTTAATTTTTTTTTTTTTCAAATTGGGGGTTAGAATTAGGGTAGTTGGGTTAGATTTGGGGTTAGATTTAGGTCTTAAATTAGGGGAACGATTTTGGGCAATGAGGTTAGATTAGGTTTTCTTAAATTGGGGGTTAGATTTAGGGTGCTTCACTGGGGGTTATATTAGGGTTCTTAAATTCGGGGTTTTTTAATTTCAAGTACAGGGTTCGAATTAGGGGTTTTTTTTTTTTTAAATTTAAGTAAAAGGTTCTTAAATTAGGGATTTGTTAATGTTTTCATGTGTTCTATGCATCCACAACATTGCACTTACACTTTTCGATATGCAACGATCCTTTTATTTATTTATCTTTATATTGTATAATTCACCTTTTTAATTCTCTTTTATTACGATTAGATGAAATATATTTATGTTTGTGGTTTTTATGTTGGAATTTAAGATATTGTAGGATGTGTTTTCTATTGTAGGTTTGAAAGAAAAAAAATTGAATTACACTGTACATTTGTGGAATAAGTTTTTAAAGATTTGCATTGTTGACTGCCATGATTTCTTGATATATAATGGGGTATTAGTGTTTGTTGTTGCCTTATTAATATGATAGACTTGGTTGTGTTGCTTGTTGAATTCGGCCTCCCAATTTTGAAGTTACATTTTTAGGAATGTCATGAATGGGTTCTCTCTTGGGTCTGGCTATACTTAATTCACCAAGAAGGACAAAAAATGGGAAATTTATATGTAAAATATGTTTTCAGCCAGATAGGGCAATGTCATGGTGATTAGATATAACAAACCAATAGGAACACATTAAATCAAATGAAATCTGTTTGTGAACTCCATTATTATTATTATTCAAAGATATGGGAACCCACTTGATATAGGCAAATCTGGATTTTACTAGTAAATAATGATATGCTCTCTCTCACATTATTAGTTTGTTGTGAGGTCTTTATTTAAACATAAGGTAGTAAGGATATCCAAGGCACCTCACATTTGTTTGGTTTTAGGTAGTAAACTTGTAAGGATGTCCTTTATGCTAGTTTCTTCTTATAAGTTATAATTGTTGGGTCTATATCCTATCTAAATTGATTAGTTTGTGTATAGTATATCAATTTTAAGTTTTGTTTCTGCCAAACTTGAATTGGGTTTAGAATTAGGTTTTTTAAATTTGGGTTTTTAAATTTCGTTTTAAATTTAAGTTCAAATTATTAGCATGTGTACGGTAAGTTAAATCTTTGTGTACAAAACAAATTGATTTCCAATTTTGTAGATGTCACATCTCATTAGAACCCGGAGGGCGATGACTTCTACACCTTGTCTAATGGCTACACCTAGTCCGACGACTACACCTACTACTGCTGCCACTGCTTCGGCAGAGATGGACCATAGGCCGGTCAATTTGGTTGACCCAGTTGGTCTTCCAGTCCCACAAGCTCAGGCATCGTCGACCTCTTTGGTGACATTGCCTGTTAGCGCCCGACGTACTCACCGACGCCGCCACATTACAGACTAGATGTCGTCATGGGGATCCACAACTGATGCCTCGAGTAAGGATTAAAGAACTTAAGAAGTGATCGGATTCGACAAACTTCAGAATTATATTCATTCACAAACTTAAAGTCTTGGAAGTGCAAATGTTGCCAGTCATGTCTTGCTTCAAGCCAGAAGATGTCTTTTTGGTGATCAAAGCGATCAGCTAAAGTGACCCAGAGTGCTCGTGGATCTTCCTCAGTAAGGTACTCGATTTGCAGTGCATCATGAATGTGTCTTCGGATAAAGATCATGGCAGTGGCTTTCTGAGCTTCGCCAACCAGGTTGTCCGTCTCATCTTCAAGGGCGGGACACAAATTCTTTGCAGTGAGGTGGAGCTTCACATCTTGGACCCACTTAAGGTAGTTTCTTCTAGAGACCTCCAAAGCAGTGAAGTTGAGTTTATTCAAATTTGACATTTCCTATCACAAAATAAATGGACAAGATATGGTGAGTGTAATGGAGAAAAAAAAAATAATCAATCCATTCACACAGGAGTAGAACATTCAAGTTCTAATGGACATGTATTGGTTTAAATTTACAGGAAAAAACTTCGAGTTTTCATGGGTGATGTTTTTAAGGAAAACTTCAGGTTTTTAAAAAAGGCATGTTTCTAGGAACTTGAAGTTTCAAAATAATTATGAACTTCAGGTTCATATTGACACACCCAACCCTGATATCCTCGATACACCAGGGTAGGCAATTGTTGGCCTACACCCGAAGGTGACAATGTCATACTAATATGCATAAGAACCAACGAATATAAATAAGACTTATAAATTTAAATACAATGTATATGCAAATGAGGAACATGTTCAGAGCATACAACTAATCTAGAACACTAAAAAGAAATAATATTGTATAAACAAAGGAATGGGTCATACACTGAGAGGACTTGAAAATGCCGATATGGGAGTGCCTTGACGCTGGGATTGTACACCTCGATTCTAAGTCTTGAGGGGGCGCAAAACAAAGCATGAGTGGGCCAAGTTGATATATAAGTAGTACAAACATAGTTATTCCACAATGTACTAACCCCCAAAGTTTATGAAAACTCATCTAGCATAATATGTAATAGGTTTTCCAAAAACCTTAGCATGCCATAAAACTTCATAAAACATATATTATATATAGTGTGCTTGGTAGTGGTATCAAAATTGTCCGAAGACTCTGCTTCATGCGCCCGTAGGCAGAACATACGCCCGTAGGCAGCATATACGCTTGTAGGCTGAACAGTGACTACTAGATAAGCACAAAAACATTGAATATAATCTTTCCAACATAAGTACATATATCTC
The DNA here is from genome assembly GCA_006547085.1 of Malus baccata. Lineage (NCBI taxonomy): Eukaryota > Viridiplantae > Streptophyta > Magnoliopsida > Rosales > Rosaceae > Malus > Malus baccata. Next base: position 1,102,618 of record VIEB01000076.1, read on the forward strand.
AACGGAGCTCAGTAGCACAAACATCATATCTCAAAACATCTTCATAGTATATAGTCATCCATCATATATACTACAAAGAACATGAAATCGATAAAGCATGGTATTTCAAAATATTCTCGGTAAAGCATGATATCTCATAAAAAGTGAAATCTAATTTACTCATAAAATGTAACCATTAAATCATGTTTTTCATGTATGCATTTCTAATAGCAAACTTTTTCATTTTGGAAGGGGTCCACTCATAGATATTGCCTTCAAAGAGCCATGCAAACTAGCGAAGACGGAAATGCCATGATAAATGCACCTAAGCACATAAAGGGTCCAATTAATTAAACTCTACTATGATGATTGAATTTGGGAAAACGGATGTCGGAAACGGATTCAGGACGTTGAAGTACCTTAAAAAGCATCCCAGGCAAATTTCTCAAAGTCAACACAAAGAATATTGCAGGAATATTCCAAAGAATATTCCCTAACAGAATATTTCATGATGAAATATTCCCTAATGGAATATTCCATCTGGGTTGGGCTTGGTCATGAGCTGGTTTCTTATTTGGGTTTTGGGTCGAGACATTTGGGTTGGGCTAAGCAACTAGGCCTGGGCCCAGGTTTGGGTTTTTAGGTTAAATGAGTTTGGGCTGGACATTGGGCCTAGTGCCATGGCCCATGAGTTGGGCCGGTCTAGTGTTCTCGGGTCAGGTTTGACCAGATTTAAGGCCGAGTTAGCCTAGCTCAACGGAGAAGGAAGTCGGAGCTTCCCCATCTCTGGTCAACCTCAAACCTTAACTACAATCTATGATCTACCCACTAAATTGAAAACAAACAAGTGTAGATTAAGATTATACCTTTGGTTTCCTTAGTAGTGGTCGAAAAAGTCGTCTGAAACCCACGGTTCCTTGCCGAAAATTGGGTTTTCGTACTTTCTTTTTTCCTGAGCAAAACCAATGTTTACTAAACACAATCTAGGTAATAGTTAAACCCCCAAGATGAAAGAGTAAGGATCAAAGGCATCTGAGGCCTACCTCGAGTCGGGAAGTCAAGAACTCACCGGAAAGGGTTTGGTAGGTGGTCACAATGCAATAGGGTCACTCGAGGGTGTTGAGACCTCTCTCGTTTCTAGGTTTCGTAATACCAATGGAGGTGGTAAGGTTGTAGTTGTTGTTCTCGAGAAAGAAGAGAATGAGAGGTTCCAGAAGGGAGAGATAGCTCAGGGAAGAAGGAGAGAAAGTGAGGGAGATCGAGAGTGAGAGAGTGAGAGAGAAATCCGAGAGATGTTGGGGTGAAGGGGAGTGCCATGTGGCAGACAAGGGAAGAGAGAGGCTGAGAGACCAAAAAGAAGATGGGCCCCACCAGGCTTACCATTTAAGATCCAATAGTAACTTCCTAAAATATCTTTCAACCCCACTGAAATTACCAAAATACCAATGGTTGCAAAATTCGTAAAATTATTCGGGACGGGTTGTTACATATATGTTCCTGCAGATAAATATATAAATATATATAAATATATATATATATATATATCTTCAGGGTCTATTATTATAATTGAATTAATTATTTGGACTTCGGGCCAAAATTAAAGTGCAAGTGAAAAATTATAAAACCCATTGGGTCTAAAAAAATAGGCATTTAAACTTGGGGCCTAAAATAATGGGCCAAAGCTCACGGGTGGGCTAAGTAATTTTAAACGTCTGGCCTAGGCCCAAAAATTGGGTTGAGGTGGACATGGGCTAATCAAGCCCCAAAAGGATTGGCCTGCTATCCCATTAGCAGCAAACGAGCTACAGGAATAGGCCTAAAAAAATAAGAGACCCATTTGGGCACTGATCAGATATGGCAAGGAGCAAACTAGGGCTGTAAGCCTATCGGAGATGTGCTTTGGTGTTTCACGATGCAGTGTATCGGTGTTCCATTTTTGTACTGGAATCCAGTATGACGTAGATATATGAACCCAGGGAGACGCAATCCAATATGTAGCATGACACAGGGACACCATAGCCATGAGCTGGTGTCGAAAACTGAGTCCAACAGAGGCCCAATTGGGTTTTATGATGCAGGCTGAGAGAAATAAAACCCAAGTGGGCTTGGGTCAAGTTCAAAACACCCTAAGTCAGAACTGGGTTGTGTCGTCGAGGAAAGAAAGCGGTGTTGTCACTTCAGGCGGCTGAGTTTTGAGACATAGTTCTTGATGCAAGGCCATGGGTTCGGCGGTGAGCTAATTCCTAATGACAGGGGGGGAGTACCTTGACGCCAGGGGAAAAGAAAAAAGGAAACCCATGAAATTCAAACTTGAATTTCACCCAAATTCGATGAAATTCTTCTAGAATTTCAATGATTTTGGTTTAAAAATCACGACACCATGTCAGATTTTGCCAGAAATTTGCACAGTAAGGTCGTGGTCTCATTGCAGGCGAGTTAGTGTTTCTTGGTCGGATGCCATATGTGTCGAGTTTTCCTAATGAAACATGATGGATCTGTGATGCAATTCATTCAATGCATATTTAATAAAACAATTCAATGCATGAGCAGATATATGGTGCAATTCATGGCAATATCAATTCATATAATTAAAAAATTATGGATATAATGCATACACAATTTATGTAGAATCTAAAATTCGAAGAACGAAAAGTTGGATCATGCATTATGGTGAATGTTCATGCTATCAGGGCTGCAAAAAATATCAAGATCAAAACCATTGTTTTGAAATAACCCGATTGCGTGATAATATTGATAATATCAAGATCAAAACCATTGTATTCCTAAGCGCGGCGGTAGGAGCATGCTGATAACGTGTTGTGGCTTTTATTTAACTGACAAGGAGAGGGGACTGGGGGCACAAAGAAAATATAGAAAGAGATGTGTTTGTAGGGTTGTGTAGAGGATGTGTTATTCCCCCTATGCAATGCCTTTATTTACAGTAATAAGCGAGAGAAGAAATCCTTATCCTTCAAGGAATACAAGTCCTAATATGGAAGAATAACTAGAATAAAATCTAATTTAGGATTTACACAATCACAGTTAAATAAGAAGTTTATAAAAAAAATAAAAAACCATTTCTAATTAAACAATGGAAAAAAAAATATTATTTCAATTTTCACCCTCTTGACACATGGGAGCTGTCCATTGACCATGAAGTTTATGAAGAAAATTGAGATTCTACCATAAAACTAATTAGCAATATGGGGAATAACCTAACTTAACTATATGTGGTTTCATAAGAAGAACAAGAAGAAGATATGTGAGTTGTCTATTGACCATGAAGTTTATGAAGAAAATTGAGATTCCACCATAAAACAAATTAGCAATATGGGGAATAACCTAACTTAATTATATGTGGCATGGTGTGATTGGGGGGAGAATAAGGTTGATGGGGGGGGGGGGGGGGGTGTGGTTGAATTCGAATAGGCAATGAAGAAGAAAAAGAATGGTGTGATTGGGGGAGAATAAGGTTGATCGGGGGTGTGGTTGAATTCGAATAGGACTGCCTATATATTTTTGGGAAGGAGAATCAAACCACATGTATAGTTCTAGGGAAGAATGGTGTCAACCAGCCTTGACAAGTAACCTATGGCAGGGCATTAAATAGATGAGTTCTCATGGACGTGTCTACGCGTAGACGATGGCGTAGGCCTCTGTTAGGCATATGGAAAATATGTGTGAAGAAAGAGAGATAAATATCCCCTTGATAAATACTTAGACTCAAGTATGTATGGAAAGTAATCTTTATCAAATCGGGAGACTATCTAGAAGAAAATCTGGGATAAAATACCCAATCCTCCTAGATCTTGATTATGTCACCTAATCCCCAAGATATCCTAATTTGACCTTAATTAGGATTTCCTAAATTAGGAAACAAATAATATCTTTAATAGGCCTAAGCATAGCTTGTTGAATTGTGTTTCATGGGCTATATGCATTTGGTCTTTTTTTCTACGTGTTATGGGCCCAGAAAATCATGGTCCCATAATATCTCATACATGTTCCATGGTAGGATGGGCTTTATCGATGGAGCCTCGCCACTCCTTAGGTGGTTACAACATCAGGAGTTCAATTGCTTGCTCCTAGAGTGATGGTGGTGTTGGGGGTGGGGTTATCCCTAACCTGTGAGACAGAGACATCCGGGACCAAACTGTTGCCATTTCAGAAACTTGTGCGACAAAGTCTGAATGTAGTTCGTTGAGCAAGCCAAGGGCGACAAAGCATGTCGTCGCACAAGAAATAGGTTCATGGTGTACAAAAATAGCACCAAATTCTCATTTTACCGCAAACTTTTCTAGAAAGTTTACGTCGTCAGGCAAACAATTGTTGGGCGACAAAAATCTTCATTGCATTAAGATTTTGGTTTTGGTTTTTTATCATGAACAGTTGGCACAAATAAACCCTTTTGTTGTCCTGTAAAGCTTACTTGGGAGACGAAAAGTGCTTCGTCACCTAAAGTTTGGTTATGCATACAATTTTTTCTACTAGTGAGTAGAAAATTTTAAGTTTGTTGTAAACATTCCTAGTTGAAGTGTGATTGTGTAAATCCTAGATTAGATTTGATTCTAGTTATCATTTCCTATTGTATCTCGTATTCCTTGAGGATGAAGGAATATCTTCTCTCCTTTACTACTATAAATAAAGGCACAATGTAGGAGGGATAACAACACATACACATTCCCTACAATTCTACAGACACATCTTAGGAATATGACGTGGAAGAATTTTTATGCATCAAACCAATTCATCCATATTATCACGCAATCAGGTTCTTTCAAAACAATGGCTTTTATCTTGATATTTTTGTAGCCCTGATAGCATGAACATTCACCATGATGCATGACCCAACTTTATGTTCTACGAATTTTAGATTCTACATAAATTGTATTTGCATCATAATCATAATTGTTGAATTATGTGAATTTGATATTGGTTATGAATTGCATCAAATATATTTGTATCTGCATCAAATTGAAATTCAATTAACATATTATTGTTTTGCATATGCATGTAATTGAATTGAATATGAATTGAATTGAAATTTTTTTTGCGATTGGGAAACCTATGGTTCTTAGAACCTGTGCCCTTGCACCATGCAAGCTGCAAACCACTAGGTCAGCAGCTTGGGATGGCCCAGCCCAATATTGAAACCTACACTTGTAAGCCTTGAACCACACGATGCATTTGAAGCACCTTGTCCCGATTTATGGCCTGAAGCCTAGGTCCTCCCTGTCAATTTTTCTGACGAGACACAACCGGTAGTCATTCAAATTGGACAAAACTCATCATTCTCACCAACGATTTCCTAAAATTCCAGAAGAATTTCATGGGTTTTTCATTTGAATTACATTGAATTCCTTTGGTTTTCTCTCCCCCGACGTCGAGATCTCATCTCCGTTGAAAAAGTATTGGTTCTCCGACGAACCATAGCTTGCCCTCAACATTGGAACACTGCCTGAAATTCCACTGTAGACCAATTCTTGTGGATTCCTACGCCCAGCTCCACTGTACCGTTCGTTTTCAATATGCATCACCAGCCCTTTGGGCTTTGGTGATGACCCGGCCCGTAAACGTAGTCTAGCCCTTTGGGCTCCTACTGTCTCCCATGCGTCGCCAGGTTTGCAGCCTGCTCCAAGCTGAAACTGGAGCCATTAGCTCATGGTCCGACGCTAAGCCACTGAGCTTGGCCTGCTTCAGCCCTTTGATTTTTTTTTTCGTTTTTTCTTTGGAGCTTCCCTCAGCCCGTTTTTTTTAGGGCCTGTTTTTTGCAAGCTCCCCCCCTCGGCCCCGGGGCGCTGTTTCTCCTCTCCCCGTAGGCCTGCAGCCTACACCCAAGACCCCTAGCCCAATTTTTGGGCCTAGGAAGCACATACCAAATTTTCTTAAGCCACCCGTGGGCTTAGTTTTTCTTTTAGGCCTCGAGTTTTACTCGCCTAATAATTTTAGGCCCAATGAGTTTTATATTTTTTCAACCACACTTTAATTTGACCCGAAGTCTAAATAATTAAATTCAATTATAATTTTAGACCTAAAAATTATATTTTGCATATGCTTGTATATATTTGTGTTTGCTTGCAGGAATATATGAACCTGAAGTTCATAATTATTTTGAAACTTGAAGTTTCTTACAAACATGCCTTGTTTGAAAACATGAAGTTTTCACTTAAAAACATCACCCATGAAAACTCAAAGTTTTTCATGCAAAATTAAACCAATACATGTCTATTAGAACCTGTATGTTCTACTCCTATGTGAATGGATTGATTTTTTTTCCATAACACTAACCATATCTTGTCCATCTATTTTGCGATAGGAATATGTCGAATTTGAACAAACTCGGCTTCACCACTTTGGAGGTCTCTAGAAGGAACTACCTTAAGTGGGTCCAAGATGTGAAACTCCACCTCACTGCAAAGAACTTGCGTCCTGCTATTGAAAGAAGAGATGGATAACCCTGTTGGCGAAGCTGAAAAAACACTGTTATGATCTTCATCCGAAGACATATCTATGAGACAAACTAAGTATCTTGTTGAGGAGGATCCACGTGCACTATAGGTCGCTTTGGCTGATCGTTTTGATCACCAAAAGGACATATTCTTGCCTGAAGAAAGACACGACTGGCAACATTTGCGTTTCCAAGACTTTGAGTCTGTGAATGAATATAATTTTGAAGTTTGTCGAATCTGATCACTTCTTAAGTTTTGCAACGAAACTTTGATTGAAGAGGATCTCCTTGAGAAGACCTATTCGACATTATGTGCTTCTAATATTGTCTTGTAGCAAAAATATAGAGCTCAAAAGTTCACTAAGTTCTCGGATTTGATCTCTATTTTACTTCTTGCTGAAAAGCAGAACCAGCTGTTGATGAAGAATCATCAAGCTCGACCTACTAGGGCAACTGTTTTGCCTGAAGCACATTATAACACCAACCAATGCCCAAAATGCCAAAAGCGGCGCGGTAGGGGCAGCCAGAAGCCATCCCACCAAGGTCAACAGAGTCAATGCCCATCTAAGAGAGGAAATAAAGCCCTAAAGCGCCCAAACCTTGCTTCCAAGGTCCCGAACTTTAAGAATAAGGGCAAAGCACCTGAAACCATGGACGCGAATATGTGTTATTGATGTGGTTCAAATGACCATTGGTCTTGTGTTTGTCAAGCTCCCAAGAAGGTTGTAGATGAATATCATTCTCATCTAAGAAGTTTGAATCAAACTTCATGCAAGTGGACGAATATGAGACTACAAAGATGAAGGCTTTTGAGTTTCAAGAGGATATCACCCCTCTGGAAGATTAGAATCTTAAACATACTTATTTTTTAGTTGAAATAAGACAATTGGGGCAGAAGTCCACCTACTAGCTGAACCCCCCTTGTTTTTTAGTTGATTTTTGAACAATTTTCCTTTATGTTTGAATTATTTGTTGGTGATTTGTTTTTTTGGATATTCAGTTTTAATTAATTAACATCCTTGAATAAATGAAATTATGTTGAATTGATATTTGTTTTTATGAACTTTTATCCATGTGACCGATTCAAAATTAATTTTTCATTCTAGGTATGACTAGTGGGAAAGTTAGTTGTTTGGCAGATAGTGGAACCACGCACAGTGTTTTGCATGAACACATCTATTTCACTAACTTCATACATAAGAATACACCCTTGACAACCCTCTCAGTCCCATCCAGCCTGATAGAAGGTTATGGTAAGGCCTGTATAATGTTGTCTAATGGTACAATGTTGACAATTTCTGAGGCACTCTATTCTCCACATTCCGAAAGAACGTTGTTGAGTTTCAAGAACATTAGAGATAACAATTACCATGCTGAAACCCACGTAGAAAATGGAGTTGAATTTCTGTGCATAACTTCCTATGAATATGGCCAGAAGCGTATTCTAGAAAAGATGGAGTGTACCTCGAGTGGTCTGTATACTACGACCATACAACCCATTAAATGCCACTATGTGGCCAACCCTACTACTGAGACCGTGCACGAAATTGCACTTTGGCATGATCGTTTGCGACATCCTGGACGAATAGTAATGCCTCGTATCCTTAAATCTTCACGGGGGCATTTACGAACCCAAAGTTTAGGTTCGATCCAAGGAATTGCATGCCAAACATGTTCAATGGGAAAGCTTATTACTAAGCCTTCTTATGAAAATATTCGTTAGATTCAGGGGGACATTTGTGGACCGATTCACCCTCCCTGCGAACCATTTAAATACTTTATGGTTTTGGTTGACGCTTCCACACGTTGGTCCCACGTGTACTTGTTGTTCACAATGAACGCTGCATTCTCCAAAATTTGACAAGCGATCTGTTTACTGCTTGTTTCGTGGATTGTCACATCTATAAGACAATCTTCCCGTAGTTAGGGGAGATAAGAACGTCAACATTCCTAAAGAACGACGCGAATTATCGTGCAGTGCATATTAGTCTGAAACTGAAGTGCAGTGCCTATTAGATCTCCAGAGCATGCCATATGCTTTCAACAATCTAGCGCGTGTGACAAGACCACATATTCCAGCCACAAATACGCCTGCAAAGATAGATGTACCAAATGTACGATGGACTTCCCTCCTGGAGGCCCAGGACGCCAATTTTGGTGATCCACATACATTAGCGGCTAGCCAATCATCTGCCCCTACACAAAAGTGTGGCAGGCCCCTTGGTTCAAAGGATTCACACCCCTGGAAGAGGAAAACCATAACACAAGGTCCTGAAGAGCCTACTGTGAATCCGACTATCGCTTACTCATTCTACCCAACTCATGAGGAAATTCTAGATTATGGAAGCGTCCTTGAAGAGACGAATCATCCTCCTAAGAATCAAGAGATTTCAGTCTTTTATGCTAGTTTAGATGATGTGTGGCGTTGAAATGAGATAATTGTCGATAATGCATTAGCATTTGCAGTAGCTACTGAGATCATGTTGAGCGATGATGTTGAACCGCGTTTCATTAATGAATGTCGACGTAGAACTAATTGATCAAACTGGAAACAAGTAATCCAAGTCGAACTCGATTTGCTTGCGAAATGTAAGGTGTTTTGGACTTGTAGCTCCTACTCCTCAACATGTGAAGCCCATTAGCTACAAGTGGGTTTTTGTTCGGAAGTGTAATGAGAAGAATGAAATTGTGCGTTACAAAGCTCGTCTTGTTGCACAAGGCTTCTCACAATGCCCTGGGATCGACTATGATGAAACTTACTCACCCGTTATGGATGTGATTACTTTTCACTACCTTATCAATTTGGTAGTTTCTGAAAAACTGGATATGTAGTTTATGGACGTAATAACTGTGTATCTTTATCGAGATCTTGATATGGAAATTTATATGAAAGTTCCCGAATGACTTACATTGACTGGTTCAAATATTTCCAAACTCTGAAACACGCTCTCAATTCGGTAGAGGCGTTCACTCTACGGTTTGAAACAATTCAGAATAATGTGGTATAACTGTCTGATTGAGTATTTGACTAGTCAGGGATATGTGAACAACGAACTGTGCCCTTGTGTGATCATCAAGAAGTCACATTCCGAATTTGCGATTGTTGCAGTATATATCAATGACATGAACCTTATCGGAACTCTTGAAGAGCTCGCGAGAACAACCACACACCTGAAGTCAAAATTTAAGATGAAAGATCTAGGTAAGACTTGATAGTGTCTTGGTCGAGATAGAGCATTGTTCGGATGGAATCCTAGTACTTAGCTCAATGCACTTGACCAGACATCTCATTCGCTGTAATCTTTTGGCAAGATACAATAATTGTGGAGCCAAAAATAATCACAAGGCGACACGTGAATTTTTGGGAAAAAAAAGGACAAAAATACCCTTGAGGCATATCAGGATTTCTACGTGCGAGCAGCGGGCAACCATCCCTTAACCAAGTCAAAAGTGCCCAAAATAAGTAAAAATTCAAAACCTATTTCATCCATCCTCATCAAATCTTCTCCACAAGGTAACCTCCAAAACATTCCTTTTAAGTTATGTTAATTGGCCAATTAATGGATTTATTACCTAATTAATCTATTAATGGCCAATTAAACTACCAATTACACCAAAAAAACACACAAAAGCCCGATCACCTTCTCTCCTAAAAAATCTGACCATGCCTTATATATTCTACCTCATTTTCTCTTACAAGCTAAGTTTTCACTCTTGCTAAAGACTAAAAAATTCTCTAAACACTTTTCTTTCAAAATTCTAACTTTGGCATCAGAGGTTCTTCGGCCAAAGGCCCCCTCTCATTTATCATGTGCGAGTGAGGCTCTTGGCCTTGACCAAAGGTGTTATTTGTTTTGTAGATGCAATTTTGTCCAAGATCAAGGAGGAAGAAATTTGCATCCATAAACTAGTGCTTTCATTGAGAGTTGAGTCCTACACTTGTAGAAGACTCTCACATCCAAGGTTTTTCTATTTTCTTGTCCATTTGTAGTTTTTTCGTATGTTTTTATTATTAGAATTTTTTATTTGCAAAAATTCTTTGATAAAACATAAAAGAGAAGTACAATGGCTAGAAATTCAGAAAATTCAACAAATGAAAATTCCAATATTCAAGAGATGGGACTATGGCAATCCATGAGGCTAAATGTGACAATAAGTGGAGTGATACCAGCACCATAAGGTTCAGCCACATGAACCACCATGATGGCCACTACGGTGGCCACCTATGGCGAGGTCCATAGTGTCACCACCACGGCCCAAGCTGTGCCATCTAAGCAAGCCCAAGCTGTGTCATCTAAGGCTCACAGCACCAAGGCCACAACTCAAGTTATGCCACTCCATGCCCAACACGTTGCCAAGCCGAGCCCATGCCTCACACCCGTGTGCATCACACGCCAAGCAGCCCGCTCCTGTGGCCCAACCTGCTCTAGTGGTTTTCAAAGCAGCCCAAGTCGGCCCGAGAATATCTCAACCATTCGGACCAACCATTGAGCTGGGGGCATTTTCACCGCATTTCTCCGCAGATTTAACATCTCCCAACTTAAATCTCGCGCTCGGAGTCTACCACCCTTCCACTACTCAATGAGGCACACTCTTTCCAAGCTCTTCCAATCTGAATGGTGAACAACACTTGTCCCAACAAGTCATAGAGTTGACAAGTGCCCTTGCACAACAGACGACCTTGGTGAATTAGCTCTTGCAATGCAACGAGATCTAATGTGCCCCAGACAAGGTGTCCTAGAGTAGGAAAAGGGCAGATGAGGCACCTTTTTAGTAGCGTCCCCGTAAGCAGCCACTCAACCAGTCATGAACAGAGCATTCAGGCAACGTACACTCCTGATTGAGCCCTTGAGATAACGTATACTCTTGTTTTAGTGCGCGGATGAGCATGCACTCTCGACTAGGCCCACAGGCAAGTATACACTTATAGTTGGGACAACACACCGATGATCAACATGAGCAGCCTTCCTAGCAAGGCATTCATTCACTGCTAAGCTTGCAATGAGTAGCTTCCACATCTCATCGGAGCAGGCAGCACAAAAGACAGAGAAAGGTAATCACTCAATACGGCTCAAGTTCAATTGGCAGCCTGCAAAGAATTCTCTTGCCTACTAGGAATAAACGACATGTACTACCACCACGACATGGACAAGCTAAGAACATAGAAGAGTAACCTAGACTAGCAGGTCAATACCAGGGGTAGCCAAGACTATGAGTTTTCACCAAAGAATACTCATCATACCGCTCGATCAAGAAAAAGTCTGATCACTTGTTCAACATGAAGAAAAACCCAATTGAGTCATTCTACGACTATATGAAGAGGTTTAAACCAAAGAAGGCAAGGATCGTTGGATGTGATGACTCGATAGCAAGTGCAGTGTTGTTGATAATTACAAGTGTACAATATTGTCCAAGTAATATAGTGATAAGTAAAGTGTCGTTCAAACAAGGATCGGATTAACCTAAATTTACTATTAAGATTGACTCCAACCTAAAAGTAAAAATAACACTTGATCAATCACAAAGTAAAAGTGAATGAATTATAAAAGATTATTACATGGAAGCACTAGGACATCAGGTTCCTTATTCTCAATCCCATTTAATCCCGTTATTCATATTAACATCAAATTAATCCCATGTTGCTAGCAATTATCCCTTGATTCGTCAATATTTCCTGTAAGAATATACTCACCGTGTTCCTAACTATTTACCCATGCTATGTCTAGCCATAGATATAGATAATCAAAACCCTTTACGCTTAATGGATAATTACACAATACTACACAAATCATAACCAGTATGTCTACTCAATTATGTAATTCATGGTAATTGTTAGAAAAGCAATCTACTAAACTCAACCTGTCAGTCACAATTTAGTTCTTCACATAAATAATGGCCAGTTAGTTGATAACAATGAGGCACAATAACAATTACTCAACATGGAAAACAACTGAGATCAATATAAAATAACAAGAATTAGATGTTCATGATAAGAGTACACCCTAGTCCTAGCAAAAGGACATAGTTCATGGTGAAACTAATAACAAACATGGATGAATTTGAAGACATAAAGGAAACCCAACACTCCAATTTTGTATGTATGTGATATGCCCTGCAAATCTGCAACCTTCTCTCTGTCGTTCCTCCCATTGGAAGTCTGCGAGTGTGCCTTATATCTCCCATTTTTTCTCCCCTTTCTTGCAGTACTGGGCTCATCCCTTCTATATGGGCCCTTTTCTTTTCTTTAAAATCCCCGTGCCTTTTGGACTCTTAAAAGTCCAGTCCTTTTTGGAAAAACATAGCTAAATGCTTTGCACTTGCAATTAAACTGGGCTTTCTTTAATAATCCATGATTCTATATGATATAGTATTCCATACTTTGCTCTAGCCCATCAGTTCACATCCCACTCGGTAATTTTTTTTGTTTCTCTACTTTAAGCTTCCAATTCCCTGCTTTATTCACGAATTATCTTTTCTGTAAAAACTCACACAAAACACATTAAACTCACCAATTTAATATAAAATCATGACTAAATAATAAATGTAAGAGGTATAAAACCTACATATAAAATCAACCTAACAAATACCCCAAACATATCTTTTGCTAGTCCTTGAGCAAAACATAAAAAAAAAAAAAAAAACTGACTAAAACAAGTCTGACTAAGCCCACTTTCGCTGGTGAAACGATTGCACTGAGCATGTGCAAAAAGCCTTTAAACCCCTAGGTGTCCCTAGTCGGAGGATTTGTGTCTCCTGAGGGTTTACCAGTTACGCTACCCACAAACGTTTTACTGAAAAGTAAAGGTGTTACATTTATCACTTCCATCAATTAATGAAAATCAATGCATGCCAATCACATTTCCAAAACTAAATTTATGCCCTTATAAGTCAATGCATCACAATGGAAAGTATGTAGCCAATATCCCAAGCACTCGGGCTTAAAAACATCCTCACTTGGCGTGTGTACAAATTTGCCTCGAATCTAAGCCTTACTAGATATCACTCAATTTTCTCACAGAATCTAGGCTTTCTCTCTTAGCAAGCATATGTGATGAGTTTATGCAAAAAGAATCAATATATAATCACATATGATCAACATTGAAAAACAGCAATTTCTGAAAATAAACCTCATGAAAGGAATTGAATACTAAGAACATAGGTATCAACCTTCACCAAATAAGCTAGACTTCCTTATAAATCCGTTAGGTCTTTAAAACGGTTGTAACGTAAGGCTAGGTATTTGGGCTAAGAAAGAAAGGATAAGGAAAAACAAGAACTTGAGAAACACCAAGACTTTTCGTATATAGTTAGGTTGGCACCCCCTTGAACTTTGATGTACAAATTGTGGCGTCCAGGACTCCTGTTATATGAATGGTACAATTTCTCTTCTCTTTTTTTTTTTTTTTTGAAATAACTACAAGAAATAATAATAAGACACATGGTACCTCGGTACACACCACTACTTTGATGTAAAACTCAACCTTGATTTCTTTTGGTATCACCTTGGTATCTCCCAAGCTATATGGTATGGCTAATATTGAGGAAAATGGAGAAGAATTTATGTGGGTGAAGAAAGAAAAGGCTAAGTGTTTGGCTTCAATGGGGTTAATGGAGCATACAAAATGGTAGGGAATAGGCCTTTTAATAGTGGAAAAAATGCATAGCCTAACATCATTTCTATAGTTTTGTCTAACCCAATGGCAAGAATACCCAACATTAATTTAAATTCTTTAGTACCCAATGCAAAATAATGTTAAAGAGATCATCAAAATTTAAGAAAGAAATTGAAAAGTGTTTAAGAGTAGAAACAAATAAACCCTCTCAAGAAAAGCATAGGCTCAACAACTCACATGGGTAGTCTCCACTATTTCTCCACATCATCCAAACATAGACACTTTGTCCACCAAAGTACTTGAGACATGGCAAAATGAATGGTAAAAAGAATGTGATGCAAAAACCTTCTAGGCAACCCTTTAGCAAAGGAAGAAATTTTAGCAAGACATATACATCGCCATTAATAGATTAAAGTGATAACCTTAACCACTTATGTTTCCAAGCTCTTATTGTTTCCAACAAATTCTAGCACCCAATCCCAAAATTTGAATTCCTACCTCATCCTTTAAATTTTAACAACACAATTCATCACATAAAGATGTATAAATATAAGCATGGAAGAAAAATGAGATCATAGGAAGAGAATACTCCTATTTTTGGGTATCATGGATGATGGAATGGCTTTAAAAATAATGAATTTCGAGCCAAAATTATTTCCTTCATCATAGGATAAAAATCTAGTTAGTTTGCCTCCCAACAAGCGCTTAGTTTAAAGTCATCGGCCAGACTTGGCATGGCAATCACTCGGGAGAAGCAAGGGTCACAACATTTGTGTTGCGCTCAAAATTGGCAGAAAGATACAACTTCAACCGCTGTCCTTTAACTTTGAATGTAGTATCCGTTGTATGATCACGAATTTTAATTGTTCCATATGGAAAAACTTGAACAACTATAAAATGACCAAACCATCATGTTCACAACTTCCTAGGGAAGAGATCCAGCCGAGAATTAAACAAAAGAACTTGTTGGCCAATATAAAGCTCACGACAAAGAATGTGTTAATCATGCCACTTTTTGGTACATTCCTTGTAGATTTTAGCATTTTCATATGCATCATTATGAAATTCTTCCATCTCGTTCAATTGAAGAGCTCTCTTTTCTCTCACGTCCATCTCAAAATTAAGCTTCTTCACTTCCCAAAAAGCTTTATGCTCCAATTCCATAGGTAGATGACATGCTTTTCCAAACATCAATCAATATGGAGACATGCCAATTGGAGTCTTGAATGCAGTCCGATAAGCCCACAATGCATCATCTAACTTTGCAGCCCAATCTTTACATGAAAGTACCACAGTCTTCTATAAAATCTGCTTGATCTCTCGATTAGAAATCTCAACCTGCCCATTAGTTTGTGGATGATAAGGTGTAGCAACCTTATGAGTGATTCCATATTTCGCCAAGAGAGCATTGAAGTGATGATTACAAAAGTGCTTGCCTCCATCACTAATAATGGCGCGCAGGGTGCCAAAGCGAGTGAAAATATGCTTTCGGAGAAAATGAACAACAACCTTAGCATCATTCATGGGTAAAGCAATTGCTTCAACCCATTTTGGAACATAATCCACAACTACTAAGATGTATTGATTGCCATAAGATGATGGAAATGGTCCCATAAAGTCAATACTCCAAACATAAAAAAGTTCGGCTTCTAGAATATTATTCAACGACATTTGATGTCTACTTGAGATATTTCCAACACGTTGGCAGTGATCAAATGCAGAAACAAAAGTATGAGCATCCTTAAACAATGTAGACCACCAAAAACCAGATTGTAGTACCTTGACAATAGTCTTTGTAGCACCAAAATGACCACCACATGCTAGAGAATGGCAATGTCGCAAGATTTCCTCCATCTCATCATCAGGAACACACCGTATTATACATTGATCTAGACAATGATTCCACAAATACGGCTCATCCCAATAGTAATGTTTGACTAACGAAATGAATCTTTTCTTCTGTTGCCAAGTCGAATCAGGAGGCTTGATATCACTAACTAAATAATTGACATAATCTACATACCAAGGAATGATTGAAGATTTAATGATAAAGAGCTGTTTGTATGGGAATGTTTATGAGATAAGAACTAAATCATTATCACCTTCATGATGCACAATTCGAGAAAGATGATTTGCCACCACATTGTCAAACCCCTTTTTATCCCATATCTCTAAATCAAACTCTTGAACAACACCCATCGAATCAATCGAGGCTTTGCATCTTTGTTGGATAATAAATACTTCAAACCTGAATAATCGGTGTAGACAATTACCTTTGAACCAATGAGATAAAAACAGAATTTGTCTAAACCAAACACAACGGCTAGAAGCTCTTTCTTGGTAGTGGCATAATTTAGTTGTGCTTCATTGAGAGTTTGACTAGCATAATAAATCACATGCAGGAGCTTGTCTCTTCGCTGACCCAAAACTGCTCCAATAGCATAGTCACTTGCGTCACACATAATCTCAAAAGGTAATTCCCAATTCGGTGCTACTATCACAGGGACTGTTGTGAGCTTCATTTTCAACACCTTGAACGCCTCAAGACATGATGAATAGAATACAAACTCTGCTTCTTTAAAGAGCAAGTTACACAACGATTTTGTAATTTTTGAGAAATCCTTAATAAAACGTCGATAAAAACCAGCATGACCAAGGAAACTTCGAACTCCTTTGATGAAGTAGGTGGCGGTAACTTCGAAATTGTCTCAATTTTTGCCTTGTCTACCTTGATGCCTTTGACTGAAACTTTATGACCCAAAACAATCCTTTCCTGCTTCATAAAGTGATATTTTTCCCAATTTAGAACTACATTGGTTTCTTCATATCTTTGCAACACCGAGGACAAATTATCTAGACAAGAATCATATGATGAGCCAAAAAACTGAGAAGTCATTCATGAATACATCAATACAATGCTCCACCAAGTCAGAAAAAATACTCATCATGCACCTTTGAAAAGTAGCAGGCGCATTACACAACCCAAAAGGCATACAACTATACGCAAAAGTACCAAAAGGGCATGTGAATGTCGTCTTTTCTTGGTCTTCTGGTGCAATAGAAATCTGATTATAACCAAAATACCCATCTAAAAAACAATAATAAGCATATCCAACAAGTTTATCCAACATCAAATCAATGAACGGAAAAGGAAAATGATGTTTTCGAGTCTCATTGTTCAATTTCCTATAGTCAGTGCATACTATCCATCCTGTTGTAGTCTTTGCCGAAATTAACTCATTCTTGTCATTCTTCACCACTGTAACTCTACCCATTTTCGGTACCAAATGCAAAGCACTCACCCATTTACTGTCCGAAATTAGATATATTATTCCAGCGTCTAACAACTTCAAAATCTCAGCTCGTACCACCTCATTCATATTTGAATTTAATCTGCGTTGATGATTAACTAAAGGCTTGTAATTGTCTTCCAACATGATATGATGCATACAAATGGATGGACTAATTTCTTTGATGTCACATCCTAACCCAAGCTCCACCACCATATCCTGGGCTCAACTCCACCGTAGCACGATATTGTCCGCTTGGGCCCCGACCACGTCGTCACAGTTTTGTTTCTGGAAACTCACACGAGAACTTCTTAGGGGGTAACCCATCCTGGGATTACTCTCGTGTGAACTCGCTTAACTTCGAAGTTCCTACGGAACCCGAAGCCAGTAAGCTCCCAAAAGGCCTCGTGCTAGGTAGAGATGGGAATATACATATAAGGCTTTACAGGATCCACTCCCTTAGGCGATGTGGGATGTTACAATTCACCCCCTTAGAGGCCCGACGTCCTCATCAGCACACATCCGGCTAGGGATTGACTCTGATACCAAATTGTCACATCCCGACCTGGGCATCCACCACATCCCGGTCTCGACTCCGTCATAGCATGATATTGTCTGCTTTAGGCCCCGACCACGCCCTCACAGTTTTATTTCTGGGAACTCACACGAGAACTTCCCAGTGGGTCACCCATCCTGGGATTACTCTCGCGCGAACTCGCTTAACTTCGGAGTTCTTACAGAACCCGAAGCCAGAGAGATCCCAAAAGGTTGTATGCTAGGTAGGGATGAGAATATACATATAAGGCTTACAGGATCCACTCCCTTGGGCGATGTGGGATGTTACATTTGATGTCAGCAATACTCCACCGAATTGCCATTATATGCCTTCTTAACACTCTCAATAGTTTTTCTTCTTCAACTTCACTCAAATTTGCATAAATTATGACACGTAAAGTCCTAGCAGCTCCCAGGAAAGCATACTTTAAATGGGATGGCAATGGGTTCAAATTTAAGGTAGGTGCGACTATGATAGTTAACTGTGATTTTGAAGGTGCAGGTCCAAGGTTTTCGAACTCCAACCGTCCACTCTTTGCAACCAATTTAAAGGAATCCAAGTAAAGAGCACATTCCGCTAAAATTTGATTCTTCATCTTCTGAAGTAGCAGCATGAACTAGTGCGACTTCCATAAGATCATTGGGCTTCTCAACTTTGAATTTTTTTGAAATAACAGTATTAACTAGATCGACACGAAAATAATCTTCCACTTCTCTTGGAAATTTTCCAGCCTCGAACACTTTGAATGTTGCTTTCTCTTCCCCAATTCTCAATGTCAAAACCCCTTGTTCCACATCAATTAAAGCCCTTGTTGTGATCAGAGAGGGCCAACCCAAAATCAATTGAGTTTCATAATCTTCTTCCATATCCAACACTAAAAATAATCAGCTTGTCAACCTTCACTAACACATCTTCGATAATTCCCTTTGGATATGCAATTGATTTATCCTCCATCTACAAAGAAATAGTAGTGGGTTTAATTTCACCTATTCCAATGTTCTTAGCAATAGATAACGGTAATAAATTAATACTAGAACCCAAATCACATAACACTTTTCTAAATAAATTAGTGCCAATAATGCATGGAATTTTGAAGCTTCCTCTATCTTTTTGCTTGAGCGGAAGCTTTCTTAGAAGGATTGCACTGCATTCTTCTGTCAACTGAATCTTCTCATGATTGCCAAATTTTCTTTTCTTTGAGATGATATCCTTTTATGAATTTAGCATAGTTCAGCATCTGCTCCAGATCATCTGCAAATGGAATATTAATCTCCAATTTCTTAAACATCTCTAAGAATTTGAAATACTACTCATTTAACTTATTCTTCTTAAGCCGCTGAGGAAAAGGAATATGAGGCACATATGGCTTCACAGGTTGGACAACAGGCTTAGCTAGCGGCACATCAACAATGGCAAATTTCGGATAAGTGTAGGCAATGGATCCCGTGGTGGCTAGCTGACAATGGTTGCTGCTCTTGTACAATTTCTTTGACCTCTTCCTCCTCAATATTTGGTCCCAAATCCACTCTAGTCTTCACTTGTTTTCCATTCCGAAGAATTATTGCTTTAGCTTGCTCATGATTTCTCAGGTTAACTTCCGTTTGGCTTTGAAAGGAACATTTTTCTCTAACTGCCAATGACTGAGCTAACTGCCCCATTTAGACCTCCAAATTTTTTATAAAAGCAGCCTAGTTTTGAAGAGCTGTCTCATTTTTGCTCATAAACTGATTTGTATTGACAGAAAAAGTATTCATGTTACCGGCAAGCTGAGCTATGACATCTTCCAAATTATTCTTCTTCTCTTGAGATTGGAATGGTGGCTTTTGCACATTCTGATTGTTGACCCATGAGAGATTTGGATGGTTTCTCCATCCTTGATTATAAGTGTTGGAGCATGGATCGTTACCAGGACGTCTGTAAGCATTCACCATGTTCGCTTGCTTTTAAACAAATTCTGGAAATTCAACACCATACGGACAACCAACTGTGGCATGACCAGGAACTGCACATATGGAACAAACCTCTTGAATTGGTGTACTCCCATTCATAGAAAGCAAAGTGTCCAGTTTACTAGCAATCGAATCGACTTGTGCCTTTGAAGCAAATTCGGTAGAATTATTAATCTCAAAAACTCTTGCACGTCTTTCTCTTGCTTCAAAATGTTGCGTTTTAAGTGCTAGAGTATCAAAAAGTGCTTGACATTTGGCTGGTGTCTTGTTCTTAATTGATCCCCCTGCATAGTTGTTCACTGCAACTTTGCTTGAAACTGTTAATCCTTTATAAAATATCCGCATGAGAACGAGAGTAGGCAAACCATGGTGCGGACACTGAATAAACAAATTATTGAATCTCTCCTATGCCTCAGAAAAAATCTCATCTGTATGTTGAGTCCAACTCGTCAAGGTTCGAGGCCTCAAAGAATTCAACCATGTCTTGGCTTTGTCTTTCAAAGTGTAAGGAAAGACCTTCATCCTGAGATGTTCCTTGGTGACTCCTTCTACCAATGCCATGTTTGACACCATATTGAAGATATCTCTAATATATGTGCCAATGAATCTTCAGTGCTCATGCCATGAAAAGAAGGCATCATATTAAAGTGGATAGTCTTCAATTCATAATTCTTTGCAGCTGCAGGAAGAGCTATACTTGACAGTGATTCGGAAATGGTTGGAATATCAAGATCTCTTATCATCTCATTCTGAACTAACGCCATCTTGCTCTCTTGATGCTTTTCTTTCTCACAGACTTCTCTTTGTTCTCTTTAGATTTCATGGAGTCTTTTCTCAATTTCTGGTTCAAAATCAAGTAATACACAATCCGACGAACAAGTACCAAGCATTCACCTTCAAGAAACAATGGGAAAAAATTAGAATGCACCGAGAAAAATTGATCAAAATTAAAAAAAAAAAAGATAATTAAAATTAAAATAAACTAAAAAATCACAAAAGTAAAATTAAATTAAATTTGATCCGAGGCAGCGGCGCCAAACACTTGTTGTTGATAATTGCAAGTGTACAATATCGTCCAAGTAATATAGTGATAAGTAGGGTGTCGTTCAAACAAGGATCGGATTAACCTAAATTTACTATTGAGATTGACTCCAAACTAAATGTAAATAAAAGAAGGATTAGGTTGACAAATTCAAATATGCAAAGATACGAAACGAAAGTAAAAATAACACTTGATCGATCACGAAGTAAAAGTGAATGAATTATAATTACTATATGGAAGCACTAGGACATCATGTTCCTCATTCTCAATCCCATCTAATCCCATTATTCATATTAACATCAAATTAATCCCATGTTGCTAGCAATTATCCCTTGATTAGTCAATATTTCCTGTCAAAAATATACTAACTGTGTTCTTAACTATCTACCCATGTTATGTCTAGCCATAGATATAGATAATCAAAACCCTTTACGCTCAATGGATAATTACACAATACTACACAAATCCTAACACATATGTCTACTCAATTATATAATTCATGGTAATTGTTATGAGAAGCAATCTACTAAACTCAACCTATCAGTCACAATTTAGTTCTTCACACAAATAATGGCTAATTATTTGAAAACGACAAGGCACAATAACAATTACTCAACATGGAAAATAATTGAGATCAATATAAAATAACGAGAATTAGATGTTCATGATAATAGTACACCCTAGTCCTAGCAAAAGAACTTAGTTCATGGTCAAACTAATAACAAACATGGATGAATTTGAAGACATAAAGGAAACCCAACACTTCGATTTTGTATGTATGCGATACGCCCTACAAATATGCAACCTTCTCTCTGTCGTTCCTCCCACTGGAAGTCTGCGAGTGTGCCTTATATCTTTTTTTTTTCTCCCCTTTCTTGTTGTACTGGGCTCCTCCCTTATATGGGCCTTTTTCTCTTCTTAAAAATCCTCGTGCCTTTTCGACTCTCAAAAGACCAGTCCCTTTTGGGAAAACATTGCTAAATGCTTTGCACTTGCAATTAAATTGGGCTTTCTTTAATAATCCATGATTCTATATGATAAAGTATTCCATACTTTACTCCAGCCGATCAGTTCACATCCCACTCGGTAATTCTTTTTGTTTCTCTACTTTAAGCTTCCAATTCCCTGCTTTATTCACGAATTATCTTTTTTGCAAAAACTCACACATTAAACTCACCAATTTAATATAAAATCATCACTAAATAATAAGTGTAAGAGGTATAAAATCAACCTAACATGCAGCTTTCCAAAAAGGACTCACAGCAGACCACCCATTGTTCGGAGAAATGATCATGAAAGAAGATCTAACTCTGGCAAACTTCTTTGCTCTGGCGGAGAAGCATACATTTTGGGATGAGGTTTGACGAGCAGAAAATGTGCCTAAGCAGCCTTGAAAAGAGTCAGCAGTGTCTCAAAGGAAGGAAGATAGGAAGCAATCCAGCAAAGGCAGGCAGGATGACAAGGGTAGGAATCGACCCATGACCAAAGAAGGCTTGATGACCAAGAACTATTCTAAGTTCTCAATTCTGATCCATCAAATCCTTTGCGACATCAAGAACCAGCCATGGTTCAAGCTGCCGAAACAATCAAAGGGAGATACTTCCAAGTTAGACCACACCAAGTACTGCGCATTCCACCAAGGTCCCGGTCACACAACCAACGACTACTACACTTGGAATAACTATCTAGAAAAGCTTGTGAAAAAAGGAAAGGTTCACAGATACTTGGACAAACCAGTTGTGTAGCCTAGAAGGAATGCAGACGATGACGAAGAACCACCAACCAAGACGATTCGAATTAGTGGCATCTTCCCTAAATTCGAGCACTTGGGGGCCACTAACAACTCCAAAAAGAGGAAGATCCAGCATGTTCTACTAGTTTCACAGGTTCAAGCAGTCGATACCCAACCTTGACCCATCATTGGCTTCACCGAGTAGGATGCAGAAGGCGTCGATTTCCCACATGACGACGCACTAGTAGTATTTGCCCAACTATCCTATGCCATAGTCGATAGAATAATGGTTGACAACCGAAGTGCAGTCAACCTACTTCAACTCTCAATCATTCAGAAAATGGGCCTATAATGCACAATCATATGCCGAGCAGAGGTACTTATCGAATTCAACGGGTACACCTCAACTGCTATCGGCCACATCACACTTGACGTGAAAACCCTGCTAGTTGTCTCAAAGCAGACGTTCACGATCTTAAGCGACCCATCTCCCTACAATGGGATTCTTGGGAGACCTTGGTTGATAAAGCTGGATGCCGTCACTTCCGTCAAGTATCAAAAAATCTAATTCCTCATCCCGGGAAGAGGAGTCGGAAAAATCAAGTCTGACCAGGCTGCATCCCGACAATGCATTGTGTAAGTGTTGAAAAAGTCAAAGAAAAAGACCTTTACCCCCATGGAGGCTATCGAAGTCCAAAGGGATAAAGAGGCTACCAAATAACAATTATTGCAAGTGGATCGAGAAGATGACACCCAAGCAGACGAGATAGGATGAAAACTCGAAGAGGATGCCAAAGACATCATTCTTAATCCCCAACAGCTGGAAAAGACAGCTCGAATCGGCTCACGTTTAAGCCCAGCTGAGAAAGAAGAACTCACAGCTTTTCTTAGAGAAAATCAAGACGTCTTCGCATGGTCATCATCAACATGCCTAATATCGACCTCGAGATAGCCTGCCACAAGCTGCACATCGACCTAGCTACCAAACCAGTGATCCAAAAGAGAAGAGGCAACACACTCAACCTGGCTTGCCAACATTGTGCTAGTCATGAAAAAAGAGAAGGGTAAATAGAGGGTTTGCGTAGACTACACAGACTTTAACAACGCATGCCCAAAAGATCCTTATCTTGTCCCTCAGATCAATCTATTGGTACATTCAACTTCTGGGAACCAGCTACTCAACTTCTTGGACACATTCTTCGTCTACAACCAAATAGCTATGTACTAGCCCAACAAAAAGGAAATCGCGTTCGTGATTGAGAGAGGCACCTACTACTACAAGGTCATGCCCTTTGGCCTTAAGAACATGGGAGCCACTTACCAAAGGTTAGTAAACATGATGTTCAAAAAGAAAATTGGGGTCACCATAGAGGTCTATGTTAACGACATCATGGTAAAGGGCAAGTAATGGTCAGACCACATCCGCAACTTGGCAGAAACTTTCAACATCCTCATAAAGTACAAGATGAAGCTCAACCCTACCCAATGATGTTTGAAGTATCTTCAGGCCGATTCCTAGGGTATTTAGTAACCCAACGAGGAATTGAAGCATATCCCAAGCAAATCCCAGCGATCCTAGAGATGAAGTCTCCAACTACCTTGAAGGAGATCCAAAGCTTTACTGAATGAGCAGCTGCCCTAAACTGTTTTCTCTCGCGGTTCACCGATCGATGCAAGCCCTTTTTCAAGGCTATCAAGATGGCACATCGAGACAAATTGGATGAAGAATGTGAAAAAGCCTTCCAGGACCTAAAGAAGTATCTTACATCACATTCCTTACTATCCAAGCCAAAAGTAGCTGAGGATTTATACATCTACTTGTCAATCTCCGAAGTAGCAGTAAGCTCTGCCCTTATATAAGAAAAGCTGGGTGCCCAACTACTAGTATTCTACACTTCTAAAGCTCTTCTCGATGCTGAAACAAGATATCCAAAGATCAAAAAAGTAATTTTGGAGCAAGTTGTTGCGGCTCGAAAGCTCAAACCATATTTTCAAGCTCATATAGTCATCTTCATGACTCATTATCCTCTCCGTTCAATCCTACATGGTCCAAACGCTTCTCAATGAATGATGAAGTGGGCATTGGAACTTGGCCAATACGGCTTAGTTTTTCGACCTTGCGCGGCGATAAAGGCCCAAGCCTTGGCAGACTTCATAGCGGAATTCACGCCTAGCCTAGGTGACGTAACAAAGCAGCTCAGCAACGCCCCAGAAGTAGTCGAGCACACCTTAGCCGTGCTTGCTCCCCTCAATGGAGATTTTTAGCATTTGCATGTTAATAGCGCATCAAGGGCTTAGGAGCAGGCGTGGTCCTTGTGAGCAGACCATCACTCTAGGCTTCAAAGCATCCAATAACGAAGCAAAGTACAAAGCCCTACTAGCAGGCCTCTGAATGGCAAAAGACTTAGCGGTCAAGAAACTTGCAATTCATTCTGATTCCCAACTAATCACCAGCCAGACTATTGGGGAGTACATGGAAAACATCCAAGGATGGGGCAATACCTAGAGAAGATACGCAAGCAGCTTGAGGCATTTCAAACTTACACTATCACTCAAGTTTCGTAGGCAGACAACACCCACACAGATGAGCTAGCCAGCCTAGGTTCTGCCCTCGACTACCAACTCAAACACTTCATTCCGGTGGAATATCTAGCCAAACCAAGCATAGAGATAGAGCCAGCAACCGAAGTGTCACAGGTTAGTATAACTCCTAACTGGCAAAGTTTTATTATAAACTACCTAGTCAACGGCACACTCCTCCCGGAAAGATTGGAATCTAGGGAGCTCAAAATCAAGGCAACACGCTACTACATATGGAATGACATTCTCATTTGAAGATCCTACACCAGACCACATCTCCGCTACCTAGTTCCTCCTGATGACTTAAAGGTTCTAAGCTCAATCCTCGAAGGCGTTTGTGGAAATCACTCTGGAGGTCGATCCTTATCACATAGGGCTTTTAACGTAGGCTACTACTGGCTTACCATACACTAAGATGTTAAGGAGTTAGTACAAACGTGCGACCGTTACCAATGCTACAAATCGGTACCAACACTGCCTACCAGTGAACTACACCCGCAAACGAGTCCTTGTCCGTTCATGCAATGGGTAATCAACCTGGTATGACCTATGCTTCATACTACTGGGGGCAGTGGCAACCTATTACTTCGTTGAATGGGTAGAAGAAAAACCCATGACGACCACGACTCAGATGGACATAGAGCGCTTCATATTAAGGAACATAATTTGTGGGCAAAGATTTGGCGAAATTCTTCCAAAAGTATGGCATCAAGC
This sequence comes from Malus baccata, assembly GCA_006547085.1. Taxonomy (NCBI): domain Eukaryota; kingdom Viridiplantae; phylum Streptophyta; class Magnoliopsida; order Rosales; family Rosaceae; genus Malus; species Malus baccata. Next base: position 1,128,521 of record VIEB01000076.1, read on the forward strand.
AACACATGTCCACGCCGAGATATCCTCAAAGCAATGGGAATGCCGAAACATCCAACAAGATGATCCTCGACTGTGTCAAGAAATCCTTCACTGACAAGAAGGGAAAATGGCCAGACGAACTCCCCAAATGTTTATGGGCATATCGCACCACCAAAAGACGAGCAACTGGTAAGACTCTTTTCTCTTTGGCATTTGGTTCGAAACTAATCATTCCTCCCAACATCATCATGCCAAGCATCAGTATTCTACTGCCAAACATTGAGTAAAACAATAAGGAGATGGCTACAAGCTTAGATCTGGCAGAAGAGAAACGCGAGCAGACCATCACCCACATCACAACCTACCAGCAGCAGTTCCTCTCCAATTACAACAAAAAGGCCAAGATCCGACAGTTCTAACCCAAAGATCTAGTCCTAAGAAAGGCCTTCATCACTGCCCGCAGAGAAGGCTCCAAAAAGATGGATCCCATTTGTGAAGGTCCGTACAAGATCAGTAGAGTAGGGGACAATGGTAATTACATTCTCACTACCATGAACGACAAAAAGATCGAGAAGCAATGGAATGCCTACAACTTAAGGAAGTACCATGTGTGACTTCCCACTATATCAAAACCCGAAGACTTAAGCAGCTCATTGGGCACCACCTCGCAAGCCGAGGATTATCCAGTTGTTATGCAGTCTTTACAGTTAAGTTATTCGTTTGTTTCACTCGTTTTTCAATAAGGAATTCAGAAGTAATTTACAACTTGGCTCGACTATATGTCTACAACAACTTATCTTTCATGCACTTCAAAAGAAGATCGCGCCCTTTCTAGAGACTCATCGCAGGAATTGCACCCCCTAGGGACCAACCATGCTCTTTAATGCGAGAGGGTAAACTAATTTCCCGACACCTACATGGGTATACTTTCCAAAACGGGAGGATAAATTCTACACTCTGAATATCCAAACGTGGATGAACTAGGCTGCCCTGGTATAACTAGATGCACGATGGCTTGCACCAGGATTCCCAGAAGTAGCCATAATGGTCTTCTTCAAGGCTTAGCTAACTGAAGGATTTTGGGTCTCTTATCCTAATTTGCAAGGAACTGGGCCCTAGAGACGGAGGGGGAACATTACGCAGTAGCCCTATGGACGGCTACCCTAGAAACCTAAAGATGTTATAGAGTGTATAAGGTCGCCTATGGTTTTCGGAAAACTGCCTACAGCTTGCCCTTCGAGCAACAAAGCCACGCTAGACTTATGCAATTGCACATTCTTATGAAAGTTTAAACAAGCTAGCATACATATATGAAGCTTATCCACTGCCGACATGCTATGTAGTCGATAAGCTTCACCACTGCCAAGCGCTGAATAACTTATACCAAGTCCTAAAGTGTTGTGATACTTGCTACGCAACCTACAAAATTGGAGAAATCCAAGGTTAAACAGCTTAGTGGTTACGCGGACTTGTTTTCTTCTGTAAGTAAGGCATCCGGCTGCCAACCCTATGACTAACAACTTTGTAAAAAGTTCTACACAACACCTATGGTTGCGTAGTCTACGTAGGCCCGTCTGCTTATAGAAAAGTAGCATGCCTGCCACTGGTCTATAAGGTCTAAAGGTTAGGGCATGAACAAAAGAAGCGAAGATAGAGAAAAGCAAAGGAAACAAGTTTATTAAATTTTCTAGCAAAATTGATAAATAACTAGCAAAGATCAAAGGAGTTCAAACAAAGCAAAAGCAACAAGGAAACACAAAGAAAATCCTAAAGGCTACCTAGAAGACTACTCTTCAACATCTTAGACATCCCATGACTACTCGGTCGCCATACATTCAGCAGTTGTGAAGCCCTCAACAACGGCACTATCCGGCGCTTCACCCTTAGCTGCCCCAGCCTGGGCACCAACCTCTCCGACTACTTCACCAATAGAAGACTCAAAAGTAAAGGCAAACAAGTCTTCCAGAAAACTCAATGTTAGACGGCCGCCCAAAGAGAAGATTTACATAAACCAGCTTGTAGAAATCGACTTGACTCAGAGTAAGCAAAGCCTTGAACCCAACCTTCTCACTCTTCAACTGCTTATTATTATGAGTTAACAAAGGCTTGCAAATTATTTCTTTATCATAGAATACTATGTTATATTATATACCTTTTTGCTCAATGATTTTATTTTAATTTTATGGTCCAATATTCTCCATATGTATTCTAAGTTATATGATCTATTTATTGTAGAATTTAAATTAAGCATAAAACTTATTTCAAGAATATTCCAATGACACATGTGACCATTGGTAAATAATTGATTCCAACAAAATCATATGCCTTAAACATTTATTTTGACAAGACAAAATTGTGTTGGAAAAAATATGATTACTTCCGACAACAACTAATCACCCTCGAAAATATAAAAGCATTACCGAGAGGACTTTTTTTCCCTCAAAAATATAAAAACATTATCGAGAGGATTTCTTTTCCCTCGAAAATACTAAATCAACTTCATCAACATGAGTAAACCTTTGGAAATAACGATTCTATTTCCGATAAGAACCTTACTCGTCATTAATACAATTGGCGCCAATTCTTCCCGCCAAACAAAAGTGCATTTATGATGAAACTTGAGACTTTTTCCATGGACATTATGTGTGTTGGTAATAAAAATTCGTTTCATGCCATGTTACTGACAACCCATATTTTATGGTTGCAAAATGTGCTTTTTACAACTATTTTTTGGGGCGCTCGGAAAATCTTTGTCGATAATGACTACTTTTTTTTTTTTAGTGAAGCACGAACCCGTTGCAGCTCCTTCACTTCTTTCTTCAGATTGTTGTTGATCTTCATAGCACCTTGGAGTTCCAACACTTGAGCCTCAAGCCTATCAACAACCTTCTTGAAGTGGATCACTTGGTTGTAAGCAGCGATTAGTTATTCATCCTTTGCATAAGCAGCGAAGCGAAATTCAAAGATCGCACACTCAAGATCATGAATCTAAGGTATGCAACACTCGATCTCCTTCTCTGCACTTTCGTACTTTACTTGGATCGCGTCAAGCCTGGTCTTCAAATCCACAATCTCTTAGCGAGCGGTCTCAAGTTGCAAAGAAATGAGGGCAGAGATATAAGACCCCTTCAAAGAAGCAAGTTCAGATTCTAATTTCTTGACTTTCTCGGCCAATGAGTAACTTTAGCTGCCACAATTCTTGCCACATCTTTAGCAACCTTGGTATTCTCTTGATCAAGAAGCATAGACTCGACTGCCAGAATCGTCGTTTTCTACATCATGGCCAGCAGAGCAATCCTCCTATACTCGGTCGTATGCTTCATAAAAGAACTTGGGCCAACAACTCATTTGACACTATCAACAAACTTGGCACATACGTCCATGTCCTCGAGCAGGTCTGACTTCAAAAGCGCACAAATCTCAGCTGCTTCCCCAGAAATAGACTTGGTAGATTTTTCATGACTGCCTGCACAAGCAATCTCATTCTTCTCAGCAGACGAGTCGACCTCAGCAACAAAATGAACAGATTTTGGAGCCACTTTAGCAGGCAGAGGCACCTTGTCAATCTTCATGGTAGCAAGCCTCTCCAAAGGTGAATCAGACTTAGCCCTAGACAAATGTTTGGGCACAAACTTCAGCACCGAAGGCACGGAAGAACTTCTACCATTGGTAATCCTTTTAGTAATCAAGCTAGCAACATTTGGAACGGCAGGCGCCACTAGCACAGATCTAGCGGCCTCCTCTTTCTCGTCTTTGGAGGAAGTTAAAGTTAATCACAAGCTTGGGAGCTACCGGTGAACCCTCATGAGCAGCGAAAGAAGTCTTTGGTTTCTTCTCAGCAGGCGTCTCTTGGGTAGGCGAGGAAAACCTCTTTTTCCCACCTTTATTTGTAGCAGGCTCCAACATAGTGATAGGACGAGCCAACGCCTCAGCCTTGATTCGTTTTATCTCATATCTTGGGGGCAAGCCACCTTTTTCCCTATGAAAAGGACTAAGCAACCAACGCCATTCACGGTATTCGGAAGGGATACCCTGAGCAACGTGCAATTTCTTCATGTCTGGAGAAGTCTTAGGAGTGAAGTCGAATTCTGAATCTACAAAAGTAGGGAAGACAATCAGAAAATTAAATACCAGTTTAGCACTAAAACAAGGCAGCCGAGAAGATTAAGCAGCGTACTTACCAGATATGAAAATGTTGGTACACGCAACTCGAGGGAAGAATCAGATTCCTATTCTCCACTTATCTCCAAAGTCTTATTAACCCAGTCATGATCTCCCTTGCTCGAGTTATCAGAAAGCCTATGGTGAGATCGCAGCTGCCCAACTCCATCAATGTGACCTATGTCAAAGAAGTACCAAAATTCGTTGACGGTCAGATCTAAGTTAAAGAATTGGCTTAGATTGTGGAATCCCACCATCATACGGGTCGAGTTCGGAGAACATTGGGCGGGGGCACATCTCATGAAGCATAACACTTCTTGGAAGAAACTCGGCATAGGAAAAGTAAACCCCAACACAAAATATTAGGGGTGGAACTTGATGGCTCATGGCTGTTACCATCTTTAACTCGCTTCACACGCACTCCCAACGGAATGGCGTGCCAATATGCCTCGAGGAAATTTCTAAACAAGTCATCGAAGCTAATCTTGAAGTAAGCAGCCTTGAAGTAACCAACCTTGCTCAAATACCCGCCTTGATGATACAAGGACGACACGCCATCATCATTCTTATGGCTCGAGGATGACATGCTTGAGAAAATTTCACAAAGACACATGAGGGATTCGTTAGAAGGTGGCCCAAAAAATAAAGATGAAAGATGAGGGAAGCCCAAAGCCGCAAAAACCGAGCGCCCAAGCCAGGCCCCACAGCTTGGCTTGTACTCTTTCACCACCCACGGTAACAATGCCACAACCATCCTAAGTCCTTTTTCACAAATCCTCGACCCTGTCAAGCTGAATTTCCAACCTCACGACTTTCAAAAAAAAAATTATGAAGACAAGAAAATTGTTTTTTTTTTCTTACCTAGAAGCAATGAGAAGAGGAAGCAAGCAATGAAAGATGATCCTTTGCACGGGTAAGATGTAGAAGATTGCTAGAGGAGGAGGAACAAATATCCTCTAAGCTCTCTCTCTCTCTCTTTCTTGTAGGGTAGAATACATTGCTCTCCAAAGTTGATTTAATAATCCACTTAAGGTGGACTTCAATAGGCTTTGAGAGAAATTTATTTCCTTTTCCTAGAAGGATCTAATTTCTAAAGCAAGAAAATCTCTACACCTGTTGCCCTTTTTCTGCAAGCAGCCCAACAGGTGTGGGGCCATTTGTGGAGTGAAAAATAATCACAAGGCGACACATGGATTTTTGGGCAAAAAGGATAAAAATACCCTTGAGGCATATCAGGATTCCTACACACGAGGAGCGGGCAATCATCCTCAACCAAGTCAAAAGTGCCCAAAATAGGTAACAATTCAAAACCTATTTCATCCATCCTTATCAAATCTTCTCCACAAGGTAACCTCCAAAACATTCCTTTTAAATTATGTTAATTGGCTAATTAATGAATTTATTACCTAATAAATCTATTAATGGCCAATTAAACTACCAATTACACCCAAAAAACACACAAAAGGCCGGTCACCTTCTCTCCCAAGGGGGCTGGCCATGCCTTATATATTCTACCTCATTTTCTCTAAAAAAGCTAAGTTTTCACTCTTACTAAACACTCAAAAATTCTCCAAATACTTTTCTCTCAAAATTCTAACTTTGGCATCGGAAGTTCTTCGGCCAAAACCCCCCTTCATCTTGGGCTCGTGAGGCTCTTGGCCTTGACCAAAGATGTTATTTGTTTTGTAGTTGCAATTTTGTCCAAGATCAAGGAGGAAGAAATTTGTATCCATAGTAATGCACCTACACGCAGACACTGGATTGGCATGAAAAACATATTCCATTAGCTTAAGGGTACTACGGATTTGGGCTTGTTCTATCCCTACGAATCCTCAAGTGATGTCGCACCCTATGGTCCTCAAGTTGATTCTCGCCTTGTTGGTTATGCTGACGCATGACACTTATCTGATCCGCACAAGGCACATTCTCAAAAGGGTTCTGTCTTTACCGTTGGAGGCACATCAATCTCTTGGAGGTCAACTAAACAGACCTTAGTTGTCACTTCATCTAACCATGCAAAAATTCTCACCTTACATGAAGTAACTCGGGAATGCTTTTGGTTGAGAGCAGTAGTGGGCCATATTCGAAGCTCCTACGATCTTTATCCTGTCGTTGATGTCCCGACGACGATCTTTAAAGACAACGCAGCTTGCATCGAACAGCTCAAGAAGGTTTACATCAAAGGAGACAACACCAAGCATATTGCGTCGAAATTTTTCTTTTCACATCAACAACAAGAGCATCAGAAGATTTAAGTCACAAAAATTCGTTCACAAGACAATCTGGCCAACCTTTTCACCAAATCACTACCAAAGACGATGTTTCAGAAGCTTGTTCAAGGAATTGGTATGTGTAAACTTTCTGAGTTGTAACTTTGCTATTTCTCTCTGGAACTGTGTCAAACTCAGGGGGCGTATCCTAAAGATACTTGCTTGATCTTAATGTACTTTTTTTCCCTATGACTAAGAGCACTTTTCCCACTAGGTTTTTGCTACCTAACTAGGTTTTAACGAGGAACCCACCTTGGTTTAGTCATATCCCTGATGATGTCATCTAGACATTTCTTTTGACTTTACATTTCTCACGCATTTTTCCTTAGACTATGGATTTTGACCCTACTCAGGTATTTGCCATAGCCTTAGGGTTTTTTAGAGAGACTTACAACTTATGCAAGTTCTTACCTTATTGAGAATAAGCGTTGTTCCTTAGAATCAGTGTTAATGAGTCGACTTCCTCAACTTATGCATGATACTAAATCTACCTTAAGAATTTACACACTCAAGGGTGAGTGTTGTAAACATTCCTAGTTTAAGTGTGATTGTGTAAATCTTAGATTAGATTTTATTCTAGTTATCCTTTCCTATTGTATCTTGTATTCCTTGGGGATGAATGAATATCTTCTCTCCTTTACTACTATAAATAAAGGCACAATGTAGGAGAGATAACAACACACACATTCTCCTACAATTCTACAAACACATCTCTTTCTCTCTTCTCCTTGTCGCCGGCCACCCCAAACTTATCAGATAAAATAGACCACAACAAAGTTTTTTATTTTCTTTAACAAAATTATCCTTGCGAAAATGTATCTATTATTTTCAATTAGTTTTGGATTTTTTTTGTTTCAAGGGCTTTTATTTCCAATTATTTTTTGTGAAGATTATGACTCCAAACAGCAGGCATAATTCCTACTCCTGAGGACTGCTAAACAAGTGATGCCTCTCATTCATTCGCTTATGTATTCAGGTATAATGGACATCCCGACTTATAAGTTTGTCTTACCTTCATATAAAAAATTAAAAAAAAGGTCGTACCCAGTGCACAAGGCTCCCGCTTTACGCAGGGTCTGGGAGAGGTGAATGTCGGCTAGCCTTACCCCCATTTATGGAGAGGCTGCTCCCAAGTCTCGAACCCGAGACCTACCGCTCATGGGTGAAGGCACTTGTCATCGCACCAAGTGCGACCTCTTTGTCTTACCTTCATATATGGGTAATAATCTTTTGAGATTTTACTGTTATTTCATTCTGCATATTTCTAGCTTTTCAAATTTGTTTTAGATGAATTGATAGTACATCTACAATTCGTGATATACATTAAGAGAGAGTATCCTCGCCGGATCCTCTTTGTGAGGATCCCGAGAATCTTCCAATTACATCCGTTTATCGTGTATTGTACGGTCAGTTTTCGTTAGGTACTGTTTATATTCAATTTGAAATAAAAAAAATTACAATGATTTCTGACCTCATAATATACGATGAATAGATGTGATTTGATGATCCTCACAAACAGAATCTAGCAAGGATCCTCTCTCGTACATTAAAGTGACCAAAAAATCTACACCATAATAAAGTATATGTAGGCTTGAAAAATCCTTACATACGGATGAAAAAGAGAAATTCATGACGATAATCCTTAGGGACCTTAGTCCTTATAGGGTTTAAGGTTTAGGTTTTAGGAGCGTCGAGACTAACCATAGCCGTTTTATAATTTTGAGGTTAAGTCTCCGTCATAAATGTCAACAAATCTACAACATAATCCTTAATGATCTTAACCTTAAGACAATATTTCACCGTACTTTTGTGCCTCTGATTTTCCAGATGACTGCTTCCTATGATACTATTGTAAAAACAAGATTTCTGGCACTTGAATTCTTGTACCTGGGTATGTCATGCCTTGGCATGGAATAGCCTCTGCTCTCTCTCAACTTTTCAATGCTTAAAAAAAAACAGTGAGAATGTATTTAATTGAGATTTGAAGAGATTTTAGTTCTTTTTATAAAATCAGAGGTTTAGGTGCATTCATTCAGAATTTTAAAGGAGTTTATAAAATTTCAGGTGTATTGCATCATAAATTGGTTTTAAAATATTTTTAAAGTTAGAAATTCGAGGGAATTGAAGAAATTTTGTAGTGTATTTTAAGTGATACACCCCGATCCTAGAATCAAGGCGTGCAACTGACTTAGAATGACCTACCTGTTTACTTGCTTAACGAATCCAACAAATAAGTTATGGATATTACGGTCTGCAGCCCGCAATAACGATAACTCACTGTTGTCTCGATAAGTAAGCAACAATTCTCAAGGGTGCAATATTATCATCTTGCTCTTCATTAGAAATACATATATACGCCTCGATTGCTCCAACATTACTCTCTTTGGCAACATCGTCAACAACATCAAATTTCCACATCATGCCCAATGAACTCTGGCAAAGTGACCAAAATATCAAACGTATCCATAATCAAGTCCTAAAGATTCCCCTAGGAGTGCTCGTGAGTTCCCAGAAACAAAACCGTGAGGGCGTGGTCGGGGTCCAAAGCGGACAATATCATGCTATGGTGGTGGAGCGGGCCCGAGAAGTGGTCTGCCCCAGGCCGGGATGTGACATTAAGCATTTTCAAACCTCATCTCTCCTCTTGAGAATTTGAGAAAATTCACTTAAAATGTACATAGAATCTCTACAATCAATTAAACTTCGTCAAAATTCATGAATTTATAAATCCTTCAAAATTCTATTTAAATAGCCCCTAAGATTCAAAATTCTATGTTACTGCAGAACTCGTTCTTGTACTTGAAGTAAGGAGTCAACACATGTTCAGACTGATACATTGGTTACCAATTGTTATCAGGAACAGTTGTGTTCGAATTATGAATTTGAAATACATAATTATCTGATTAAACCAAAATTAGCAGAAATAAAACAAAATTAAGCTCAATTATTTAGTCAACCGAGCCAAAGAGGACATGGCCCAGTCGTTGATTATTAATCCTATAGGTCCAACTCCATTCCAGCGTTTCTATTATTATAACTATGAAGTGAATTTATTAATAAATAAATAAAGTACAATATACGAAGGAGACATGAGGCCTAACTCTGATCTTGAATATGCCATGAAATCAAAACAAAATAAGGAGTTTTAACGAAACACTCTTGGTATTATTTACTAAAAGAACATTTTTACTCTAAAAAATTACTCCTAGTACCATTCACTTACAACACGTTTTCGTCCTTTTGATTAAAACTCAAAGTTTTCCAGCCATTTTTATTAGTTTTCCTAAGAAAAATAAGCACTCTAAAAAAAAGCTCAGATGTCAAACAAATTCTTCCCTCAATTGTCTTCACATGTTTCTTAACAATGCAGTTTGTATTAGAAAATATGTATTTAAACGAAACTCTAATGTCATTATATTCAGCATGCTCAAAAGACAAATCATGCTTAACTATAGTCTCAATCAATAACCCACAAAACAATATAATTATTAAATTGATAGAACGCAATCCAATTTGAGATTTCTCCATATTAGCTTGACGTTTTTTACTTTTTCTTGCTTCTTTCTTTTTCTCTGGAGAGGGATCAAGTTCATGTCATCCCACACTCTCCATTATCAATATGGGTTAGTCTACGATCCCTTTTAATAGGAAATTGATTATTTAGCTTTGGAAAATATCTTTTAGCTAGAGCTTCTCTCAGATTTTGTGATTCTGTGTGGGTATTGGTAGAGGAAGAGCATTCGTGGATTCGCTACTCTGAAGGTTGAGATGGCTTTCTTTAACTCCTCTTCTTGATGAACTCTCAGTGTCTTCCATAAAATAACTCAGGAAAAGAAAAAAGATCAAAGATCTATTAGTAAACTGATTGAAAATTAAAAAAGTAGCTAAGTACAGTTCTTTTTCATATATTATTATTATAAAAAAAAATTTCAGTAACTCAAGAACTGTAATCCATTAACATATGGAACGAGATTTATACACTATAATCACATTGTTTTTCTATGTTTCTTTTGGGTACAAGTTTTTCTATTATTTTTATTATCCCAAAAAACATGCTTTAATATACTGTGACTTCCTAATCATCAAAGATGGCATGAATAATCTTGTAAAGGTGAAAGGTACTGACAAAAATAGGGGATTATAGAGATTTTATATATGCACTCTAAATTTCTTTTGTATGGTATGGTATTATTTAGGTATATAGTTTGATGGCTAGCTTCTGAGTGGGTTGATCATTTGTCACGACTTACAAGTTCATGTAGATCATCCAAGCACGGGTTGCTCGAAACTAAACCTTGGGATGATTATGGTTTGAAAGGCGTCCATGATCTCGTCCAGATCGACGAGATCAAGCCGGAAAAATCTTCGGGTTCTCTACAACCTTGTCAGGGAGTGCATAGGGCTAAACCCTCTTCGATCTGCTTTAATTTCCCACCATTTTCAACATATAATACGTAATCTTACACTGCTCGACGAGCTAAATCGAAAGGTGGTGGTTAGGGCCTTTATTTAAACTGGGCAAAAAGTTCATTTTCGTCGGAGCTCCAAAGGCTCGCGATTTACTTTATTCTTGAAGAATCGGAGGTCTAAAAGAAGTTTATGGCGACGTGAAGAAGGTGATGGTGGTTGTTCGGGTGTTTGGTCCGTCTGAGAGCAGTGATGATGCTGTTCTCTGTGTTACAGAGAGTGTTGTGAATATTGCATTTAAGAATGGGAAATATAGAACAAACTTGGAAATCGAAAACAAAATAACAAAGACAAACAACATCAAGAATTAACGTGGTTCGGCTATATGTGTCTGTGTCCACAAGGCAGCAACAACAATATTTCACTATCAATAATGAGTGCAATGAGTGTTCTTGCCAAGCCTTTAGAATTAAGACTTGACAAAAAACCTAAAAGAATAAGAACAAGAAATACTTTTATTTCTTTTCTTTTCTCTCGCAGTCACTTTGCCCTTCTCTCACTCTGACTCCTTGAGTGGCTACAACTTATTGTTTTGCTCTAATTCAAAACTATTGTAATAACCCCTTTATATAGACATAATAAAGGTCTTCTTCAATAAAGATCCTAATTGGAATCTAGTTATGAATCCTTCTTCAATTGGAAAACCACTCCAATTGGGAAAACAACTCCAATTGGAAAAACCACTAAATCCTCTAAGTCTATAATTTCTAATAGACTTGGGACAACTTCATAGCCTGGAAAAACCCAACAGAGAAAGAGAGAGAGAGAGAGAGAGAGAGAGAGTGAACTGAGAAGGAGAAAGAGAAGTGTATGTGGTGTGTTTGGTCTGCTTCCCTTAAAGAGAGTTTCCTAAATAGAAATTTCCCTGAATAAAAGACAATCAGATATTTTCTAAAACAAGAACCACTGACTGAAGTACACGTGCTGACTATAGAGAGTTCCACTTTGTCTGTGAGTGAAGGAAATTTACCAAATTACCCTTTGTGGATGCAAATTTCTTCCTCCTTGATCTTGGACAATTTTGCACCTACAAAACAATTAACACTTTAGGTTAAGGCCAAGAGCCTCATGCGCCCACAATGAATGGGGGGCTTTGGCCGAAGAACCTCCGATGAAAAAGTTAGAATTTAGAGAGAAAGAGTGTTTAGAGAATTTTGGGATTTTTGCCAAAGTGTTGGAATGATTTTTTGGTGAAAATGGGAACCTATTTATAGGGATAGGCCAATCCCTTTTGGAGAGGGAGTGGCCGGCCACTAGCTAGGGTTTTCTAGGTTAAATTTTGGTTTAATGAGGAGTTATGAAATAATTCCTAATTAATCAAAAGAACTCCCTAATTAACTTAGCTAATTATTATCAGAAAAAGGAAAGATGTGATAGAAAAGGTATAAAGCATGGCTGATTTATTTTGGGATGAAAGATGGCCGGCCTTTTGTGGGAGTTAGGGTGAAATGAATGTTTTAATTGACAATTAAGGGATTGATTAGGTGATTAATTCCTTAATTAGTCAATTATTATGATTTTTAAAGAAAGGTTTTAGGAAATATGAAAGGAATATATTATTTAGCTAATGGATTAGCTAAATAATGGAATATAAAACATATAGAATAAATTAGGTTTTGGGAATTACCTTATAGAAAGGATTTGATGAAATAGGCTTTAAATTGTTACCTATTTTGGGCACTTTTGATTTGGTTGAAAGATGATTGCTCGCTGCTCGCGCGTAGGGAACCCGTTATGCCTCAAGGGTATTTTTGTCATCTTTTGCCCAAAAATCCACGTGTCACCTTGTGATTATTTTTTGCTCCACACCCTTGACTTTAATACACATGTAACTTCTTCTATAAGTTCATAACCCTAGCCCATTCCTATTTTGGGCGTAACAGATCTACAAATTCTTTGATTCTAGTTAGTAAGAGGGATCTTGAACTACGAAATATAATCTAGAAGCTAAAAAAATGGTATCCTGAGCAATTTCAATAATCAGGGTTATTGGTATTCCTATTATAGTAGATGCTATCACACATACAATCATACTCAATTCGATGTAATTGTTTGATCTTAAAGGGGATTTTTTATATTTAGCACGTGAGGGGTTATTTCTTGGTTTCGTTCAGTCATTAATAACTTGATTATTTTTAGATAATAGTAGATAAAAAATTTCATATAAATATAAAAAAAAAATACAGATTTGGGTCGTCATTAATCATTTTAAGATAGTATTTCAGTACTATACGTATGTATATAGGTTTATCCTTCATCATTTCTGAAGTTTCGATGGAAGGATTCATTTACTCACACAATGCAACCAACTCCATTTGTTAGAACAGCTTCCATTGAGTCTCTGTACCTATCCTTTTTTATTTTTAGTTTATGAAACCCTTGTTTCATGAAAGTTAAGCATATTTGCCCTTACATTCGTAGTGACTAGTACCACAAGAATATGGCAAGAAAGGAAACAAAATATGAAATGATCCCAAACATCCACATAGAAATTCCACATAGTCTAACATCGGGTTTTTCATCATTTTAGAGCTTTAAGGAAAGAAAATATAACAAAATTAGGGACAACTCGAACATGTGCATTCTCCTTATGGTAACATTGGCGGACCAATACAGGTTGGAGTGTGGGCTGCTATCCACACTCAATCCTTAATTGTTAAATTGTAAAAACATGTTGAAGAACAGTGACAACTCTAACTACATGGATCCCATGTAAAAGTAAAAGATTGAATAGGGTGTAGCGCCCAAAGTTTTTCAGTTTTTTTTTCATTGAGGAATTTAATCTAGCAATTGGTGGACATTTCTTTATCCTCTTAGTTCTATCGACAGCTTCAAAGGCATTTTGTCAAGCTTTACCTACCAAGGCATGCTGCCAAAGCTTATACAGACATGTTGAGCATCATTTGCCAAGGCTATCGAGTTCTACCTATAAGGCATTTTATCGAACAATTTATGAGCTTCATGTCCCATACTAGGTAGCCATAGAGTCCTCCAATGACCTTCTCCCAATGTATCTTTACTTCCGTAAAGTCCCAGGACTCGGGAGGACCCCTTAGGCCATCTCCAACCGATGGATGGCCAGAGGGCTCATTTTAACCCTCTAGCCCTCCGACATCCTCCAAGATATTAATATTTTAATGAATAGTACATGGCCATATTTGCCTCCGTCTCCAACCGATAGCCAGAGGGCTAGTTTTAGCCCTGTCACAAAAAACCGTCTCCAACAGAGGGCTAAAGGGCCATAGGGCCAAACATAATTTGTTATTTAAAAACTACAACTTAAATTCAAATCCAACGGCTAAGTGATGTCAGCATGACGTTAGCTAGCCGTTGGATTTGAATTTTCTTTTGCCATAAATCGGGTGGATATTGGGATATAATTCACACAACTTTGAATTCAATCTATTTCAATTCAATCTCTTTCAATTCAAGTTTGCAATGAATTCCAACTTTAGATCCTCTTCATATTCCAATTGGGGGTCCTCATCCAATTCCAAAAGAAAAGCAAAATGGTGTGTCAGCCAACTAAGGAACAACCTCAATGGGGTGGCTCTATTGCTGGTCGCTCTTACAAACCACGAAACAAAGCGATGACACATGCCAATTTGATGAACAACTACTTCGACCCCAACTCGGTGTACACAGAAGAAGATTTCAGACGTCGCTTCCGGATGAGGCGTCATGTTTTCGAGCGTTTACTTTGTGATGTCCAGTAGGTCAATTCGTACTTTCGACAGAAGCGGGACAGAGCAGGCCGCCCTAGTTTCTCACCTCATCGGAAGGTTACTATTGCACTCCGAATGATGGCCTATGGCTCCCCAGCTGATTTGATGGATGAAACCCATGGTATGTCTGAGTCTACATGCCTTGATACTCTTGAAGAATTTTGTGACACAATCGTTCAGGTTTACAAAGACGAGCACCTCCGCGAGCCAAATCAAGAAGATCTAAATCGGCTCTTTTGCAAAGCTGAAGACCGTGAGTTATTGGGCATGATAGGGTCATTAGACTACATGCATTGGGATTGGAAGAACTGTCCCACCGGATGCCAAGGAGGCTTTAGCGAAAGGTTGAGAAAGCCAACTGTTGTGTTAGAGGCGGTTGCCTCATATGACACATGGATCTGGCATGCTTTCTTTGGAGTCCCTGGATCCTAAAATGACATTACAGTTCTTGGGCGTTCACCCCTCTTCAATAACATGACGGAAAGTAAAGCACCTCAACTTGACTACTACATCAATGGCTGTCAATACAATATGGGGTATTACTTGGCATATGGTATCTACCTAAAGTGGGCGACACTTTCCAAGCAATTCCAAACCCTAGGAATGACGCAGAAAAGTTGTTTACCTTACACCAAGAGGCATATCGGAAAGATGTTGAGAGAGCTTTTGGTATTCTACAAGCACGGTGGAAGATCATCAGCGAACCGACAAGAGGGTGGAGTCGAGAAAATTTGGACTCCATCATGATGTCTTGCATCATATTACACAATATGATAGTGGAGGATGAGCGAGATGGGTATATTGATGGAGAGTCCGATGACGACCAAGAAGAACCAAATAGGTCAAGAAGGGCTCGTGCAAAAATATATGATGAGCCTAATTTACCTTTCAATCCAAGAACTGGTAGTATCTCTATAGATAAGTACTTGAGGCGCTATAGAATGCTACGTTCTCGTGCCACAAACAAGTACCTACAACAAGATCTTGTTGCACATCTTTGGGCCCAAAGAAGCATGGAGTAGGCATTTACGTTTTATGTTTTTAAATGTTTTTAAAAATGTTGTTTAAGTTTCATGTTGTATAATTTTTATGTTGGTTAATGTTATTTAATGTTGTTTCATGTTACTGAATTTAATTTAATGTTGTATAATGGCTTAGGAAGTTATAGGAAAAAAATAGAATTAAAAAAAAAATATGAAACAAATTTTGTGAAATAGAAGTTATAGGAAAAAATGGAATTTAAAAAAAAATATGAAACAAATTTTGTAAAATAGAAGTTATACAAAAAAAAATATGAACCAAATTGTAAAATAGAAGTTATACAAAAAAAAATATGAACCAAATTTTGTAAAACATAAGTTATAGAAAAAAAAAGGTTTAAATTCATAAAAACAAAAAAAAAATTGAATACAATGGCTGGTGACTGGCTAGCCGTTGGAATTCAAATAAGTATCAATTATAACCGACACAATTGGAATTCAAATTAGAATTAGTAATGGTTTTAACCGACACTGTTCAAACTGCTATTATATTAACATTGTTATTAGTGTCGATTATAACCGATACTAATAATATAGTATATATTATTTATGTCGGCTATAACCGACAAAAATAACAAAACATTAAAAAAAATGGCCAACCCCAGGCTAGCTGGCTGGCTACAGCCCTCCAGCCCTCTCCGATTCCATGGGGCCCTCCAAGATTCCAGAGCCCTCTGGCCTAGCCCTTGTTGGAGACGGTTTTCGGGCTATTTTCGGCCCTCTAGCCCTCTGGACCCTTCAATTGGAGATGGCCTTAGATCTGCCCCTGTTGTAGCATATGTATTTTGTTAACATTCTCAGCCCCCACAACAACACACATTTGATCCATTAGGAAAACCCCAAAAAAAAAAAAAAAAAAAAAAAAAAAACAATACCATTACCATTAGCCCAAAATCAAATATCAAAAAACCAATTTACATAAGTCATACTAAACTCATATAAGTTAAAACATTGTAAACTCTTTTTTTATTTTTTAAAAAGAGGACAATGGATGGTAAGCCATGATTATCCACCATTTCCAAGGATTGGGAAGACTCACAGAGGTATTTCAGTCTATCCCGTCCACACCAACAGTAGATTTTGAAACTGAGGCCTCCAATTTTTAGTTTGAATGAAACCTCGCAATCTGTCATTTACCACTGGGTCACCAGCTCGTAGTTATAACATTGTAAACTCTCAATAACTTTCAAACTGTGAAATTTTGTAATTAACTACTTAGTGGTAGATTTAGAATTTTCTTTTTATACCCACACATGAATAAAATTCTGAATCCACCATTATATACGAAGAAATATAACTATTACCCAGACATATATAGGTAAATCAATCATGCCATGTAATTGTGTTCTCTACTACAAAATGATAGCTCGTCATCAGGAAAGCTATTCTCATGGCTCCATTATAACTCCTATCTCTTTAGAAGAATTTAATTGATTGGATTACATCTCAATCTGTCTTCTTCACATTCATTAAGGTTGCATGATTTGTTTCTCTGACCTAATGACACAGACACACCCGCCAACGGTAGCCGTTCAAAACTAATTAATTATTTTGTTTGAAACCAAGCTTATATATATGGTTCTTCCATGAAAGTTGTTAAGCTATATCAGATGATTATTCATACACTATAATCTTGAATATCGAAGGAAGAATCGAAGAGAGTTTTAGAGAGAGAGAGAGAGAGAGAGAGAGAGAGAGAGAGAGAGAGAGAGAGATTTTATATTTCTTCTTAATTAAGTAATTATATGAGGTTAGACTTATATAGTAACTAAAGAAATATCTAACTAACTACTTCAATAGGATTATGACAAGTGTCTCAATCTTGCACCCTATACTCTAACATCCCCCTTAAGCTTATGCATGGATAATCCAAGCATAAGAATGCGAAAATGAGTTCGAAAAAGTGGTCCACTCAATCCTTTGGTGAGGATATCAGCAAATTGCTCCTGTGAAGATACAAACTGCACGGAGAGTTGTTTCTTACACACTCTTTCTCTAACAAAATGCACATCGATCTCTATGTGCTTAGTTTTTTTATGTTGGACAAGATTAAAAGACAGTGCAATGGCGAAGAGATTGTCACAGAAGAGGACATGGACAGTAGGAAGTTGAACATGCAGAAAGTCTAATAACTATTTGATCCAATCCAACTCAGTTGAAGTGAAGGACAGTGCACGATATTCTGCTTCTGTCGAGGATCTCAAAACTGTTTGTTGCTGCTTAGAAGACCATGAAATGGGATTGTTACCCAAAAATACTACCAAACTCGTAGTTGAGTGCTTGTTATTGGGATCACCAGCCCAATCAGCATCACTAAAGGCTTTTAATTGTAAATCTCCACAAGTATACGATATGCCAAACTGCATTGTCCCCTTGAGATATCTCAAAATTCGTTTAACCGCTGTGAAATGGGACACCATGGGATTCTGCATGAATTGATTGACTTGGTGTATAGAAAAGGCAATATCAGGCATTGTAAATGTGAGGTATTGTAATGCCCTTACAAGACTTCTATACAAACCAGGGTTAAAATAAGGAGTACCATCTTCTTTTAATAACCTATTGTAAGGTAGGCATGGGGTATCACAAGGCTTTGCATCAATCATTTTAGCCTTTATCAACAGATCCTGAAAATAGTTGGTTTGAGACAGAAATAAGCCAATTGTAGTTGTAGTAATCGGATGCTCAAGAAATGACCAAATGAGGAGTTATGCCAATCTTAAGGATCTTTTTGACTAAAAAGCAAAGAAAAATTATGCACAACACAACCACCACATCATTATCCACCATCATCACCCACACCACAATAGCCACTATCACATCCTCCACCTCACTGTCGTCACCACCACCATCTTTCACACCATCACCTCCCACCACCGTCGCCGCCACCACCACATCTTCCATCGCCATCACCCTGTCATCATGGATACCACCACCTCCACCGTCTCACCATTAACACCACCACTTGCACTTCCGCCACCACCACCACCATATTATCCATCGTCGTCACCCTAGCAATGATGACGCAATGGAAAGGTGTTTCAGATTTCTTTATTTGGTTTTTAATTAATTTTTATTTGTCTTGTTAAAACTTTTAACTTTAAAAGTTTTGTGCAAATGAGAGCTCAAGGATCAAAAAGTAACTTTCAGCTTCGTAAAATTAGTTATAAGTTGAGTGCCGCACTCAAATACAAAACAAAACCCTCACGAGTATCACGAGTTACATGGTTGGAACAAGTGAATATCTAAAATACCCGGTGGATATAGAAAGGTATTATTATGGTCTTAATATGATGTTCATAATATCGTTGATATTTGATTATATTGTTGATATTGTTGGTATGTGTTGGACATGTTGTTTATATGTTCAGAATATTATTAGTAATGATGAAAAATAATTGTTAGGATTTAATTATTATGATAGTCGATAAGTCGTGGTCAATTTCCAACACATCGGTTGTTAAATAATAGCTCCTCCTATTTGCAGATTTTACAACGTCTATGAATTCATCAAGCACCTCGCAGTTCTTTTTACCACCGTCCAGATGACAAATATCAAAAGATTTTCGTCAAATTCATGCACTTGGTCAACCAAGTACACACCCCAAACCCAACTAACCAATTTCCAAAAACCCAGCACCAAAAAGAACTGCTCTCAAGTCCAATCCAAAGTAACAAGCTTTAGACTAATGATATCGATAGTAGTGATAATTAGAACGGATCGAGCTGAAGTTTTCCTATTTCAGCCACGTCTTCGAGTTCTTTCTACAACGGCCGATTTTTCAAATAAATATAAGTTATTGGTAATTTCGGCACTTTAGTTGGGTAACTGTGGCACAGAACCTAAAAGGTGAAAATATTGAGGAACACAAACATGTTTTCCTCTACTCTGTGGGATGACCTAACTGAAATGATTGCTCGTGAAAGGCTAATAATAATGCTCTTACGCCACCCTCCCTCCCCTGGTTAGACTTAGATAGGTCTTTGTCTTCCACTAGGATCACTTGTGACACAATAAAACAAAAACTATGATCATGTCAGTCATCACCATGTTAAATTAATCATGGATATTGCAGGTGCTGGTGGCGGCGTTCAACGCCTACACGACAGTTCATGGATATTGTATGCACGTCCAATTCTGCCTATCAATATCATGACTCATGATTTTTCACTTATATGGAGAAAAAGGTCTAATGTCGAAGTTAAAATAGATTAAATTGTCTAAATTCGACAGAATGTATAGATTAGGCCTTGTTTTCTACTTAGAATTATGAACAATAAGCTCATGAGCCTCTTTTGATGGCAAGGACCACGTGTACTTATGTGCTTAAATTTGACATGAATTGGCCAATGCTCTATATTTTGTTAATTTTTTTGTTTTTTGGTTCATCCAACTTAACGAATTTAACAAAGATGATAAGATTTGTAAATCCAACTTAATGAAGACGATAAGATTGATTTATTAGGTTAGGGTTCGAAGTGGCTACCATACCATCATTTACTTACCAAAACAATGTCATGATCTCAATGACTAATCTCATCATGTTTCAAACTCATCACAAACTAAAAAAAGGTAATGTTAAGGAGACTATCTATTTGTAAACTATATGACGTACTTGTTGATGATTGGATTATCACTTAAATATTGATTAACATGGTTATTTCTTATTGGTAACACAATATATGATTTACAAATTTAATCTAAAAATTGGAACTACCATTACTAAACAAAAATATTCAAATATATGGATTAGTGAATTCTTAGATTCATACAGTACGTGCTACTAGGTATAGATTATAGTGCACTATACTAGATAGGGATGCAGCTAGCTCGTATGAAACTCAACTGTCAGTAGTGGTGAAAACAGGAAGAGAGGAGACTTGAAAGAATCCATGGAGGTCAGACGAAAAATTTCACACCCACGGGTCAGCCAATGGCTCTCAAGCATTGTGCTTTGAAAACTTTGACGTGAAATGAAAAAATAAGTCATTTTATCTGCTCTAATTATAATCTTATGGCTACCATAAAACTAGCACTGTTCCAGAAAAATAGATATTCGATTATCATATCTTTTCCACCAAGCTAGTTATCTCGCATTGTAAGATGCTTATATTTATATGGTACTCATTTTTATTGTTCACATGCCTTTCTTGATTTTTGGCTATTAGATCAAATGAATTGAAAAAGATCAATGACCAAAAGTTAATAAAAGTATGTGGAAAATAAAAATAGGTGTGTGAATAACATTTTCCTATTTATATTGTTGGACAATGAATTTATATTATATATGTAGTTCAGAGATTTACAGTTTAAACATATATATTTTATGAATACATAAGTTTGATAAGAAAACAATATTACATAATTTTGATAAGAGGATATTGGCCTAAATTTTATTTGGTATCGACGTTGACATTTTCTTAAATGGCAAAGTGGAATCTGACTAGCCAAAGCATACCTGAAATTTAATAAAACACAAGAAATGCAGCTAATTTGGAAACATGGCTGCAAGTGATAAGCCAGAGTCTTCAATTTAAATCACTATAAATGTAATTTATATGCAGAAGTTGTTGTCCAATGGTTTTGTTTTTGTCACTTATGATATTAACACCTAACTTTGAGTGTGAAAAGCAATGGCTCGTATTCTGTCAATGCACTTCCTTATCAAACACAAAACACAGTGCCTTAAGATCAAGTTTCTAAAAGACGTTAGGCACTAGTCGGGCGGTAAGTTGGGGCCTAGCGCCCAGACGGGGTCTAGGCGGGCACCTCGGCAGACTAGGCGGATTTAACTAAATCCATTATATTTCATGTAAATAAGTGTATGTTTATACTTAAAGTATATATAATTTCATCATAAACTACATAATAGAATGACACATATATTATGAAGTATTGGAACCTAATGGAAACATGGGGAACAAGCATATAATGTGTGCTCATTTAAGTATTCAACAGGTTTCTTACAATTTATTGAAAAAAAAAATACAAAATGCAAAATGAAAGTTATCTATTTTATGCCTAAATGAATCGCAACCTAGGCGGGTCTAGACGGTCTAGGCGGGCACCTCAACAGGTCTATGCGCCATTTCTTAATTTTGAAACACCTAGACATTTATTGAAGCGGTGGCCAGCCACCTATCTCCTAGGCGGGAGCCTAGGCGGCACTAGGCGGAGATTTTTAGATTAGTGCCTAAGATCATGTATTACGATTTGAATTTTCTTACGATGCATACACTAACTTGAAGTTTTCACCTACTAACTTTGCTTTAATTACCATGAATGGATGTAGCTGTTTAACCACTGCAAATACCATAAATGGTTAAATTACAAAAAATGGCACGGCAAATTTTGAGACAAAGTGACTTCGCCATACCTGGAAATTGCAATAATATTCAACTCCATGCAAAGCCATACCAGTGGGCAGTGGTATCCCACACAAATTGTATGAATGGTCCTCTTTTGTTTGAATTCGTTCTAGAAGAAGCAGGTTATGTCATGCTTAATAGTTGTATTCCTATATGACAAGCTTTTACTATTCCCCATTTCTATATATATAAATTATTATGCACAACATGTATATAACATGTATCTGACTAATACTACTAAAAAGAAAAGAAACAAAAATGTATCTGACTAAGACCTAATTAATGAAAAGATTAATTGTCATTTTGCCCTTTATTTGGAAGGGAACTTGGAAGAAAAGGAGTCGGCTTCTGGCTATGGAGAGGGATAATTATTCTACGGCTAGAGCTATAAGTTTGTAAAAAACTTGTTAAATCGGAATGTTTCTCCAAGGTTTCCCCAGCATAAGAATCAACCATGTTCAAAGAAAGGCTAACCAGGTAGCACACAGTTTGGAGCGAGCTGGGGTTGGGCTTCTTCAGGATAAGACGTGGTTCGAGGAACCATCTGACCTAGTTGCAGACTTAATTTTAGAGGATAGTTCAGTCTCAGTTTGAATTCTGCCTTATTATATTGTTAGTGGCTCTTTTTTCCTCGAGTCTGGGTTGGAAGCCCCAGCAATGGTTGTATTCTAGGGGTCACTCAATGTTTGTTTTGGCTACCCTCGTGTATGTCTTTTCCTATCTCAATAAAGATCAAAATTCCCTAAAAAAAGAATACATTATTTTGATACAAGTGATATTTTACATTAAATTTATTTAACTCAGGCTTCACCAATATGCAAGGTAAGGGGTTTTTGAACATTAGTCCTTGCAAAAGATTAAAATTTAAAATAAACCTGGTGCTAGATTAAATATTCAATTTAATCCCTTGAGTGTACTTTTATCAAAATTTACATTCAATTTTTGTTATTTAATGTTTATTTTTATTTAATCTCTCCATATTAAATTTTAATTTTATTAATATGCTCATATTTAGTTTTTTTAATTATAAATGAATGTAAATGAGAAAATATTAAAACAAATTTGTGATACAAAAATATATAAATACATAAATGTACAGAAATGATTGTGCCAAAATATATAAAATTGACTTTTTTGTACTGAAATATTTGTACCGACATGATTGTACCGAAATATATTATAATGAACCTAAATGTATGTACCGAAACGTATTATATTGAATTAATGTACCTAAATGTTAATACTGAAATGTATGTACCAAAATGTACGTACCTAAATGTCAATACCAAAAATATACGTACCAAAATGTATGTACCTAATTGTATTTACCGAAATATAATAATTGAATTAATGTACCTAAAAGTCAATACTCAAATATGTGTACCAAAGTGTATGTAACGAAATACATTATATTGAATAAAATGCATTATATTGAATCAATGTAACTACATGTTTGTACCGATGGATATACCAAAATATTCAAATGTATTAATGTACCTAAATGAAGAACATACAAAATTGTTATCGGAATATATATTATAAAAAAAATTAGTTGCCTAAATGTAGGCATTAAAATATATTATGATGAATGAAATAAAAATTAAATTTAAATGTAACTAATACATTAAAATAAAAACAAAAAGATAAAATAAAACATCAAAATACAACTAATAAATGATATAATTAAATGTGCTAGGGACTAAAATTGGATTTTAATCTTACATATGGTTATAATCTAAAACTCTTCTTTTTTAAGGATTAAAATGAAGTTTTCTAAAAATTAAATACGGTGAAATAGAAGGTATTTTTACTGTGGATGTGGGAGACAATGGTGAAATAAAACGAGAGAATGTTCTTTGTCTCCGTTATGATTGGTAAAATCAATTTAGAATGAACAAATAATGAAGGTGGCTTGACAAAGTCGCAAAGTTCAGTGGCTTTTTCTGAGGAAAAGATATCATAAAGTTAGGAAAATGCAACAGAAATTTTGTGTTACAGAAATCAAATTCCAAAGTTCGAATAGAATCATTTGAAGTTCGTAAAGTAAATCGAATCCTATACCCTCACTCTACTTAGTTTTTATTTTTTTGGGCCATCATTTTACTTAGTTCTATCTCATATTTTAATTCCCCTTTACTTTTGATATACATATCATTTCTCTTCTATGAGTAATATTTACCCTTTTTTAATTTTGCATATCTTTTATTACCACATTGTACATTATATTTAGAATTATGTACAACTGAAACTATGATTTACTCGGATCATGAGAACCATGACTTCAATTATTTTATTAAATGAATAATGTTTTGGTTTGGTTCTGTGAACGATAAGTTAGAAATACGAAACATGAAGATGGTCGGCAAAGGCTGTTAACCAATTTGGAATAATTTTCTTTCGTTTTAAAAAAAATATATATATATATCTTGTGGAGTATTGCTAAATAGCATAGCTAGTAAATTCGGGTATGTCCGAACTTTTTAAAATATTATTATTTTTCGTACACATTTAATGATTCGTATTATAATATTATACACATTATTTTTTTAACGTTTAATTCACTTTATTTTGTAAAACATATAGAATTCAAGTTTTCTATACATATTTTAAATATTATCGAAGAAATAAAAAGTAAATAAATATTTTTAGAAAAAAAATTGAAAGAATTTTTAAAAGTAATTTTTTAACAATGTTGTTGAATAACACATGTATTTACTTTTACATACCATACCCGTTTAATATTTTACTAACTATGCTAAATAATAGGCTTGACAATTTCTGACATAACCCGTTAATCCGACACGAAATACACGAAATTAACAGGTTATCGGGTCAACACGATAACGAATCAAGTCGTTATCGGGTGACCGGATAAGCACATGTTAGGATAACATGTTGATCCGGGTATATACGTGGGTAAACCAATACACGATAAGCAAAATATTAATTTAATAACTTTATACCCCTAAAAATACTATAATAATTATATATATTAAATTAAATTTAGAAAATTTGGAAAAGGAGGTGATATATTTTTTTAGGTATGGTACTATTGTTTTATTTATTTTCATAATTATTTTGGTAAACTTCTCATAATTTGAATGGTTTATAATGTTTGGTTTTTCTTCACTTAGTTTATGCTGAAGAGAGTTCTGATGTAAAAAACCTTACTGAAAACATCATCAACATAACTCTTGAAGAGAATAAATCAAGCAAAAGTTTCAATACAATTTTTCTATGGTGATCGATGAAAATTGAAGGATTTTGTAAAAAAGAATAACATGCAAGCTTTGAGTTTTATTGGCAAGGTTTTTGTAACGACCTGTATCGAAAATTTTGTTTTAATTTAATTAAAATTACGAAAATACCACTGACACGCCCCAACCCAGATATCCAAATGACACCTGGATGGCACGTGCGAGCTGACACTCGAGAGTGACGAAATCCCTAAGTATATGAACAAACACAAATGACAGAGAACAAGCAAGAATATAAAAGGAACTGTAAACCACAAATCATATAACAAAACAGAAATGATGCGAAACAACAATTGCTAAGTGACAATAATAATGATGTAAACTATATATGAACGAAATAGAAAGTCCAACGATTACAAATCCGAAGTGGAAGATGCAATATGTCCAGAGCATACCACTAACAGGAGTGCTAAAGAAAAGTAAGGCATCAAGTTGTAATGAAACAAAAAGGAATATACACAAGTGGAAGTACGCAGAATCACTGGTAGGGAAAGACTTTGAGCTTGTGAGCTCCTGATTTGATATGAGATTTTTTAGGTGCGTTTTTGGTACATATCTAATGGGTTATCATACATCACATACACACAACCGAGTATGTTGACGTCTATGGCCATAGGACACAGTTGAGGATATTTATGACATATTCCCAGCTTCACTAGCCCGGGGCTAGTGTCGGTGTGTTATGTAATATGTGTAATTTTCTTCTCTAGCGTAACCTAAAGTTGTACAGCTTCACCTTCAGGTGATGGACCCCATGTTTGTTCTCCGACGTAACCCGGAGTCGTACAGCTTCACCTTCGGGTAATAGATCGTGATTTCTTCATTGGCGTAACCCAGTGTCGTACATCTTCACCTCTAGTGATGGTTATGCCTTCAAGCCACTATGATACCCCTAGTTGAGTACATAGCTGATGTGATTTATGGAGATATTACGGAGATATTACGGATTTGCCTTAGGGTGGCATTATCATCTATTATTGAGCATGGTTTTACACATACATGTTTTACGAATGTTTTTCATGGCATGCTAGTGTTTTTATAAAGCCTATATGTAGTATTATATATCAAAACAGGGGGTTGTTATGTTCAGAACTAAAATGTTTTCATATTATTAGTATTAACATAAACTATGGTTCACTCGCCTTTTGTTTTTACGCACCCTCAGGACATAGCGATGAAGAGTACGACCCGGACATCGAGGCATTTCCCTTCCAATGATTCTGCTTACTTCCACTTGTGTATGGTCCTTCTAATTCGTTGTAATTTGATGCCTTACTTTTCTATCAAATTACAACGAATCAAAAGGAACATACACAAGTGGAAGTAAGCAGAATCACTGGTAGGGAAATTCCTCGATCCTCGGGTCGTACTCTTCTTCACTATGTCTTAAGGGGGTGCAAAAACAAAAGACGAGTAGACTATAGTTTATGTTAATACTAATAATATGAAAACGTTTTAGTTCTGAATATAATAACCCATTGTTTTGAAAACTCATATATAATACTACATGTAGGTTTTATAAAAACCCAAGCATGCCATGTAAAACAATCGTAAAACGTGTGAGTGTAAAACCATGCTCAATAATGGATGATAATGCTGCCAAAAGGAAAATCCGTAATATCTTTGTAAATCACATCAACTATGTACTCAACTAGGGGTATCATAGTGGCCCGAAGGCATAACCATCAGCAGAGGTGAAGCTATACGACACTAGGTTATACCAGTGAAGAAATCATGGTCCATCACCCGAAGGTGAAGCTGTACGACACCGAGTTACGTTGGAGAAGAGATACATATAATATATGTATATGCAATGGGTCCATCACCTGAAGGTAAAGATGTACAACTCTGGGATATGCCAGAGAAGAAACATAAGGTCCATCACCCGAAGGTGAAGCTATACAACTCTGGGTTTTCTCTATAAAGGTTTCATTCAACCCAGTATGTCTCCCTGGGGTGCCCCTGTTTTATTTGTCAAGAAGAAAGTTGGATCGATGAGACTCTGTGTGGATTATAGACAACTCAATCAGGCGACCATAAATAATTGTTATATGTTGCCTCGCATCAATAACTTGTTTGATCAACTAAGGGGCGCTTGTGTATTCTCCAAGATTGATCTGTGTTTAGGCTACCATCAATTACTGATCCGGAGAGAGGATGTTCCGAAGACTGTTTTTCGTAGCGATATGGGCATTATGAGTTCCATGTGCTATCGTTTGGGTTGTTGAATGCACATGTGGCCTTCATGGATTTGATGAATCGGGTCTTCAGATCGTATATCGACCGGTTCATGATTGTGTTCATCAATGATATCTTAGTCTACTCTAAGAGCGAGGCGGAGTATGCGAGACATTTGAGGCTTGCACTAGAAAAGATGAGGAAAAACCAGTTATATGCAAAATTCAACAAATGTTAGTTTGGTATCAGAGCTTTGTTAATTCGATTTTATTGATTTTATCCTATTGATTTGCCTAATTAATCTAATTTCGTTGATTCTGCCTTATTGCTTCACTATTGTTGTCCAGAGCATAATATAAAACATATTTAAGTCATGAAATATGATATGCATGCTAGGCTAATATTTTATAAAAACATGTAAGTTAAGAAGGGGTTCACTCATAAGTATTCCACTACCAGAGAGCCGTTCGAACAAGGATAAACTGGATCACCTCCAACCAATGCACCTAGACACAAATAGAGAGCATTTAATAAAACTCTACCAAAACAATAGAATTTAGGAAAATGCATAGCGGATTCAGATTTGGCAAGTTGAAAAACCTAAGGAAGGACCTCGAGTTCTCCCATGCGCCACCACGGGGCGAGTTAGGTTGCCGAAAAAATTGCCATTGTCACCATGGACGATGGCAAAGGCGCATGTGCTCCACGCGCGGACCCACACGCTAACCATAAAGCTGGGTATCAAACTCGGGTCGGGTCGGATGGGCTAAGGTTGGTGGGTTGGGTTTGGGCTATGGTTAGTGGGCCGAGTTATATGGTTGGACCTAGGCTAAGGGAAATAGGTTAGGCCTAGGGTATTGGGTTGCCTGGCCCAAAGGTTTGGGACGGTTCATTTAAATCAGGTTTCTAAGCTACAGGTTGGGTCGACCTGGTTTCAAGCCATCGGTTCGGCCAGAATCTGGGCAAGGTTTCCTGAACTCCGTTCGATCTCATTTCTACACCATTTTCAATGATTCAAAAGCCAAAATGAAGCTTAGGATGAGAGGAAGAGATTCGTACTAATTTTGGGTTGTGTGGTGGCCAAAGTTGACCAGAAAATGGCTAGCAAACCATTGGTTCTCGCTGAAAAACTGGAGAGTGTTTTTCCCTATGGGTTTTGCATCCAAAATCCATAAAAACTACTTAAAATATCCCAAACTTACTCCTAAACACGATCTATGAAGAGTTAAGAAGGTTTTTGGCTTTACCTTGGTCGGAAAACTCGAAATCTCATCAGAGTTCCCAAGCACAGTAATTGTGCATAGTGCCGAGAAAGGGAGATATCAGAGAAGGGTGAAAGGAAGGGAAGGAAATTCTAGATGGTGGTGATGATGGTGAGGTCACGATGGTTGTTGTAAGTGTGTAAATGTGGGTGTGTATGTGTGTATGTCTCGTCGGAGAAGAGAGCACTAAGAGAGGTAAGAGAGAATGAGGGAGAGTTCCAAAGAGATCACGGGAGGGGTATGAAAAAGGGCACCAAAAATGGGGTGCCACGTGTCAACCATGCAGAGGTCCAAACTAGGGGAAAAATCTCCACTTGTGAAATTATCGAAATGCCATTACGTTCAAAAATTCGTACAAGCTTCATTTTAACTCTGAATTTGATTCTGATTTTGCCTATGCGTTTGTATCGACAAGTGCTACGTAAATAAAATATAAGAAAAATTCTAACATTTCAACGGACGAAGGTCAAAGAAAGTCAACCTTTCTATATATAGGGGTATTTTCGTAATTTTAATTAAATTAAAACGTAATTTTCTATACGGGTCGTTACAGTTTTAACTTCCGAGAAAGGCTTTACAACCTTGAAAAGAAAAACTCATTCATTTTTCATATCTTTGCACATTTGATATTTTGTAGTTGACTAGTAATGTATTGGTGATTTTTAGGCTCTTATTTTGGAGTGTAGATGTAGTACTTAACGACAAATGTGTTTTTATCTTTTGAAGTAATATTTATGTGGCAATGTAGTATGTGCAAATTTAAGAAAAAAAATATTTTTCTTAATGAGTCATAACGGGTGTGACACTACACAAGCCGTTAAAATAACACATGTTACACGCCACAAAACACGGCAAACACGACCCGTTTATCAGGCCTACTAAATAATATATGTGGTTTTCATATATCAACATCGGATGGAGCTAACGTCCTTGTCTTAGGAAAAATATTACAAGGATATAACCCTAAATCATTTCAACATGCACATTTATATATATATATATATATAAAGTAAGAAGCCCTAGTTGCTAGAGAAAACAAAAAAAAAAACAAAATCTCCCCGCGGAACCTTGTCTTTTTGGCCTTCAATTGGCATCATTCTCTCTTGGTCTCTTTTTCCTCTTGCCCTCCCTATTTCACCCTATTCTCACTATATTCCTCTTCTAGTTTCCTCATGCTACCTTTATTCTACAACTGCAAGGTTTAGTTGTCGTGAGTGTTATTTTTTAGGGTAAACTGTTGTTTGACCTCTTAAACTATTACCCAGTTGAAATTGACCACTGACCTATTTTTTTGGTAAATTAATCCTCTGAACTATTTAAAATCAACCAATTAACCCCTTACCGTTAGATTCCATCCACTATTCCGTCAAATTTAAAGGCAAATTAATTTTTTCATCAACAATTCTTACTTGTCAGTTGTAACTTATAAAATAATAATACGTGGACATAAAATAATTCAAAAACTCATAACATAATATAAAACATAAATAAACCAAACGTTTACATAACAGACCATTTCACATTGTCATTCCACATTATTATGTGTCCACATGTCATAATTTTGTTGGTGGTTACAAGTGACATGTAAGAATTGATGTAAAAAGACTAACTTGCCCTTAAATTTGACAGAATAGTGGACGGAATCTAAAGACAAGGGATTAATTGGCTTATTTCAATTAGTTCAGGGAGCGGCTAGTTTACCAAAAAAATAGTTCAGGGGTCAAACGGTAATTTACCCTATTTTTTATGTTAGCTAAATATGGATATTTCATGGAATGAAAAATTGTATTGTATCTTTGATGTATTTGTAACTATAAAGTTATGGTGTTTCTTTTAGTGTGTGACCACTTGATATATGGTTGGTATGGTCGCTATGTACTTTTTTTTATCATTCTTGGGGAACTATAATATGATAATGTTGACCCTAAAAACTACCAAACCTACATGGTTCGTAGGCTGAGTAATTAATAAGCTAACTATGTCCTTTGGTAATGTGCGGGCTTACCAACTCGTCGGCCGAGCTCGGCTAGTGAGTAAAATGAGTTGATGTTTCATTGGGCGTGTTGTTGACTTTTAAATCTCGCGACTGTGGCCAAGAAAGGAACACGTCTCAGCCTTCGGGTTCTAGAGCTTGAAGACAAGGCTACTAGTCTTGCGAAGTTCACAAATCGTCGGCACCGGGTTCAGTCATAGTGATTATATTCATAAGAGTATAAGCACGCCGAATTGGCACCAAACTATACGGACACAAGTACTTAAAAGAAATGTATGTCTTGATGGTGAATGTGGTTCTGCCATCAAAATGCCGAACTCTAAAACTTACTTGTGAATATCCAATCATAAAACAACTCGGCGTTTAATGCACCGAGTTCAGTAATATGTAACACCTAACTTCGCCGAGAAGGCTGATGAGATGACCTTTACCAACAAGGACTCGAAAATCCTTGTCGACCGAGACTTGGATAGGTAATCAGTCGGCTGAGAAGCAGTGTTGTTTATCCAAACTAAAGGTGCTCCTTGATTGGCTAATTCTACGGCTCCAGTGCTATTTATCCAAACTAAAGATGTCACTGGTTGCCTTTATAGTGCAGTTTATCCAAACTGAAGATGTGTCGGCGAGAAAAACAACAAGATCACCTATCTCCAAAACCAGTTCGAGATCAAAGCTGTGGAAAGACAACAAGATCACCGATCTCCAAAACCAGATTTGCGTTTTTAAACTCTACTCTGTCTGGTTTTTACTTTGCTATACTTGTCATGTTTATTCGTTGTTTGTTTGGTTGCTTGTTTTTGTGTGAGTTTATGCTTGAAACATTGAGGACAATGTTTGATCTAAGTGTAGGGGGGTAACCATTGTTTTGCATGAAATTCGTAAGAGTTTATCACCCATTACTTCAAGTGTTATTCCTTGCTGTTTTAAGTGTTTTTAAGCTCTTTTGGAGTGTTTTAGTGTGTTTTGACATAAAAATCCAAAAATCTCATAAAAATTTGAAATTTTTTTTTGAAAAACCCAAAAAGAGTTGTTTTTATGTGTTTGTTTGTGTCTTAGGGTACCTTCCAACACAATGATGAGGATTTGGTTTTTAATTACATGACTGTTAAACAGAGTTATAAACATGGATGAAAATTTGATTTACTCTTTGGTGTATGCTTGGTTGTGGTTTAAATTTATGAATTCACATGCAATCATAAAAGAAAAATCAGTTTTGTAACATGCTTGAAGGAAGGAACTCAAATTAACGCTACAACCTTGTGAGACTTGAGCCTAAAACGTTTACTTGGAGAGTTAATAATCCATGCATTCTTGTTTTCTAAAGTCGTTGCATGATCTCATTATTCTTTGCTTGGTTACTACTTAGAAGGCGTTTCATCATTTAGTTCCAAATGCTAGAACTCATGCCCATTTCATTCAAAGCATGCTATTGATTTGCATAACACATATTCAAGATGAAGTTGTGTAGTGACCACCACCAAAGCCAAGCTGCCGTGTATCCTACTTCATTATATGTTTAAGTTTAACCCTGTTGAGCCTTGTGTAGCCTATGTTCTTTGTTAACCCACACAATCCTCACCTAGCCTAGATTAGAACCATCCATACCCTTATTCTTGAAGCATAGTAAAGCATGACTCAAAATGAATTCCTTTTTATTAATGTATTGCAGAAAACAAGTGTGGGGGAAGTGATTCTTGTTGTGTATGTGCCAAAGTCCTTAATAAGGCACGGGTAGGAAAGAAAAAGAAAAAGAAAAATTCATGGAAAATAGAATGAAAAGAAGAAAAATTGTGAAAAAGAGCTTTAAAATGTCGTTTGTTGAAGAAAGGGTCCAAAAACATTGAATTCGGCCCTAACTGTTGCATGAATCTTCCCTTTATATGTAAAAGTTGATTCTGCATTCTAAAGTGAATTCCAAGTGTCTATTTCATTGTTTTGCTTGCTATCACTTTAAGAACGTTTGTTATTCCTATCATTTCTTTGTTAGCCATTACCCCAAGCCCTGTTACAACCCTTGACTTCAATCTTGAGTGTTGTGTGTTTCAATTTGTGGAGTTCGAAATTAGTATGAGCATATGGTGTCACTAGTTCTCGCATCTAAGTAGTAGCATACTATTCATGAGATCATATCTAAACATGCTTATTAACTCCAAAAATTGCTTTCTTTGTTATAACATATGTGAGTACTAGTCTTCCATGTTTACATCAATCTTCTCACATATAACTAGTGTAGGGTGTGTAGTCAGAAAATGTGTGTGAAAATAGAGAGTTCTAGTAAGGAATTGAGGGAATTCTCTAAGGCATGTTAGTACATTCAAAATGTTGTTTTAATTAATTAAATGTGAGCTAGTGAATGGTGACGATGATTAAGTATGCTCGAGGGTAAGAATTGCTTAAATCTATGTAAGTGGTGATCTTTAGCATGTCATGTTTCATTGAAAATCCCTGAGGCAAATGTTGAAAGGTTAGGTTGTGTTTTGTTTGTTTTGTTTGTTTTATTTCCTTTTGTTTCTTTTGTTTTGCTCGAGGACTAGCAAGAGCTAAGTGTGGGGGGATTTGATAGGAGCATATTTATGTGACTTAGTCAGCTTGTTCTTGTGCATTTGTGTTGTTATTTCTTAGTTAATTATGTATTTTAAGCTATTTTCGTGTGTTTGTAGGTTCAAATAAAAAAGTTGGCAACAAAGTGCTATTTGGAGCACTTTGGAGCATTTTTTGGCCAAGATTGGATAGTGCAAGCATGGAGACATGAGGATGGACGTTTTTGAAGATTAGAAGGCTAGAAATCAGCATGTGTGTGTGCAAGTGTGTTGACCTACAAACACTCATCCACTACACCCATTACATCCACTCATTACCACAACCCACTCATTACCAAACATCCATCCACTACACCCATTACATCCATTCATTACCAAACACTCATCCACTACACCCATTACATCCATTCATTACCAAACACTCATCCACTACACCCATTACATCCACTCATTACCAAACATCCATCCACTACACTCATTACCAAACACTCATCCACTACACCCATTACATCCACTCATTACCAAACACTCACCCACTACACCCATTACATCCACTCATTACCATAACATACACCACTACCACCTTAATTAGATGATGGTCCTCTCCCTAGCCTCTAAATACATCCACCCTTCACCATAACAAGGGGGGAAAGATCCATCAAAAGACACTACATTCACATCTCACAACTCCATCCACTTACACTTTCATTCCTTGGCCGAGAGAACACAATCCGCCCATCCACCCTTCACCATAACTCACCTATATCCATCCACCACCATAATTTACCACTCATCCATAAAACCACACCTTGTGCCGCAACAAAGAGAAGAATGAGGACCCTTGGACGTGCTTGTCATTCAAGTTGGATTGTTGGAGCGTTTTTAGGTGTTTTCATTCTTTGTTTTCAATATCTAAATTTGTTTATCTTTGCTTTGTGAGTATGAGGAGCTAAACCCCCCCTTAGCTAGGGGGGAATTCAAAGCCATGAACATACTTGCAATATGAATTGATTACCTTCAGTTGTGATTTCATAAGTTGTGAATTCAATTTGTTTAACTGCTTGATTGATAACTTATTCGTGTATGTTTATTAAGAGTGCACACTTAGTTTGCATGCATGAATATGATGCTAGAGTATAAGGGAGTTTCACCTAATAGTTACAAACTTATATTCACAAGTAGTGGAGGTCGCTTATAAACGATCGCGTTAAATGAATTCTTGGCACGAGTTTCATGCTCATCATAGTAACGAATGCCTCGTCAATACTTATAGTTTTCATAATGCTTAATGATCTTTGATTGTATCTTTATTGTGTTGTTCACGTAAAGGACTTTTGAAGAATGCTTGAATAGTTGTATGCGTTTTCCCATCCAATTCAATAACTTAAGGAGAACTTGAAGGTTAATTTAAGCGAACTTAATTAACCTGGGGTGTTAAGTTTCATGATTTATCGAAAGAACAACTGAAAATTGGTTTATGTGCAAGTGTGTCATGTGTGGAGAAGAACCCTCTAGCTAGCCCATCATCCATAGTTTACCCAAATTCGTCCAAAATCTGTTATAGTTTACAATCTGTTTGTTTTGTTTTCAAATTTGTCAAAATCAATTCCCCATTTACTTTAAAGTGTTTTATTAAGTCAAAATCTGTTTTGATTTTTGTTTTTAAGTGTCTTGAGTCAAGTTAGAACCTAATTTCGTCCAAAACCATCCCTAGAGTCAGTTTAAAGTCTAATTCATTGTTTTAAGCTGTTTTGAGTCTTTTTAGTTTGTATTGCATCTTTTGAGTCTAGTTTGGTGTTTTAAACTTAATTTTACGTTTTTAAGTCAGTTTCAAGTGTTTTAGAAATCCCTCCAAATCTCCGGCCTAGAACGATCCCTACTTACATTCTTTACTACAATTGACAACAAAAGGGTTTAATTTGTGTGTTAAGATAATTTTCGCATCAATGCTCAAAGCCCACTGCTTGAAACCCTTGCTCCAAGGGTATGATTGGTCGAAGTGGGATTCAGCCTCACAAAGTTTGGCCCTCGATCCCTACAACCTGGGCAGCTTGGGTCGAATGAATGGAGAAGTTCTTCAGCATAGAGTGGAAAACTCTGGGCATTATGATGCTATTAGGCTCTCGACTATTGAGATTGTCATGGACCAGGAACTTCTCATGGTGGCCCTAAGTTTTTGGTGCTGGGCCACTAACACAATGGCACTCCCCATCGACCCCATTGGCCCGACCGTGCTCGACATATTGGCCATCCTCGGCACTTCTCTATCTGGTCTTGTAGTTGATATCGTCCTTCCTAGGTATCAATTTGACTTAGACCATAAGTCATTATTCGATGAACGTGTCGTATAAGCCCTAAAGAAGAAAGACCAAGAAGCCCCAAAAGAAGAAGTCCATAAGCTGCACAAGAACTTCTTCAACTATAACACTCTTATCCACCACTTTGCTGGCCGAGGGGAGGAAGACCTACAGAAAGGGGAACATAAAGCCTTCCTATTCTACAAGTACAACAAATTGATTGTTTATACTAAGTCAAATAAATGTTTAATCGAAAACATGCTAGTGGTCGAAGCCCTAGCCAGTGGTCACATCCTAGCTCTTAGTTCGGCCATCTTTGTCAACCTCACGAGTTACCTGGCTGAAGCGATTATCACCAAAATTGACCTACATTAGAACGGCCCACTCTGGGTTTTCCAGCTCTGGCTGCAAGTCTACTTCGCCACCTTACGGCCAGAAATCACCAACTTCAAGTCCACTAAAGCCCTAGCTCTCCAATTGGCCTCTAGACTAGCTTCTTCTCACTCGGCCGAATAAGTCTTCAAGTACTTCTTCGGCCTAGAAGATCTTTGTGACGATGAATTCCTGATCTACCGTCTTTAGGAGTACCCCCTTCCATCAAGCTTCCATCCTCAGTATGGGATGAGATCGAAGACGCCAATCTTCGTCAAAATTAGGGGGGCGTTCGTGCTAGCTTGTGACCCTCCCCTTGGCTGTGATGCTTGGTGTTCGAGTTGGGAAGTCTACCACCCCCACTTTACTGCTCGGCAACTTGGCTATCTCCAAGGATGCCATGTGCGTCTGCTCACCTCCCAATCTCTTCTAAGTAAAGAACATCTCTCTGGTTTGTTAGAAAGAGAATGTAGAGAGGCCAAGCGAGAATTTCAAGAGAGGTGCACGAAATTCTGCCTTTGACCGAACGTCCTTGAAACTCACAATACTAGCACATTTACTGATTGGTGGGACACATACATCCAAGAATTCTTTGGCACACAGGTCGAGGGTGTTATCAAAAAACTTTTCGACGATCGTCCAAGAAAAACTCCCACCCCAAAATCCAAAGAAGCGGCCCAAGGTATACATCTTTTATTTATTTCTATTTCTTGCTCAAAACTATCATTCTGACTTGAGTTTATTTTCAACGGGTCGTCCAATCAAGCGGGTCAACACGGTCACGACAACTGCAGCCAAAAATAAGCTTGCTCCTCCAAAGAAAGCTGTAACTGTTCAAGCTCCCACGACCTTTCTTACTCCAGTGGTGGCCACAACTGTGTTAGTTACACCGAGCAAATGGCCTTGCCCGAAGACAGGAACAGGTGGTAACGTTGCCCTGCCCTGAAAACACATAAAAAAAGGTAAAGAAATGGGAGCAAGAGATTCTTGTGATCTCAAGTTAAACCACAAGAGCAACTGCTCCTACCGTTTCTTTCATTCCTCCTGTCGTCGAGGCTTCGGCAAAAAGACTACAAAATCCTCCCTTGGATCATGCAACTAACGCTCACCTCACTCTTCCAGGCATTGTCAAACCAATCCTTGCTCCATTGGTTAAGGGTCCTGCAGCTCTAAGGGCGACCGTTTCTCCTGTTGTTGGTCCAGTCGTTATTGTCGTAGGGGAAGCGGCCACTCTGGCTAAGAAAAACCTTCCCTCAAATCCAAAAAAGTAATCAATAGTCATTATGAAAGAAGAGGTACAACCATTTTTGCTAGCAATTTTCCCTCTCTACTTAGCTAGATCTTTCAACTAATGAACAACATTTTTCTACCTAGGACGACGAGAGTGAATAACCTTTGTTAGTAAAGTGCCCTTAACCGGCCAAGCTGCCACTCACTATCACTCAGCCGGTGATCGAAGCGGCTAGCCAAGTCAATCCTCCTGCTACCAAGGTAAATGCGGGGCATGAAGCGGTACCTTCTATTGAAACCAAAACGACGGTAGAGACGCCGATTCACCCTCAATACCATAATCTTGGCATTCCTCTACAAGAGGTTACTTTGTCCTTTGTATCCTTTCATTAACTTTCTGCTTTAGGATTATAAATCAAGAGCAAACATTAAAATGCCAGGTGCCTGATCGCTCATTTCACCGACAATTTTATGCACTGAAGGGTGTTATTTATATTTCTTGGCCGCCTCAGTGGCCATCGAATGTACATAGCCTCCATTAGCCACATAAATTAAGAGGCTCTCTTAAACACTGGGCTCAGCCACTAAGTTCTCTAAGTTTGAGCAACGAACCAGAAGACATGGTTGAGGTCTCCTCTCGGCAGGTCTATCACAACTTCTTTATCTGCTATTCTTTTGGATTTTTCTTTACTAACTTCTTCTTTATGCCCCTTTATGGGAAGTCAAGCTCGACGCTCTCCTTTAGAGTACTTCTGGAGTAGCCAGGCCTTCTACCACATCGACCGAGCCTTCCAAGACCACCAAGTTGCAGGAACTCCTATCCATTTCGACCTCACAAGTCCTTCAATCTAAAGGCCTCCATTTTGTAGGAGAGTGCCTGAATGATCTTGCGGTCGGTGGCTTGCTGAGCACCAAAAGTGTCAGACCCAGCAATATTTCACTACTCTTGGAAGGGCTCTCCAGGCTGAGGACGACCTAAAGGCTGCAAAGATCCCTTATGAAGCCAGTTGATCGAAGGTTAAGACCATAAAAGCAAAGAAAATGAGGTTGGCCGACCTTGATCATCAATTTTCCGAACTTCAATGGCAAAGATCAACTATTGCTTCAGAACTCGAAAAGGATTTTGAAGCGAATAGGGCTCGACTGACAAACTTTGCAGTTGGCGCAAAGCAGATACAGCAACTTTAGCTTAATAAATTAACAAAACAGGCCAAAGTCACAATGGGTAAAGTAAGGTGGTTGGAACTGCAAACCGTTCTTGAAGCATTCCTTCCTTCGACCCCTTAGGATTTTGGTTTTGGTAATCAACTGTTGGAATCTTTTGTAACTTCACTTGTATGCCCTTTTAATCAAATGAACTTTTTATTCTCGCTTCTCCCAAGTGACTGGATAGTATTTCTTTAAAAATTTCTCATTGATTGGTAGTTTATGAATTAGACCGGTTTGATCTTTAAGATAGTATGCCCCTTTGCCGAGAACTTTGTGGATGATGAACAGTCCTTCCCAATTTGGCGACTATTTTTCCAAATTTAGGATCTTTAATTCCTGCTAGTAATATGGTTTGCCAAACTAGCTCACCTTCGCCGAACTTCTTTTGTCGGACCCATCGGTTATAAGCTTGTTCGGCAATCTTTTTCTGTGCTACTAATAACTTGTAAGCATCAAGCCGAGCTTCTTTTAAATCCTCTAACTTTTGCCTAATTGCCTGATTATATTCGGTACTACTCAAACTGCTTTGCTCGACTACTCGCAAAGAGTTTATACTTTGCTCAACTGGTAACATCGCGTCGTGTCAGTAGGTCAACGCATATAGGGTCGTCCCCGTTGCTGATCGGAGTGAAGTTCGATATGCCCATAAAGCCTCGTTTAACTTCAAATGCCATATGCCAGGCTTTTCTTTTATCATTTTTCGAGAATGCTGATCAAAACTTTATTACTTGCTTTGGCCTATCGATTTGCTTGTGGGTAATATGGCGTGGACTGTTCGAGTCAGATTTTCAGGTTCGCCATATATTTTTTGAACCTATCGGCTATGAATATTTTACCATTGTCAGTTATGATTGATTCTAGTACACCGAATCTTGTCACAATATTTTCCTCCATGAAACTACAAACCTCTCTCGAGGTTAACTCAGCGTATGACTTCGCCTCAATCCATTTGGTGAAATAATCAGTTGCTACGAGTATCCATGCATGCTTTGCTAATCCGGAAGACAGTGTAATTTTGTCGATTACGTTCATGGCCCATCCTCTGAATGGCCAAGGTTTGATGACCGAGTGAAGTAATTTGGCCGGGACTCTTTGTATAGGCCCATGAATTTGACATTTTAGACATTCTTGTGCGTACTCAATACAATCCTTCAATATACTCGGCCAAAAATAGCCATATCGGTGAAGCAGCCAATGCATATTGCGTCTAGATTGATGAGCCCTGCAAATTTCCTCATGTACTTCTGCAATTGCTTGGGCAGCCTCTTGCAGGCCGAGGCACAACAACAATAAACCATCCTCACCTTTCCAATACAACTCATTCTGGTATAACAGGTAATTTGTGGCATGGACCCTTATCATGCAGGTCGTGTTTGTCACTAGGGTCATTGAGATATCTCATGATTGTCCTTCTCCAATCCTCCAGTAATGTCTCGACTGCACACACTTCCATAAGATCTTCTTACTCTAACACCGAAGGTAAGGACATCACTTGTGTATAGATCACGTGGTCATGTTGGAGAACTTATGGATTAACCAAGGCTGGGTATGATCATCATACTACAGGTATCACCTGGCCTAGCTCACCTTCCAAAAGTTGTGCTTCGGAGGCTATTTGAGCCAGTTCGTCTACGTTGGTGTTTCGAACGTGGGAGATGTGATAAGGCGCAGAGTACAACTTAAGCAATGGGAAGTTCCATTGAGTTGGTTAATCACAAATTCTGAATCACCGAGGATGAGTACGCAGGCTACCTTTAAGTCGTGAAAGACGCTAAGGCCAATGATAAGGGCTTTGCATTCGACCTGATTATTTGTACAATCAAAATCAAGCTTGAGAGAAAAATACCAGTGGTGTTAATCAAGGGATTGAATGATGATCCCAACACTAGTCGAGGCTGAAGTACTAGAGCCATGAAAATACATCGTCCAATAATTATCATGCGTTTCCACCATGTCGATTTCAACGTTGTTGCCCCCCAAAACCATTTGGAGGACGATGTTGGGCTAAGAAATCGGTTAACGCTTGCCCTTTGAAGGATTTATGTGGCAAGTATTGCAAACTGAATCCAGGCACTACCATTATCCATTTCCTAATTAGGCCTTTGACCATTGGTCGAGTGACATATACCGAATAACATCGGTCTGGGCGATGACCTGAGTGACGGAAGAGAGCAGGTAATGCCGGAGTTAAGATGCAGCAAAAAACAAAGCCAAGAAGAGTTTTTCTACGGCTGAATAATTGATTTCAGGTGAGTTAAGATTCCGACTAAGATAAAAGATGGCATGTACACGTTCGACATGATTGTCTTGTGCAAGGAGGTAATCGATGGACCTTTCGACCGTCGAAATGTATAACTTAAGAGGTTTACCATGTCGATGCGGTACAAGGACGGGCAAGGTTATAATGGAAACCTTGATTTGTGTGAAGGCTGCTTGATGTTCTTCATGCCATTCGAACCTGTCTGAATCCTTAAGCTTCAAAAGCATAAAGGACACCTTCATTTTTCCCGTTGAATCAGCTACGAAACGATTGAGAAAATTTATCTTGCCGAGTAAAGACTAAAGTTACTTTTTGGTCGTCGGGGGTAGAACATCGATGATTATGTAAGCCTTATTTGTGTCCACCTAGATACCACGATGGTGTACAAGAAAACCCAAGAAGTTACCGGCTGATACATCAAAGGCGTACTTGGCCAGGTTCATTTTGAGATTATGTTGGCACATACGAAGGAAAGCTTGTCGAAGATCATCGAGATGCGTTCGGTGGCCATTCGATTTAACTATCACATGGTCGATATACACTTCAATGATCGTACCAAACAGGTCATGAAAGATGGTGTTCATAGCACGTTGGTATGCGGCACCAGTATTTTTAAGGCAGAATGGCATGACTACCCACTCGTAGGTCCCGAGTGCCCCTGGGCAACAAAAGGCAATTTTGTGAACATCAGCTTCGGCGATAAAGATCTGGTTGTAATCAGCATGGCCATCCATGAAGGACAACATTTCATGATTGGCTGTGGTGTCAATTAACAAATATAATATTGGCATAGGATATTCATCTTTAGGGGTTGCCAAATTTAAATTACAAAAATCGATGCAGATGCATAAAATGCCGCTTTTCTTTAACACTGGTATGATATTCGCTAACCATTCAACGTATCGAGCGGTCCAAATAAACCTGGCTTTTAAAAGTCGAACTAGTTCATCTTTTATGCCGAGTTGTACTTCGATCGAAAATTGTCTAGGGGGTTGGTGAAAAGGCTTACAACCAGCTTTGATGCACAATTCATGCTCGACGAGGGTTCGATCTAGACCATGCATCTCATGGTAACTCTAAGAAAAACAATCTTTAAACTCGTTCAGTAATTTACAAAGTTTGGTTTTATGGATTAGGGTAACAACGTACTTATAAATAATGGCCGAGGGTCATCAGCCATTCCAACATCTATTTCCTCTAGTGGGTTTTTGACTTGGGGCCGACTATCTTCGAGTTTGGCCAGGGCAGCTTGGACTTTGTCAAGGGAAAAGAGAAGACCATTATCTCTTTCGGCGAGAAACTCCACGAGGTTTACGCCTGAATTTGGTTATTTGGAAATAGTATACCAGTGGGCCAGCAATCGTTCCATGGTAAGTGAAACCGTGGCTCGGCATTCGACCTATTTAGTGTCAGACATCGGGGTCAGTAATGAGGTCAACCAACCCCAGTCTCGTCAAATCCTGGTGAACAGTCTCGGGCACCAACCTCGATGGCTTTCTAAACTAAAATTTGAGTCGACCGTCCTTCATCGTTGAAATCGTGCAAGGTGATGTAGTCGACGTGGTCATCATAGTAATGTGCCTGGATCATGTTAGCTTCAAACAGCTAATCATCGGCCAGATGAACCACGATCGATTTTCCATCCCAGAAGATGAGGACGTGATATAAAAATGAAAGGATACAACCAGTTTGATAGATCCAGTCTCGACCAAGCAATGCATTATATTTGGTCCTTGAGTCGACTATGAAGAACGTGGTCATGTGATTGCAACCTATGATATTTACATCTAACGAAAGTACCCTTTTGGTCTGGGACTTGTCACTAACGAAGCTACTCATGATGATCCTCGATGGAATAAGTTCGTCATTAGAGGGACATAATGCTTTCATGATGGAGATGGGCATGATATTAACCGTTCCTCCGCAGTCGATGAATATTTTGGAAACTAGATACCCTTCGATGTGAGCTGTAACATTTAACAGCTTCAAATGATGGAGGTTGGCTGAAGAAGAATGGGGAAACAGCTTGGCAAGAATTGCTTTGAGTTTGTATTCTCTGCTTACTTGCTTGTCCTCCTCCATGACGACAAAGTTGACTTGCGTCACTTCTTCAGCCACCACGTCACCATCTAAGAAATTTGGTTAGGACGTGGTTGGCTAAAATTCAGCCAGTAGAACGTGGACCATGCTAATCTTTATATTTTTTAGAACCGAATAACCCATTGGGTCAGGGCCGTCATCTTCCGGACTATCAACCAAAGTATCTTGTTTTTTAGTGTCCTCGACCTGATCATTTTTCTTTTCAAGTAATTGCTTATGTGGTACATTCGTCAGACCTGTTTCATTCTGATTACTAACCCTGAGCTCATCCGACGCCTTACGGGCACGCTCCTGATAGGCGATTTGGGCATCCCTTGTGTCTAGATAAGCATCTAACAGTGCCACGTGTTCTTTCTCATCGGTTGTCAGGCTGAAGAGAGACACGGCTGAAAAGACTTCAAAATGGTATCGTAAATATTGGAGGTCTTCAAAAGAGAAAGGAAGCTCAGTGATCTTTATATCAGTATATGGATCGACCTCGAAGTTAAGAACTCGAGCTTCACGTATATGCTGGAACCTGGCCTTTATCCCTAGATCAGTGGTCTTTTGAATAATCTGCTCGGCATCAAGGTTAGTTAGTGCCAGGTCAAGAGCCTCTTGACACGCCTTTGGTAGGCCGTACAAGTTATTAGCGGAATATTTCTTATGAAACTCCCATATATACTTTAAGGCTTCACCGAGAAATTGGGGGTGTAGATTTCGTCAGACTCTTATGAATGGCTCTTAGGAAAGTAATGGAGGAAGTTTGCTTTCTGCCTCTTCCTTGAAGTGTTCGAAACGAGCTTTCATCTCCCCAAGTCAAAGAAGAAGTTTGATGCACTTCTCATATTCTTCTATTGTGGCCTCAAAGTCGCAATTGATCATCTTTTTTCCCTGAAGTAATTCAACCATGATTGTCGGGGGTTGTCGGTCATCTTTGTTACCTGTTAGTTCCTTCAGCTGCCATTTTGTAATAGAGGTAACCTGAGCCGTATGTCGACGGGCCATGCAGTATATTCGCTGGCGCCAGCATTTTTATGATTTAGAAAGTGCAATATACACGCCAGTAGGAGAATTATAACTATACCACATTTGGTCGCATGGCTTAGGTGGTTTGAAGGTTTTCTGCTTCGCAGATGAACTCAAGTTACGCGCATAATAGTCCTCGTTATAAAACAGTGTGTCGAAATCAAGGCACCATCTGGCTGAAAGCGGTTTGTCAATCCTAGTTTGAAAGCCGAGCCTTTCGAAAACTCCCTGGTGTTGGCCTACGCCGAGCACCTTTTGAGGTGTCATTACGACATAAGAGACGATCGTTGTATTGTAGCCTGAGGTGGTTTTTCCTTTGGCTTGGTGAGGATGACGTTTGTCTTTCACCGACTACATAAAACCATCGGCCTATCTGCTTTCTCTGCGGATAGGCCGATGGTTTGTCAATTACTGTCTCGGTCACGTCCATACTGGCATATTCTTCAGCTTCGGCCGTCGTATAACTAACAGTGGGGGTTTTTGTAGATTGTTCCTTGGGATGGAGATTTCAAGACCTTCTTTTCTCAGAGTAAATAGTTGTATTGCTCGACATGTTGAGCTAGTTTATACATGTCACAGAAATTCGCCCCCAAGAATTTCTTTTTTGTATTCCACATCTAGGCCGTTTAGAGCGATCCTAACGAACTCGACTTCTGGAAGTGGTACTCGACACCAATTTCTGGCTAATTTAAACCTCATAAGATATTCCATTGGTGATTCATGAAAGGCTTAAGCCATCCTGGCTGAGGAAGACACTGATACGTCCATCCATGGCCGATAGAATTGCTTATGAAATTTCTCGACTAATTCCTCCCAACTTTGGATGGAGTTAGGTGGGCAATTGATTTACCACGCGAAAGCTGAGCC
Source organism: Malus baccata (assembly GCA_006547085.1). NCBI lineage: Eukaryota > Viridiplantae > Streptophyta > Magnoliopsida > Rosales > Rosaceae > Malus > Malus baccata. The sequence continues at coordinate 1,173,105 of VIEB01000076.1, forward strand.
GGTTAGCAAAAAGTTGAACAATCGTAACTTATGAAAATCACTATTAACAAATCCACATTGAGTAGTGAACCGGGCTACATGTTCTAATGATGATGGGGATGATTCTCCGGCGAAAAGGTTGAAGTCCGGAATTTTGAATCCTTTGGGGTACTCGAATTTTTCCACGAAAGTGGGATATGGATAAATGAACTTTGGAAACTTCAACCCCTTCTTTAAGGCCAAACCGATCATTCTTTGAACCTCAATCATATCGACGGATGTTGTTTCTACTCTCTGATCGGATGCATCTAATCTACTGCTTGATCCTCTTTTTTTTTTCCAAGTCGATCATTTTGGGCTGAGCAGATCCTGCCTCGGCCTGTATCGCTGATAAGGAATTACTCTTAGGTTGAAGTTGTCTAAACGATCAGCGGGTCTACCTTCGTGGCTTTATTAACCAATAGTTCAAGTAATTTGTTATGTGTGTCAATCGTAAGATATGGTCGAGAGTTCTGCTTTGGAACATGTTGCAATGGAACGAAACCGGCCTTTCCTTTTCCTTTATCCCCTGGTAAACGAGCATCTACCATGCTCACTATTGCCGTGGGAAATGGATCGGTGTCAACGCCCATTTTCTTTACTGGAAACTTGAGTTTACGGTTGTCAATCCAACTTTGGATGGCGCCTCGAAACACGATGCAGTTGTTTATCGTGTGCTTGTTCGAGTTATGGTACTTGCAATACGTTTTTGTTTTCAATTATTTGGCCATGGGGATATTATGTCCCGGCCGAAGTTTGATAATTTTGGCAAGTAGCAGTTGATCAAAGATGGCTTCAGCCTTAGTAATGTTGAAAGTATAAACTTTTGATGTTTTAACAGTAGACTCTTCAGGGGCCGAGTGAGTCTTGGCATCTTTGGGATTGGCATGAGCCAAGGTCTTGCATATATATGGTTTGTCGATTACTGTCTCGGTCGCGTCTATACTGGCATATTCTTCAGCTTGGGCCGACGCATAACTAACAGTGGAGGTTTTTGTAGATTGTTCCTTGAAACAGAGACTTCAAGACCTTCTTTTCTCAGAGTAAATAGTCGTATTGCTCGACATGTTGAGCTAGTTTGTACATGTCACAGAAATTCACCCCTAAGAATTTCTTTTTTGTATTCTACATCCAAGCCGTTTAGAGCGATCATAACGAACTCGACTTCTGGAAGTGGTACTTGGCACCAATTTCTGGCTAATTTAAACCTCATAAAATATTCCATTGGTGATTTGTCAGGCCTAAGCCATCCTGGCTGAGGAAGACACTGATACGTCCATTCATGGTCGATAGAATTGCTTATGAAATTTCTCGACTAATTCATCCCAACTTTGGATGGAGTTAGGTGGGCGATTGATATACCACACGAAGGCTGAGCCAGTTAGCAAAAAGTTGAACAATCGTAACTTATGAAAATCGCTATTAACAAATCCACATTGAGTAGTGAACCGGGCTACATGTTTTAATGACGATAGGGATGATTCTCTGGCGAAAAGGCTAAAGTCCCAAATTTTGAATCATTTGGGGTACTCGAATTTTTCCACAAAAGTAGGATATGGATAAATGAACTTTGGAAACTTCAGCCCCTTCTTTAAGGCCGAATCGATCATTCTTTGGACCTCAATCATATCGATGGATGTTGTTTCTACTCTCTGGTTGGATCCATCTAATCTACTGCTTGATCCTCTTCTTTTTTCCAAGTCGATCATTTTGGGCTGAGCAGATCCTGCCTCAGCCTGTATTGCTGATAACGAATTACTCTTAAGTTGAAGTTGTCTAAACGATCGGCGGGTCCACCTTCGTAGGCTTTATTAACCAATAGTTCAAGTAATTTGTTATGTGTGTCACCATTACTACGTATTACATCTAGTATGATTTTTACTTCTCGACTAAAAATTTAAGATTGCTCTTCAAGTCTTCTCCAGATAAATGATCTAATCGATGGATCAGAACCTTCACCACCATCCTCATCACAATCTTCTACTATCCTTTCTGTTAGGAGCATACTTATGCACCTTAGTTAGCTAGTTCTTATGCATTTTCGTTATGTTTCCTTATCCTTGCTGTGGGTTAGGGCCTATTTCCTCTTGGTTTTGGGTTTCTAGAAGCCCTATCCTCTTCCCCTAAATCCATGCCACACCTAGCCTTCTAGAAACCCCTTGTTCCTTGCCTTGCAAGGCATTCTAGAAGCCTTATCCTCCTTATCCCTTATTTGCCGCACCTTTAGGCCTTTTCCCTTGAAAATTCTGATTGTTTAAACCTTTTTCCTTATGGATTTGGGTTATCCAAGTCCATATCTGATTACCCTAAGCCCCGTTACAACCCTTGACTTTAAATCTTGAGTGTTGTGTGTTTCAATTTGTGGAGTTTAGAATTGGTATGAGCATATGGTGTCACTAGTTCTCGCATCTAAGTAGTAGCATTCCATTCATGAGATCATATCTAAATGCTTATTAACTCCAGAAAATGCTTTCTTTATTATATATATATATATATATATATATATATGTGAGCGTTCGTTTTCATGTCTACATAAATCTTCTCACATATAACTAGTATAGGGTGTGTAGTTAGAAAATCTGAGTGAAAATTGAGTGCATATCTTGTAAGGAATTGAGCAAATTCTCTAAGGCATGTTACTACATTCAAAACATCGTTTTAATTGGTTAAATGTGAACTAGTATGTGGTGACTATGATTAAGTATGTGCTTAAGTGTGAAGATGACTAAAATCTGTGGGAATGATGATTTTTAATATGTCATGTGCATTGGAAATCCCTGAGGCAAACATTGGAAGGTTTAGGTTATGTTTTGTTTGTTTGTTTTGTTTCGTTTGTCTTTTGTTCTTTGTTTTGCTCGAGGACTAGCAAAAGCTAAGTGTGGGGGAATTTGATAGGAGCATATTTATGCGCCTTAGTTAGCTAGTTCTTATGCATTTTCGTTATGTTTTCTTAGTTTAAGTAGTCTTTTAAGCTAGTTTTATATGTTTTCAAGTTTTAAGGGCATATTATACAAAATGATGCAAATTGGAGCTTTTTGGAGCAAAAGTGAGCTTAGAGTGAATAGCACATGCTTGGAACAAAAGGTTTGGACGAAATTGAAGATTTGAAGATGGATTCCTAGAAGAATGAAGATTCTTACTCAAACAAGGTTTCCTACTTGAAGCAGGAAAGTTAAGCCTAGAAGTTGTTGTTGTTTTGGGTTGATCTTTCCTAAACCTTAATGGCCTTAAGTTTCAGCAAAATTAGGTTCCTAAGTGTTGGAAAACACAAAGAAAGGTTGGATAGCATTTCCTTATCCTTGCCATGGGTTAGGGCCTATTTCCTCTTGGTTTTGGGTTTCTAGAAGCCCTATCCTCTTCCCCTAATTCCATACCGCACCTAGCCTTCTAGAAACCCCTTGTTCCTTGCCTTGCAAGGCATTCTATAAGCCTTATCCTCCTTATCCCTTATCTACCGCACCTTTAGGCCTTTTCCCTCGAAAATTCTGATTGTTTAAACCTTTTTCCTTATGGATTTGGGTTATCCAAGTCCATATCTGATTACCCTAGGGTTTTAAGTGCCTATATATACTCTCATTCACCCTTTGGCTGAATTACGACCTTTCATATACAACAATTCACGCTAGAAATTCATCCCCTACCTTTGCCGCAGCCTTCCACCACCATTCTCCCAAATTTCTGCCAAAAATCAACCCTTGCCGCACCACCCATCCATCCTAAACGCCATCATACATCCCCCATCCATTCTACACCATTTAATAACCCAAAAACCTGTCAAAAGTCTATGTGCCGCAGCAAGGAGGAAGGAGGAATCGTGGATGCACCTGCTGTGAAGTTGGAGCGTTTTAGGTGTTCTCTTTCTTTCGATTTCAATGTTTAAACTTATTTATCTTTGCTTTGTGCATATGAGGAACTAAACCCCCCTTGGCTAGGGGGGATTCGAAACCATGTTTATGCTTGCTATATGATTTGATTACTTCTAATTGCGTTTCATAAGTTGTGAATTCAATTTGCTTATCTACATGAATTAAAACTGATTTGTGAGTGTTGGTTGAGAGTGCACGCTTAATTTTCATGCATAAGTTTGATGCTAGGATATAAGGGAATTTCACCTAATCGTTACGAACTTATATTCAAAAGTAGTAAAGGTTGTTGATCACAATTGTGTTAAGTAAATTCTTGGCATAAGTTTCATGCAATTCATAGTAACAAGTGCCTCGCCAATGCTTATGGTTTTCATAGAACTTAATGATCTTTGCTTGTATCTTTGTTATGCAATTCATGCAGGGAACTTGTGAGGAATGCTTTGGGTTGTTGTATGCAATTCATCCAATTCGATAACTTTAGGAAAATCTGAGGGTTAATTAGTGCAATTCACAGTTAATCTGGGGCGTTGGGAATTTATAATCTATTGAAAAGCAATTGGAAATCGTTTCATATGCAAGTGTGATATGTGTGGAGAAGAACCCCTTAGCTAGCTTTCCATCCATTCACTTTTATTTAATTCGTTTTAAAATCTGTTCAATTTACAAAGTTTTGTTTTTGTTTTCAATTTTCGTCAAAACTCAATCCCCATTTATTTTGAAGTGTTAGATTAGTTAGAAATCAATTTAGTTTGTGTGTTTTAAGTGTCTTGAGTCAAGTTATAACCTATTTTCGTCCAAATTGTGTTTTGTGTTCAAAACTGCCCAGAAAGTGTTTTTAAGGCAGTTTTGAGTGTTTCTGGGCTGTTTTGAGTCTTTTGGTTTGTTTTAGTGTTTTAGAGTTTAGTTTTGCATTCTTTGAGTCTAGTTTAGTGTTTTAAACTTTGTTTTTACATTTTGAGTCAGTTTTCAAGTGATTTAGTAATCCCTCCTAATCCCCGGCCTAGAACGATCCCTACTTACATACTTTGCTACAATTGATAAAAAGAGGGTTTAATTTGTGTGCTTATATATTTCGTATCACCTTCAATTAAAACACCCTTGGTTTTGTTAGGAGTTTTTGCATTGTGAAGCTAACCGCCAAGACAAACTTCCTTTTCTCGGTGTGTCGCGCTTGTGGCCTCAAGTGTCACGACAATAGGAGGATTATGTGCTTGTGACAAGTCATCTTGTCCTGAGTTCTGGACTAGAAGGTTGGTCGTGGACTTTCCTATGACTATTTTCTTTTTAAACGATCGTGTCTCAATGGTCATGAACTTCGTAGTTTTAGCACTGGGTCTTACTAGGCGTGCCAAAATGTGGACCCTAAAAACTACCAAACCTACGTGGCGGCAGGCCGAGTAATTAATAAGCTAATTATGTCCTTCAGTTATGTGCGAGGCGTGCCAACTCGTTGGCCGAGCTCGGCCGATAAGTAAAATAAGTTGATGTTGCGTTGGGTGCGCTGTTGACTTCTGAATCTCGCGACTGCAATCGAGAAAGGAACACGTCTAATCCTTCGGGTTCTAGAGCCTGAAGACAAGGCTACTAGTCTTGAGAAGTTCACGGATCGTCGGCACCGGGTTCAATCATGGTGATTATATTCGTAAGAGTATAAGCACTCCAAACTGGCACCAAACTATACAGACACAAGTACTCAAAATAGATGTATGTCTTAATGGTGAATGTGGTTCGGCCGTCAAAATGCCAAACTCTAAAACTTACTTGTGAATATCCTATCATAAAACAACTTGGTGTTTAAAGCGCCGAGCCCAATAATCTATAACACCTCACTTCGTCGAGATGGCTGATAAGATGACCTCTACCAACAAGGACTCAAAAATCTTTGTCGACCAAGACTTATATAGGTAATCAGTCGGCCGAGAAACATTGTTGTTTATCCAAACTGAAGGTGCTCCTTGATCGGCTGATTCTACAGCTCCAGTGCTGTTTATCCAAACTGAAGATGTCACTGGTTTCCTTCATAGTGCTGTTTATCCAAACTGAAGATGTGTCGGTGGGAAAAAGAAAATAAAAATCTCAAGGTTGTTGAGAGGTTTCGCGTAGAGCGAGAGTTTGCGCAAGGCAGTTTGTGTGTTGAATTGGATATGCTTCAAATGTTGCACGGTGTCTTGTATTTATAGCAACGAGCCTACTCCTAGCCAAACTAGAGCTATACTCGGATTAGGACTCCTCAATCGAAGCCGATTAAACTTCGACCAATCCTAATCTCCATACGATTATGAACCAAACCTTCAAACAAACCAGGTTCATCTCTTAATCTCATGTACTTTAGCTTTGAGACTCCTTATTATACTAGGATTCGACTGCTTCACCTTTATCCAAAATAATCCTCTTTGTAGCAGGATTCGGCCAACCTTGACATGGCCGGCCCATGACAAGATTTTAAATAAACACCATTGGGCCGAGAATATTTTTAGGCTCAACCCAAAATAACATTTTGGGTCCAAACAGATCATTTTTTAAAACTTAAACAATCAATTGCATATATATAATCCTTTTTATTTAAAAGGACTACTTGAGGATTTGTGATGTAGAAAAGATGGCTAGAATGATAAGAACAATTGAAAAGGTGGAAAATCAACAAGTTCTAGCATTGTAGATATAGTATTTAATGTCTGATTAAGGCCCATGACCCATAATTTTGAAGACAACGGCGAGACGAACATGATCTAGGGCTTTGCCGGGTGGAGAAATAAATTGGTTACAAACTCATCATTTACGAGATTCAAACTTAAACTCTCTCACTTACAAGTCAAGAAATTTAATACCACTAGGCCATAAAACTATTTTTCCCTTGTTGAATGGGAATTTTTAGCGAAACCCCTTCATTTACTAGCTCAATGAAATTTTAAGATTTTAGGACCTTTTGTTATATTTTTATTTTTTTAATTTATTTCCTATTTGTACTCCAAGAGAACATAATATGAGTAAGAAAAAAAGACATAGTATCACGTCTGCAAGAAAAAACGCTCTTACAACAAAATCGAAGAACATTCCGCAAAAAAAAAAAAAAGGCTCTCTCACATGATACACCTCCAACAAAGTTGCAAAACATCCTACATGAGAACGACACGTTTACATGGTACACTCCAACATTACTCAATAGTTCTTAAGTTTGTTGGTGCTTTCGTGCGCTTTTTTAAAAAATTTTACAGACCATTTTCATTTTATTATTTTTCTTTTGAATTGTGGGAAAATCAACATAGTATCCAATTTCTTTCACAATAGTGGGGATGGAGTTCGAATTTTTAATTTCTTTTAGAGAAGTCTCACTAAGGAAAATTGACAAGAGTGTTGTAGCCTATTTTATCTAAGAACGGCGCCGGTAGAAAGGAGAGAGATTGAGAGAGAGATGTGTTTGTAGAATTGTAGGGGAATGTGTGTTGTTGTTGTCCCTTTTACATAGTGCCTTTATTTATAGTAATAAGGGGGAGAAGAAATTCTTCATCCCGAAGGAATACAAGTTGTAATAGGACAGGATAACTAGAATCAAATCTAATCTAAGATTTACACAATCACACATAAACTATGATAGTTTACAACACTCCCCCTTGAGTGTGTAAATACTCAAGGTAGATTCAGCATCATGCAGAAGTTGAGGAAGTCGACTCATCAACATTGATTCTAAGGAACACACGTATTCTCAATAAGGTAGGAACTTGCATAAGGAAGTAAGTCTCACTAAAGAAAACCCTAAGGCTATGGCAAAAACCCGAGTATGGACAAAATTCATAGTCTAAGGAAAAATGCGTGAGCAGTGCAAAGGCAAATGAAACGTCCACATGATGACATCAGGGATATGATCAACCCAAGGTGGCTGCCTCGTTAAAACCTAGTTAGGTAGCAAAAATCCAGTGGGAAAAATGCTTCTAATCAAAGGGAAAAAAAGTACATTAAGATCAAGCAAGTATACTTCAGGATACTCCCCCTAAGTTTGACACAATTCCAAAGAGAACTAGCAATATTACAACCCAGAAAGTTTACGCAAACCAATTCCATGAACAAGCTTCTAAAACATCGTCTTCGCCAGTGATTTGGTGAAGAGGTCGGCCAGATTGTCTTGTGAACAAATTTGCATGACTTCAATCTTCTGATGCTCTTATTGTTGATGTGAGAAGAAGAACTTGGACGTAATGTGTTAGGTGTTGTCTCCTTTAATGTAACCCTTCTTGAGCTATTTGATGCATGTTGCGTTGTCTTCATAGATCGTCGTTGGGACATCAACGGCGGAGTAAAGATCGCAAGAGCTTCAAATATGGTCCACAACTGCTCTCAACCAAAAGCATTCCCAAGTTGCTTCATGTAAGGTGATAATTTCAGCATGGTTAGACAAAGTCGCAACTAAGGTCTGTTTAGTTGACCTCTAAGAGATTGCGGTGCCTTCAATGGTAAAGATCGTTTGAGAACACACCTTATGCGAATAAGATAAGTATCTTGCATCGATATAACCAACAAGATTATCAATGAAGGAGATGTCGAGTTTAGTGCATTGAGCTAAGTACAATAAAGCACATATCGCTCTTAGATAAGGAACTTCAGGCTCCAAAATCTCTTCATCATTCCCTTTTACACAAAAGGGATCTCGTTTTGCATCTAGCAATTGAAAGAGCATAGGAGTACTCGAAGGCTTCGCTTTATCATCATTAAAGTGGAGCAAAACCTTCTGGGTGTAGTTCGATTGATGAACTAAGATTCCATCCGAACAATATTCTATCTCAAGACCGAGATAGTATCAAGTCTTTCCTAGATCTTTCATCTCAAATTCTGACTTCAGGTGCGCTGCAATTCTCGCGAGCTCTTCAGGAGTTTTGATGAGATTGATGTCATCGACCTATACTACAACTATCGCAATACCAGAATGTGACTTATTAATGAACACAAAATGGCATAGTTCATTGTTCACATATCCCTGACTAGTCAAATACTCACTTAAACTGTTATACCACATTCTTCCAGATTGCTTCAAACCGTAGAGTGAACGCCTCAGCCGAATTAAGAGTGTATTCTGAGGTTTAGAAATATTTGATCTAGTCAATGTAAGTCCTTCGGGAACTTTCATATAAATTTATGTATCAAGATCCCCATAAAGATACGCAATTACTATGTCCATCAGCTGCAAACTCAGTTTTTTGAAAACTACCAAACTGATAAGGTAGCGAAAAGTAATCATGTCCATAATAGGTGAATAAGTTTCATCATAGGCAATCCTGGGGTGTTGTGAAAGCCTTGCACAACAATACGAGCCTTGTAACGTATAATTTTGTTCTTCTCATAACTCTTCCAAACAAAAACCCACTTGTAGCCAACGGGCTTTACATGTGGAGGGGTAGGAGTTATAGGTCCAAACACATTACATTTCACAATTGCTTGTTTCTAGTTTGACCAATCAATTCTACATCAACATTCATCAACGGAACGCAGTTTAATGTCATCGTTCAAAATGATCTCGATAGCTACTACATAATAGATCGTCGACGATCATCTCATTTCTACACCACACGTCATCTAGGCTAGCATAATAGACCGAAATCTCACGATTCTCTAGATAAGGACACTTCCGTAATCTAGAATTTCCTTATGAGTTTGATAGAATGAGTAAGCGACGGTCGGATTCACGGTAGGCTTTTCAGGGCCTTGTGCCGTGGGTTTCCTCTTCCAGGGGTATGAATCCTTTGAACCAAGAGGTCTGCCATGCTTATGTGCAAGGGCAGATGATTGGCTAGTCGCTAATGTATGTGGATTGGCCAAAGTGGCGTCCCAAGCCTTCAGGAATGAGGTCCATTGTACATTTGGTACATCCACCTTTACAGGCGTATTCGTAGCTGGAATATATTATCTTGTCACTCATGCAAGATCAGTGAAAGCATCTGGCATGCTCTAAGCTATGATTTGAAGATCTAATATGCGAGGCACTTCAGTTTCAGACTGAATGGTGCGGGGATCTAAATGAGACAAAGTAGGAGTTATCCATAATAATTCGCGTCGTTCTTCAAGAACGTTGACGTTCTTATCTCCCCCTAACGACAGGAAGACTGTCTCATAGAAGTGACAATCCACAAAACGAGCAGTAAATGGATCGCCTATCAAAGATTCTAAGTAACAAATAATCAAAGGATAATCATATCCGTCATAGCTTCCCATCATTCGCTAATGCCCCATTCTTGTACATAAGGGCAGCGAAATTGGCACATAGACCACACAACCAAAAACCCGCATATGTGATATGTCGAGTTCGTATCTGGTAACCAACTAAAAGGCGCTATATGGTTATGTCGCAACAAGCCTGAGGCGGACCAGCTTAGTTGCATGCAATATTGCATGACCTCAAGCAGTGATCGAGAGCTTAATACGTATGACCAACGATCAAGCAAACATTTATAAGCGCTTAATGAATGCCTCTACCATGCCGTTCTGGGTGTGAAATGGGGTATAGGATGTTCAACTTCAACCCTAACCGACATGCAATAGTCATCAAACGTTTTAGATGTGAATTCTCCAGCATTATCCAATCGAATAGATTTGATCGGATAATTAGGGCAGTGAGCCCTAAGCTTGATAACATGAGCCAACAGTTTGGAGAATGCAGTGTTCCTTGTGGATAACAAGCACACGTGTGACCAACATGTGGAAGCGTCAACTAAAACCATAAAATATCTAAATTGTCTACAACGAAGGTGAATCAATCCATAAATGTCCCTCTGAATCCGTTGTAGTAAAATGGGAGGAGTCGAACAAATCTTGTCATAAGAAGGCTTAATGATAAGCTTTTCCATTGAACATGTTTGACATGCGATTCCTTGAATCGAACCTAAACTTCAGGTTAGTGGATGCCCATGTTATGATTTGAGGATACGGCGCATCTCTATTCGTCCAAGATGTCCCAAACGATCATGGAAAAGTGTACTTTCATGCACGGTCCCAAAGGTAAGGTTGGCCACATAGTGGCATTCTATGGGGCATATGGTCATAGTATACAGACCACTCGGGATACGCTCAATCTTCTCTAAAATATGCTTCTGGCCATATTAGTATGAAGTTATGCACAGAAATTCAATTCCAATTTCTACGTGGGTTTCAGCATGGTAATTATTATCTCTAATGTCCTTCAAATGCAACAACATTCTTCCGGAACATGGAGAATAAAGTACCTTATCAATGGTCAAAATTGTACCATTGGACAGCATTATATGTGCCTTACCGTATCCTTCAATCATGCTAGATGGGCCTGAGTGGTTTGTCAGAGGTGCATTCTTAGGTATGAAGTTAGTGAAATAGATGCGTTCACGCAAAACGGTGTGCGTGGTTGCACTATCTACTAGACAACTAACTTCCCCACAAGTCATACCTAGAATGAAAAATTAATTTGAATCGGTCACATGCATAAAAGTTCTTTAATACAAATATCCATTCAAAATAATTTAAGTATTCAAGGATGGTAATTAATTAAAACTTAATATTCAAAAACAAATCACCAACAAAGAATCCAAACATAAAGGAAAATTGTTCGAAATTTAACCAAAAAACAAAGGGTTCAGCCACTACTGTGGAATTTAGCCCCAGTGTCTTATTTCAACTAAAAAAAATAGTTTATGTCTAATATTCTAATCTTCCAGAAGGGTGGTATCCTCCTGAAAGTCAGAAACCTCCATCTTTGCACTCTCCAGTTCATCCACTTGCAAAAGGTTTAATTCAAACTTCTGACGACGAGAATGATATTCAATTACAACCTTCTGGGGAGCTCGGCAAACACGGGACCAATGGTCCTTTGAACCACAACGTTAGCACATATCTGCATCCATGGTTTCAAGTGCTTTACCCATATTCTTGAAGTTCAGTGCCTTGGGAGCGAGGTTTGGGCACTTATGGGATTTGTTTCCTCCCTTAGATGGGCCTTGGCTCTATTGACCTTGACAGGGTGACTTCTAGGCGTCCTTACCACGCCTCTTTTGGCATTTCGAGGGTTGTTTTATGCTATAGTGTGCTTCAGGCACAGTAGTCGCCCTAATAAGTCTAGCTTGATGATTCTTCATTAACAGCTGGTTCTGCTTTTCAACGAGAAGTAAAACAGAGATCAAATCTGAAAACTTGGTGAACTTCTGAGCTCTATGTTGTTGCTACATGACAATATTAGTAGCAGAGAATGTTAAATAGGTTTTCTCCAAGAGATCCTCTTCGATCAAAGTTTCGTTACAAACTTGAGAAATGATCGAATTCGACAAACTTCATAATTATATTCATTCATAGACTTAAAAGTCTTGGAAGCGTAATTAATGCTAGTCATGTCTTGCTTCAGGCAAGAATATGTCCTTTTAGTGATCAAAGCAATTAGCCAAAGCGACCCATAATGCACGTGGATCCTCCTCAGCAAGGTACTCAGTTTGTAGGGCATCATGAATATGTTTTCGGATGAAGATCAGAGCAGTGGCTTTTTCAGCTTCGCCAACCAAGTTGTTCGTCTCATCTTCAATGCTGAGACGCAAGTTCTTTGCAGTGAGGTGGAGCTTCTCATCTTCGACCCACTTGAGGTAGTTCATTCCAGAGACCTCCAAAACGGTGAAGTCGAGTTTGTTCAAATTCGACATGTTCCTATCACAAAATGGATGGACAATATGTGGTTAGTGTAATGGAGAAAAATCAATCCATTCACATAGGAAAAAACATTCAGGTTCTAATAGACTTGTATTGGTTTAAATTTGCATGAAAAACTTCGGGTTTTCATAGGTGATGTTTATAAGGAAAACTTCAGGTTTTCAAACAAGGCATGTTTTAAGAAACTTCAGGTTTCGAAATAATTATGAACTTTAGGTTCATATGTTCGTGCAGGCAAACGCAAATATATACATAAATATTATCACACCACATCCCGGGCCCCCACCAATCCCAGGCTCAACTCTACCGTAGCACGATATTGTCCGCTTTGGGCCCCGACCACGCCCTCACGGTTTTGTTTCTGGGAACTCACACGAGAACTTCCCAGTGGGTCACCCATCATAGGATTGCTCTCGCGCGAACTCGCTTAACTTCGAAGTTCCGATGGAACCCGAAACCAGTGAGCTCCCAAAATGTCTCGTGCTAGGAAGAGATGGGCATGTACATATAAGGCTTACATGATCCACTTCCCTGGGTGATGTGGGATGTCACAAATATGCAACAGGAAAATATGCAAATAGAACTTTAGGTCTATAATTATAATTAAATGAATTATTTGGACTTTGGGCCAAATTTAAAATGTTGATGAAAAAAATATAAAACTAATTGGGCCTAAAAATAATTAGGCAATTAAACTCGGGGCCTAAAATAAGGCCTAAGCCCACGAGTGGGCTAAATAAATGGATGTCGTGCATCCCAAGCCCAAAATTGGGTGGGTTTGGTTTCAGGCCGAGTAGCCATGCAGACCTAGCATCATAAAAGCAGTTGGTTGCATTCACAAGCCTAAAGGAAAAAAAGCCCATGAATGGCACAGATTGGCTGCGATGCGGTGCATATGAGAGATAGCAGGAGCCCATGATGGGCTCAACAAAGTCTTGGGCTAGATCATCACCAAAGCCCAACATGTTGGTGATGTGGATCGAAACGCACGGCACAAGCAAGCCTAATGATGTGGGTGTTGTGTGAATGAACCGTATGGAAAACCTAGGTCCATGAGGGCTTGGGTTTGGACCTTCAGGCCAACCCAGGGGCACTGGGTATGGAGATTTGCCGAAACAAGGTCAACAACGCCGCTTCAGGTCTATGGTCGGTGAAAGCCATGGTTCAACGGAGAACCAAGTTTTTGTCAACAGAGGTGAGATATCAACGTCGGGGGAGAGAAAACCGAAGGAATTCAAGCAAATTCAAATGAAAACTCATGAAATTCTTCTAGAACTTCGAGAAATCGTTGGTAAAAACAATGACTTTCTTCCAAATTTCACGACTGTCGATCATGTTTCGTCGAAAAAATCAACAGGGAGAACCTAGGCTTCAGGCCGTGGGTCGGAATAGTGGTGCATCAAACACACTGTTTGGGTTCAAGGCTTGGCCTGGGTTTCGATGTTGGGCTAGGCACGCCAAGCAGTCGTAGGCTGCTGGCCTGGTGCTGGCGGCTTGCACTGTTCAAGGTTAAGGGTTCGAAGAACCCTGGTATTCCCGATTTCATTTTTTTTTCTTTTTTATTTTTTTTTTCAATTCAATGCAATTCAATTTGATAGTTTAATGCATGTACATATATTTGATGTAATTCAAGGGAAATATCAAATTCACATAATTCAACAATTATGAATATAATGCATACACAATTTGTATATAATCTAAAATTCGAAAAACATAAAATTTGGTCATGCATTATGGTGAATGTTCATCTATCAGGGCTGCAAAAATATCTAGATAAAAACTGTTGTTTTGGAAGAACCTGATTGCATGATGATATGGATGAACTGGTTTGATGTAGAAAATTTCCTCGTCAAATTCTTAAGTGCAACGGTAGGAGCGTACTGATAACGTGTTATAGCTATTTTATCTAACAAGGGAAAGGGGGCCGGCGGCAAGGAGAGAGATTGAGAGATGTGTTAGTAGAATTGTAGGGGAATGTGTGTTGTTGTTATCCCTCCTACATAGTGCCTTTATTTATAGTAATAAAGGGGAGAAGAAATCATTCATCCCCAAGGAATACAAGTTGTAATAGGAAAGGATAACTAGAATCAAATCTAATCTAAGATTTACACAATCACACATAAACTAGGAAAGTTTACAACTAGTACTTAAAAGTTGAGAATATTTTTCGCCCCTGAAATAGAGTACACTTTTTTATATCACGAACTCAGTTGAAAATAGCGAGTTTTATGAGAATTTGATATTGACAATAGCCAAATTCTGAAATGCTATTCCTACGTAAGGCATTGTTTCATAGGAAAGAAAGCCAACATAATTCGAATAATTAGGTCATCCTTAACTATTGGGAGATCCTTATTCTGTGCAAGGCAGTTGTCTCCTCATCCAGTAATATTGTTGCCTAATTATTTGCATTATTAAAGTCACGAGCTGTCACTAATTAAGTGATTAAAGAAAGTTTCCTACTTCATAATTCATATATAGTAAAACATGCACGAGCTAAATTCTTTTAGTTCATACTAATTATGATTCTCTAAATTAGAGAGCATTGTTGGAGAAAGAATCTTAAAGGGTGCTCCTAAAACAAATTTTTAGTTAAAATTTGATCTAAGCAAGCGGTAAAGTTTCTCTTAAACCCACTGTGTATTAATTTCAGGTTCAAACTCCACCCCCTCTCCCTCCCTCCCTCCCTCCCTCCCTCTCAGGTGTATATTAGTGTAGAATATCGCTTATATGCAAACACATTTAACCAAAAAAAATAAGGAACATATAATTATGGAGATGCTCATTCAAAATGATTCTATATTCTTGACTGTATACACCAATTGAAGTACTTCAAGCATAATAATCGTTTTGGTCTTGTTTTCAAAGAGCATCATAATTAAATACTATTCTTGATTTTTGAAGAAACTTGTATGATTCATAAGAACTAAGGACACCTCCCTAAAAAACGAAATGTGATATAATAGGAAGCATATATTAGCTGCCGTAAGTATAATTCTATTCAATGAAACATTAAGCACAAATCTCTCATTTATTGTAGAATATGTTTATACAAAATGCCTCTTGATTACCAGCCGCCTTACGCATTAAAATTATAAAAATATATGTATAAAGAGCATATTATCATGTACGTGTTAGAGAATGACTTAGCAACTAGAGGCATAAAGTGCAAATTAATGTGCATTATTAGTTGTAGATAATCGAACTTCCACTTAAAAGATAGATATTCAAAATCCCACCATTTCCCTTGAAGTATAGAATGTGAACTGATCTTGTGTAATTAAAATGTGAACCATAATATAACTAAGGAATCTTATCCTCTCTAATAATTGAGCAGCAAAGTAAAAAATATTTGATGCAAATCGAATACACATTTTCTTATGTTTGGTATCAAAACAACAAAACGGATTTTTATTTTTCTTATCACTTACAACTGATAGACTTAATAATACATGCTTTAAATAGAAGATTTTTTTGGTTATATAAGAGAGAGCAAACTCTGAACTTAGCTTACCTTTTTTTTTTTTTAATTTTATTATTATTATGAAGAGATACAGTGTTCGAAACTATTACAATAATTTGGACAACATGCAACTTATCTTTTTTATTTTATTTTTTTTGTCGAACACATGCAACTTATCTTAGTCTGACTTGTTATCTCATCCTTTCTTCCTCTTGAGCTAACCCAGTCCTTGCTAGCTGATCATTTCTTGCTGCTTGAGCTAACTGAAGATATTTTTAACTTGAAGAATATTCCGAGCTTAATGACAGGTTAAATTCACTTAACAGAGAACGGTCGGATTAAGCCCAAATGAGTCACTTGATATATGCAATATGTACCAACAATTAAAGGAAAAGTATGGTTAGTGTATGGAGATAATCACATGATATATGAAAATTTTCCAGGAAAAATGGAAAAGCATTGGGTAGCTATCACCAAATCGGGAATACGTTACAAAACAAGGAGTCAATATTTATTCAGAAGACTCTATATTCTAGAGAAATGCAAAACTATTTCTTGATTAAAAAAAATTAACAAAAGCCTACCCTAATTAAAACCTTCCCAGTTTCGTTTTCCCATCTCACAGTAGTTTTTGATAAAAAATAACGAAAGCCTACCCTAATTAAAACCTTCCCAGTTTCGTTTTCCCATCTCACAGTTTGTGCGATCCTTAAATATGTCATTAAGGTGTTAGTGCATACTATTTTTTCTTTTCTTTTTTTTTTTTGTCTTTCTTTTCTACTACTTGTTTTATTTTTGGTCATTTTGGTTCCGACCTTAATCAACCTAATTGTAAGACTAAAACCTTGTTTTTTTTTTAATATTTTGATCGAGATCCTTAGCATCATTTAAGAGATTTGACTCATGCATTTATGCATTTAGTGTCCCTAAAAAGTCCCCAAAATTAGGAAATTTAGACAAATTCAAATAATATTTTTAAAATATAATAAATACTTAAAAAATCAATTTTAGAGTAATATTGTTCTTCACAAAAGTTATAGCAAAAAAAAATAAAATTTAATGTACCCACATAATTATTAACTTATTTTAAAAAATAACTATTGATATTTTAAAACATAAAATAATACATATAAATACATTTATAAAAATTAAAAATGGGTACAAATAAATTTAAAAATATAGGTACAAAAAAAAAATAAAAGTATAAAAAATATGGGCACAAAAATGAATTAATATATGGATACAAATTAAAACTAAAAAGAAAATTGGTACAATTTAAAAAAATGGTTGCAAATTAAAAATGGGTACAAACTAAAAATAAAAATGTATTATAAAAAAATTAGCCATAAATATAAATATACTAAATGTAACATTTCTAACACTAAATGAATATATTTAGAAATAAAAAATATTTTATTATTGAAATAATTAATGGCATTTATTAAAATCTAAGAACCTTAATCAAAAATTGAAAAGGAAGAAGGTTTTAATCAATGGAGTTGGAAAAATAGGGATGAGAACCTAATTTTTTTTCTTTTATTTATTTTCATAAGACGTTGGTCTAAACTACTCTGATATGTCATTAAGGTTATTCAAATTTGAGTTCACATACACGAACAAGCTATTTTGATTAATTGACTTAATATGTTAATCTATATATATTTCTGAACTTCACTACTCAATTCAAATAGATTGTCATACTACTTTAATTAACAACTGAATTAACCCATATTTATTTCTTAACTTCATTACTCAATTCAAACAAACTATTTTAATGAACTAGCTTAAGCCAGGTTTGTTTCTTAACTTCAAACTCAGCCAGACAAATTGCACGTACACAATATTGGATCATTTGGTCATATGGGTGGCCCCACTTTTTCTTCTCTTAAATCTCCGCCGTTTATTCTCCCCTCCCTTTCTTTATATAATAACTCCTCCCCCCTCTTTGTTTGTCCAAGTTCTAATTCTCTCATTTAGCAAACTGTCACTCACCACCACCTTCCTCTCCCCTGTCTCATCCTCTGCACGCCATTCCCTCAATTTGCTCTTTAAGAAAAACCAATGGCTTGCTTAGAGGTCTGCAAGGAGGTGAGCACATATTAGAAATTAACAATGCTCTCTCTCTCTCTCTCTCTCTCTCTCTCTCTCTCCTTCGCAAGCTTCATTTTTCTTAATTTTTCTTCTTATATGATGTTAAATTATCGGAGCAAGCACCACTTTCTTTTTGCTCCTCAAGAAATATTAGACAACATACATTCTTGGAGTATAGCAAGATTGTTGTGTGAAAAATAAGTGTAAAACTAGTAACTATGTTTGTTTATTTGTTTATTAACATTTCCCTTTTCTTTTTCAGGTTCAGTTCAAAGAAGATCAAGATGCATGTACTCTTGATGGTACGGTTGATATGCATGGCCGCCCTGCAATCAGAGCAAAATCTGGAAAATGGGTTGCTGGAATCATTATACTTTGTAAGCTCCATATCACCAAACCTTTTGAAATAAGTTTTAACAAAAAATCAAGAAAAAATAATATTCAAAACAAACAAGATAAATTACTTAGTCGATTTTTCTTTTCTGGTTTTTTGTATGTAGTATGCACACTTCTTTTTTCTTTTTTGTTTATATTATATGATTGTTAAATTGGTCAGTCTCAAGGTCCTCTACTTTTGGGTGGCTTTTTTTTTTTTTTTCTCAAGAATTTTGAAACAAATTGGATAGATAGGATCTTTCTGCTGAAATGAATACTTGTTTATAGATAAGCAGTTGAAGAAGAGAGGTGTGATTCTCAATAAATAAGGTGAAAGGGAAAAGGACAATATAAGTGGAAGGAAATTGCAACATTTGGCACTGAAAACCAAACCAAGTGTTGCAGGAGAGTTGCTGCATGCTGGGTTATAGCCAGCTCATCACCATTTCAAAGATAGACATTGATAGCCGAAGTGAGAGGAGAAACATTATTTAGAAACAGGTCCACGGCGTGTCAATTAAATAATATAATGTTATGTGCAACTTTCGTTTGCACATATATAACATGATTTTATTACATCGAAATCCTATGTGTCGGTGAATCATTTTTCATGCAAAGAGACATAAGACATCTTATTATTTAGCCTTCAGTTCTACTTTAATTGAAGTGACTCAGAACTGAAGAACTAGGTAGACGACATGACGAGAACTGAGAAGAGGGAGTGAAGGTGAGGAAAGCATGCATTCAAAGTAATGCGTGCCAGACGTAATAACTGTCTTAATCTTGCATTACGTGGATTACCGACACGTGTCTTTTTTGAAAATTTATGTTACAGATTCTTTGTTAAAATTTTGGAAAGAGCTAGAACCCAAACTTCAAACGATCCCTATTAATATGTCTTGGTTCATCTCTCAGTTTTATTTATTATCATTTTTATTACTTTGTGTTGATACTTTTAATTTTTAATATCAGACAAAAACAAAACAAAAACAAAGAAAATGAATAAAGGTACATGATTGAAGGTACAAAAATAGCATTTGTGTCATCTCATTGATATAGTTTTTATTTCTTCTAAATTAATCAAATATCTTCATACGTATATGATATCATATATTGTATGCATGTATGTATCATAAATAAAAGAAACTTTTATGACACAAACACGTTATAAACACAAAGGCTTGTCGCTTAATTTTGTCAAATTTAGTTGTATTAAATATTATCATTGGGTTTATGATGTCCTACTTTGCACCATACTACTATAGTTGTGTAAAATTAGGTCCTTATACAATATTTCAAAGCATGCTTGTAAATCAAATAACTTGGTCACGCCCTAAATCTTTTCTTCTTTTTGGTG
This sequence comes from Malus baccata, assembly GCA_006547085.1. NCBI lineage: Eukaryota > Viridiplantae > Streptophyta > Magnoliopsida > Rosales > Rosaceae > Malus > Malus baccata. The sequence continues at coordinate 1,192,924 of VIEB01000076.1, forward strand.
TTAAAAGAAAAAAACCAATCAACTTTTCTTCTAAAATATTATAGGTATATATAATATAATATAATATAATATGTATGTGTATATATGTGTACGTATATAAAAAGGATTGAAAGCAAGACTATTAGGTAGTGAAATGTTTACAGGCCACACATCCATTAATTTCACTGTTGCACATGAACCTAATCATCTATATGTGCACGCTTTATGACTTGAGCATTTTCTTATGGCACTTTCTATCACTCTTTTAAAGAGAGCCTCTGTATGTGGCTGTCTTTGCTGTGCTTGTCAAGTAGCTAAATATATAGTTTGAGTGCACATGTATGATGACTGATGCTTATTAACGACCGGGCGATCTTCTGGTGGGAGCAAGGAAGTGTCTAATTTCGGTTAACTGTGATTGAAACCGAAGGCGGACCAATTATTAATAATTGAGACCTGTCGAACATGCTTTTCATCAATTCTAGCCATATACGGGTTTCGATTTTGTTCTCGAAACGTTTTTGGAGAGATTTCTCTTTTCAAAATTTCCTAAAATCCTTGTGTCTTGACTGCTTTGTGTAAGCAACTCGGAAAGCGATTTCTCTGATCACCTAAAGCCTGAAAGTGATGCCCTTTGGAATCTTTGTTTTTTTCTTTTTTTTGTCAAACAATAGATTTTGTTAGAATGTTAGATTAGCCACCGACAGTGTATGAACCCACACCGTCATGCATGAGTATTGCCTTTTGGTTTCGCCTTGTGAAAACTATGAAAAACTGTGTTTCATTTCATCGAAATACAAGAAAACTGATACATGGAAGCACACTTGTATAAGAATTCATGTAACCAAAGATGGTTGGCATAAATAATTTAGACACAAGTCGTTGTATATTTTTGAATAACCTTCTGACCCTTTTCTTTAAATGTATTGTTCAATGAAAAACCAGTGAATCAAGGTCTGGCTACCCTAGCATTCTTCGGAGTCGGGGTGAACTTGGTCTTATACTTAACGAGGGTGTTGCAACAAGACAATGTGACGGCTGCTAACAACGTGAGCAAATGGACCGGAACAGTTTACATCTTCTCTCTTGTTGGTGCTTTCCTCAGTGATTCGTATTGGGGAAGATACAAAACTTGTTCCATCTTTCAACTCATCTTTGTCATCGTAAGTATCAATCGACCCCACCTAGTGGGATAAGGTTTTGTTGTTGTCGTTGCTTCTGTTTTGAATTTGCGACTAAGCGCATTACCTTGTGTATTACTTTACTTTTATTTTCCATGCGATGGTTATGACGCTTGCGTGAATTTGACAACAGGGTCTGGTATCGTTGTCGCTGTCCTCGCAGCTCTTCTTGCTGAACCCTAAAGGTTGTGGCAGCAAAGCAAATCCATGTGGATCTCATTCGAGCATGAAAATTTGGCTGTTCTACCTCTCTATCTACCTAATTGCCCTAGGATATGGTGGGTACCAACCAAACATTGCAACATTTGGAGCTGATCAGTACGATGAAGAGCACAGCAAGGAAGGGCTTGCGAAGGTGGCGTTTTTCAGCTACTTCTACCTGGCTATGAACCTCGGTTCCCTTTTCTCCAACACCATATTAGGATTCTTTGAGGATGAAGGAGTTTGGGCTATTGGGTTCTGGGCATCCGCAGCGTCGGCATTTGCAGCATTGGTCTTGTTCCTTGGTGGGACTGCTAGGTACAGGCACTTCAAGCCAAATGGCAACCCACTCTCGAGGTTTTGCCAAGTCCTAGTTGCTGCGGTGAAGAAATGCAGGGCGCATATGCCACAAGGTGGAGAGGACTTGTACGATGAGAGTAACAATGAGTCTTCAAATAGCAACCGGAAGATCCTCTACACCCATGGATTCAAGTAAGAGTATGGCTAAACTCATTAAATCATTCTACGCTCTTAACTTCGCTAATTTCCATAATTTTTATGACCATTGAAATACAGAGCTAACTCATTTTCATCAACATTAACTGCAGGTTCTTGGACAGGGCAGCATATATCTCATCAAGAGATTTAGACTACCAGAAGCAGGGCATTCGCAGCCCGTGGCGTCTCTGCCCGATCTCACAAGTGGAAGAAGTGAAATGCATTTTAAGATTACTCCCAATTTGGCTCTGCACAATTATCTACTCGGTGGTTTTTACACAAATGGCTTCCCTCTTTGTAGAGCAGGGAGCTGCCATGAAAACTACTATTCCAAACTTCAGCATCCCACCAGCGAGCATGTCTAGCTTCGACATCATCAGCGTGGCAGTTTTCATTTTCATTTACCGACGGATTATAGACCCGTTTGTGGGCAGAATAAAGAAATCAGATGCTAAAGGGCTTACCGAGCTTCAACGAATGGGCGTTGGCCTTGTTATAGCAATCCTGGCAATGCTTTCAGCAGGAATCGTTGAGTGCTACAGACTCAAGTATGCCGATAAAGAATGCCCGCATTGTGACGGCTCAAGCTCCTTAAGCATCCTCTGGCAAATTCCTCAGTATGCATGCATAGGAGCTTCAGAAGTTTTCATGTACGTGGGTCAACTGGAGTTCTTCAATGCACAAACACCAGATGGACTGAAGAGCTTCGGAAGCGCCCTGTGTATGACATCCATCTCGCTCGGTAACTACTTTAGCACCTTTCTCGTGAGCGTGGTCATGAAGTTCTCGACAGAGGATCACATGCCCGGATGGATCCCCGGAAACCTCAACAGGGGTCACCTTGATAGGTTTTACTTCCTCTTAGCTGGCTTGACATCAATAGATTTGATTGTCTACATTGCATGCGCCAAGTGGTACAAGAACATCAAGTTGGAGGGAAGATTTGAAGTAGATGATGATCAAGGAAACTTGAAGGTCTGATGTATAAGTTCAAATCAAGCAGACATGTTAACAACATATGCTAGCAACTTATATTAAATAAGAAGAATGAGGTTGGCACAAAGTCGGCGTTCTCTTCGCATCTGCGCTGCACCAACACCGTACCTTTTTCGATCCAGGCTTGTTTGGTGGGTAACTTTTGGTTTAGGTCTCAGATCTCCCCTCATTCTCATTTGTTTGTTTTACTGCTAGCCATAGAATTAACATGTGCTTGTAGAGAAACCTATTGTAATTAATATCATGGGACACTTTGAACTTGATAGACTAGCACGAGGCTCTGCATAACTCTCATACAAAACAATTCTCTTCCTGTTAGAAGACAGCTACGGCGAATAAACATTAAAGCATATACCGAAAACAGCACTAAAAAGAGGAAACCCTATCACAGAAACCATAGCTTGATCTGGCATAGGTTTACTAAACACGGTCATGCGTAATGATATGGCTCTTTCCATATATAGAGATTCATTCCAAAATTTACAGGACACTGTTGAAAAGTCTAAAATTCTTAGTGACACAATTGCTCTACAGTATTGGACACGAAGTTGATAGTCTTTCTTCAGCCATTCTCTGAACAATACTTCACAAGATTTATCAACTAGTTGAACTGAAACTTCAATTCAAATACTAGCAGCTATAAAAAGAAAATTCCTCACAGGTTCGAAATCAACCTTCAACTTTACGAACTTGGATATGCTGAGAAGAATCTTTACGCCAGATTGGTCGCGCACCGCTTTGGACGAGAGTTACAAACTGTCCCTCTTTCAAAAGATCCTTTGCCTGTGCATGAACATATGTATACATTTTGATCATATACAATGACAATCGAAGCAGATAATGGAGAGGCAGATTGCAACACCAGTAATCACTAACCACTAGTAGCTTTATTGCTCTTGAGAAAGTCTCCTCCGCATCATTTGAGAACTGCATATATATGGGGCGGACACCATGATAAAGAACCAATCTCTGCTTAATTCTCTCTCTGCTAAGCACAAAATTGTGTCACAAATTTTAGAATGGATGGAGAAAACAACTTTAGATTATACAAGGATTTCCTATCTATTTCATCCAAAGTACAAGCACAAACCAACACTAAAGTAAAAATTGTTTTAGAAAAGGCTTGCCATCAACATGTGACCCGAAAAGAGTACCACAACTTATTTGGAAACTGGGCTTACTCATTTGTGAAGGCAAAGATCGTTGAGCAAGGACGATAATGGCTTAAAAGCACAGCCATGGAACCTGTCTTTGTGAAAACAATGATGGGTGTATTGAGACTGTTTGCTATAGTTGTGGAATGGAAAGCAAACATTTCCCCCATATGTTTCTGTGAAAAGCATCCACTAAATAATCAGATTAAATCAGGCTAACCACAGCATATGCAAAAAATTTAAATTCAATCAACGCGTCACCAAGAAATTCTGTAAACACATGCAAAAAATATCAGACCAAAAAGAATTCAATGCATACCTTAAAGGTCCTCAGTTGTATTGGAGGAATAGTGCTAATTGGTAGGCTTGACTCAGTCCTTAATGCTACAGTATGCATAACTTTGACAGCCTTCAACGGATACCTAGATTTGGAATCACAGAATTTATAAAACACTTTCACTATTAGTCCACATAATGTAAGCGGTTGAAATACAAGCCGGTTGCATTTTTGAATCAACCAACAAATAAGCCATGCACAAGGGAAAACAAAATAAACAGAATAACCCAAGGTTTTCAAATAAGAATCCCCTGTTAAAGTGAAAAAATTAACCCAAATATAGGATTACTTGCTCTCTCACTACTACAAACCTTCGTATGGAAACAATTGAATTGGTCACGTGGTAAAAATACTCAGTTTCTAACTTAAAGAGGAAGGAGGGAAAAAAGAGAAGGGGGAGGGGGGGCGAGAGACATTTAAACCAATCTAATTCATCTTTGATGTAATAGAATGACAAGCTCACAATCTGAAAACAACCCTGACAAACTGATGCACGAGATAACTAAATTACAACCAGGACCAGCACACAAACTGAATAAATTAAGCACTAACTGTATCTTACCGGGAATGAAATACAAGGTAGTCAGGCAGGGCAAACAAAATTTTGCAATAAAATAATGTCAAAATGCAATAAATAAATTAGTGGGACAATTGATATTATAGATATTTGCACAAATTTGATAAGGCAATAAAAATCGTTGTTGATCATCCGAAGATTGAATTAAAAAATAACATCAGTCGCTGATGAGAAATTTCCCCATCAAAGTGACGCAATAACTACACTTAAATAGTTTGAATTTCTATCCTGATGGAATCCAGAAATATATACTGCGACCACCAAATGTTAAGACTTACTTTCCATGGGCAGTTTCTCCAGAAAGCATGATTGCATCAGCACCTGCTCTTACTGCAATTGCAATGTCAGAGACTTCTGCCCTGGTCGGCGTAGGATGACCAATCATGCTCTCCAGCATGTTTGTTGCTACAATCACTGGTTTCTGCACATTGCGACACCTTCTAATGATGTCCTCCTGTGAAGATACAGAATACTCAGTTACAGAATGACGTTCACAATCAGTCAGTAAAATTTAATTTAGAGAATTAAGGTTTTCATACGAAGAGGGTAAGAATTAAGAAATGCACTTAGATAGAATATAATTCAGTTATTCCTTCTCCCCATGTTTCTGCACTAGGTTCCAGCCAGTCAAATGATCCTTCGTGCCCTCTCCACAAGGAAATTCCTCGTCCATTTTCCTAAGATCTTAGATACCCTAATCACCACAAGAAAAATGGAGAATGAAAGGTAGGCATTCTTACTCAGCACCAACTGAATTAGGGTAAGCCTGCCCCTTGAAAGGCAACCTTTTCCTTCACTCCAATTTTCTTTGGACCTTTTCAATTAGTTGATGCCAAGAGATCAAGGCACATAAATTGTCACCCAAGATACGACCTAGGTAACTCAAAGTCCAGTCACATAATTCTCCACCCAATGCTCTAGCTAAGATACATTGGAAGTGGAAAAATACAACAGTGATCAAATTACCTGCAACAGAGGAACTTCCTCAATTGGCAGCTCAGCTCCAAGGTCTCCACGAGCAATCATCGCCTATAAAGTCAACCGATTAAAAAATAAAACTAGATAAATAACATTTCTGATGGTAAAGATTTAAGGGTATGTTATGAAAAAATACAAACCCCGTCAGATGCAGAAATTATTGAATGAAGATTTGGTATAGAGTCCGCGCTTTCTATTTTTACAATAACATGAATATCTGCATTGCAACCTACAGAAGGGGTGCATAAATTCAGTTTAGAAGGGTACTATAAACGACCACAAGGAAAAAATGTTATTGGATAAACTGATAAGAAATTAAAAAATTTACCTTTGAGATAATCTTTCAACTCGTGTACCACTGCAGCATTTTTTACAAATGATACAGCATAGAAATCAACTCCATTGTCCACTCCAAACTTGATATCTTCCCAGTCCTTTTCTGTAGAAGGGACCAATATAGCAGACCACTAAATTGAAGTTATGTGCCTCCTTGGGATTGTGAACACAAAATGGAAAATGGTGATCGTATAAATACCATTAACACTGAAGATACCTGTTATTGAAGGCAGAGTTGCACTTTTTCCACGCACGTTTAGATGGCGCCTTGATTTTAGTTCTCCACCATCAACTACCACACATTTAACCACATCTTTTGTCTTTGACTTTACAGCTAAAGACATCATTCCACCTATCACAATGACATGATATATCATCAGGTCCCTTAAACAAATGAGTAGATAAAGAAAAGGGGCGGGGTGATGGGGTTTGAGAAAAACGCTCTGTTAAAACATAGTTAATGAGCTTTAAGAATCCATTCAAGAAACCCTAACCAACAGGCTAAAGTAACAGTTACAACTAGTTGAATTTACTGAGTCAAAAAACACTCTGAGATAAATAGAGACCCATTCCTTCTTAACAGGGATCCCTCTTTGCAAGAAATGGAATATACAACATTGATGGCCTACCCCGTAATTTTCTCTAATGATCCGAACCAGTCAAATTTTAGGTCTCCAATTATGAATCACTCCTGCGAAAATCAGCCCAATCAGGAATCGCTTAGCCATGTGATTATCCTCATTATCAATCTGATTAACCACATTACAATTTAAGTATTTATCAAGAGCATTGTAGTAATCATTATCAAAGTGATTATCCGCATTACCAATTTGGCTGATATTTAAAGAAAAAGTGATCTTTGAATGATGACCCACAAGGGACAGTTCAGATTATCGGACAAATTGGGGTGTCGGCCCACATGTGATCCCTTTCATTTCTTCAAAAGAGGGGTCCATCTTCGGAATCTTTGCTGTTATTTATATAATGAGGCAATTTCAGGAGCGGACATCCACACTACACTCTTGAAAATAGTAAAGTCCATTTCTAACATCCTTGTGTTCTTGCTCCTAATCCATTTATAAGTATGTGTGTGTACAATTGTTCCTTATCACATAGTAACATGTCAATCTAGATCACTCATCAGGTGGATTCCTTTCTTCTTTCCAAAGAAAATAACATGCTAGATACCTGGTAAAAGAACATGACTCTATGGATATCAAAGGACTGACTTGTTCACTACCGAATCCTGATATAAGGTATCTTTGATTCAGTATGACATTACTCCCATTGCATCTAGAGCAGTCAGAATTAGTGCAAGTTCTTTTTTGCTATCTCCTATCCCAACAAATTGAAGTTAACAACAGCAGCTAATTATAAAACAAGTCTAGTCTATAATATGGCATTTCCCATCAAAGTTAACCAAAGCAATAAGTTATAATGCACAGCAGTTAAACAAGACATTAATCTATAGCATAATTACATCCCAGTTACAGAATTTTAAATCTTAGTGGAATTGCGTGAATAAACAAGGGCCCTAAATTTCTTTCATGAACTCGAAAGAGTGAACAACTTGATTTTCCATATTTCTGAAACTTTAGTTACATGACCATATCACATGGGATGAAAAACGAAAAAAATTAAATCATTGACAAGTTTATCACCCAAGAGATACAACATGCTTACCATCAACTAGAATAATGTCACCAACCTCCACGTCGTTAACAAAGTCGTCATAGTTTACACTAACAGTGTCTGCAGTGCTAACTCCCCTTTTAATTGTAAAGTTAAACTCTTGTCCTTCTTTAAGTAGAATCGGCTGTGGTACATCTCCACTCCTAACCTCAGGACCCTGCACGAAGAATGAAAACCTATATAACAACTATAACCTCAAAAGTTTTGCATCAAAAGAAAAGAAGAACGAATGAGAATGAGATAATAATCCCTTGACACAGAAGACGCTAAAAATTGCATACAATGTGATAAAAATGATTATTCTCTTACAAGTAGTGCAGCAGATATTTGAGAATGCCAAATTAACACATAGGCAAAAATTAAAGAAAGTTTAAAACTAGAAAGACAAAACTCCAGCTCCTGTACAGAGGGTTTGGTCAAAAAAGTTTACATAAAACAGAAAATTTGAGTTCACAAAAATACAAAATCATATATAAGGAAAAGAGAACTTTTAAATTATGAATCAAATCCTACTTTGATCCACGGCATATGAAATGATTGTAGCATCCAATGCAGCCATTCTTGATTGGAAAAACCTGTGCTCTTAGCTATAAGTTAAATAGGCTATAACCAGGTAAAGAATGAAAGAAAACTGTGATCAGCATACCTTGGTGTCCAGCATTATTGCTACAACCTTGTCTTCAAATTGAGAATTGTATTCTTTGACAATATCAATGGTTTTCTGATGAGATGCATGGTCTCCATGTGACATATTCAAACGTGCAACGTTCATTCCAGTTTCTGCCAGTTTCCATATCATTTCACGTGAGCTTGTCGAAGGACCAATCGTACATACTATCTTAGTTTTTCTTTGACCATCGGAAAATACCTTCGGCTGGCCCACAACATACTCATCAGACTGAAGTTCAAAAGTTGAGTCCAGATTCCCCTGAAACAATACAACACATTTCAAGGTTATAGATTCATTACACTCATGGTTGATACAATTAACTGCCCTCTCATGGCACACACAAATTTCACTACAAAAGATAACAAAGCTGGAAAAAAGTATGTAAGCACCCAATGCATTACTATCCAATTAGCGTATTTCATAAATTGTATGCAGTATAACACTCCCCGAAAAGCTGTTTTCAGCCAATTAAAAGGAACAGGCATTGTCATTTATCCTAAACTTTCTCAGCAACCAAACAGAACAATATCATTATAAAAGTAAACGCTATAGGTGATTTTAAGTCTAGTTGAAGTAAAGGAATCGATTTCTGCTCAGTTGCCTACCAATTAAAAAATCCATGATCTCGAATTTCGAAGTTTTCACAGTTTACCCATAAAATCCGAGGCAAAACTGAGGTTACATCGTAAAACTAATTCACAATATGGGGCGTAACACAACTCCTTCCAAGCACACGCAACATCCTTTAATTCCACAACATGGGATTCACACTCTCAACACACCACTCGCGCGTGCGGTCGTTTAATCCTAGACAACATAGCAGGTGGGCCGTTGCACTCAACACGTGGATAACATGCTCTAATACAATTGATTTGCAGACTTATTTAGAAGTGTTTTAAAATGTTGAAAAACGCTTTTGATAAAATTGTTTAGGTTCCAAAAACATATTTAATACTTTTAGAAGAATGATCAAATATGTACATGTTATAGAAAACATTTAAAGCACTTTTTTAAAATCTACTTGAAGTTTACCTAAAAATATAATTAATTTTTAAAAATATTTTCCAAAAATACTTCGGTCATTTAAAAGCGCTCATCGCCCACCCAAATCGCCCTATTGCCATCCCATTCTAAGCGTACTACTCACAGACAATTTGGTCGAACAAACAACGTGTAGTCTTTTGACTCTCTCTCGCTGAGCATTCTAATTTTGAACGAAGATTATAGAGATTCTTAAATTATGTCCATATATTGTACATCGTATGATCAAAAATTATTTTAAATATTTTTATTTAAAATTAAACATAAACAGTACTTGATGAAAACTGATCACATATTGTACGATAAACGGATATGATTAGAGGATCCCCAAGATCTTCACAAATGAAATATTTTTCAGTGTGACCGTCACACGAGGTGGTACATCACGAATGATACATTACGTGTTTCTGTCACAACTAAAAATTTCCCCTCACAAAGAGGATCCGGCATTCTCTAATTTTAAGGGTCAAACGGACATGTGGCGATCGGACATGAAAATATCTGTTATACCAGATACCAGGTGCTCAAAAAATTCTGATCACAGAAGCATATTCTATAAATCTATGAGAGAAAAAGCATATTAAAAATAAAAATAAAAATAAAAATAAAAACAAAGAAAATCATGTTCTATATCTGTATGGTCCCCATATCATGTTACACTTGAAAACAAAATGAATGAAAAATGGAGGCAGGGGCTTCATAGCCTTATTAGCCTGCATAACAAGGATCCTAGACACTTCTATCGCTTTCAATTTTAATTGGGAATCATTTTTCTTATTCTCTGCAACTTTTTAATAAATAATAGCTGTGCAAAAAATCATTTCTTTTTTAATTTTCTTTTTGCGAACGAATTCCACATAAACATAAAATTATTCAGGTGCCCAAGCAACCAAAAGATCAATAAACAGGTTAGATCTTGTCATACTGTTGTGGTGTGAGCCAAGGTTTTGATGGTGCCTAAGTTAGAGTTGATGAATGGATATATAAGAACACTCTAGTTTTGTGAAAGACAAACAATTACCATTTCATGGTTGATTGTCATGTCTTTATATAGTGGCAAATTTAAGTTTGATGCGATTCATTAGAATACGTGTGAATGGATATACAAGAACACTCTAGTTTTGTGAAAGACAAACAATTACCCTTTCATGGTCGATTGTCATGTCTTTATATAGTGGCAAATTTAAGTTTGATGTGATTCATTAGAATACGTGTGATGTCCTAGCTGGTTGGGGTAAGACTCGTTATCTTGCCCATTAAGGGCTGGTTTGGGTTTGCTGTGCTTTGAAAAAAAACTGCTGTGAGAATAAGCGGCTGTGCTGTGAGAATAAGCGGCTGTGAAACAAATCAGCAGAGTGTTTGGTAAACTTTTTTGTAAAAGTTCTTTTGGAAAAAAAAGCAGTCTAATAGTGGGTCTTTTCATTAAAGAAGCACTGTAGTTCTGCGTGCTTTGAAAAAAAAACCAGTTTTCCAAAGCTACAAATAGCAGCTTCAGCTTTTTCCTTTGATTTCAGCTTATTCTCACAGGAGCTTCCAAAATAAGCCCTTTTTTTCCAGTTTACCAAACACCTAAAACCCTCACAACTTTTTTTCATGGGTGTTTTTTTTTTTAAGCACCTCACTCCCAAACTAGGTCTAAGTCATTTAGCCGTTTGACTTTGGAGACATGACAAAGGGAAACAATTAAGAGTCCCATTTATGGAGGGAGAAGGATTATCTCCCATCCTAATCTCTCTCCCCTTCCCTTTACTCTTACTTGAATGGTTACGGATAAGTCACATCAACATCTTATATTGGTTTTTTTAGGGAGTTTTAACGAAATACTTCTGATACTGTTCACTTTTAACTAAAAAACCACATTTTTTACCTTTTTCTGGTACTATTCACTACACTTTTACTTGTCTTTTACATTAAAACTCATTTTTTTTGAATTTTTCGTTAGTTTTTTTTTCTTTATAAAAACAATAAGACAAAAAGAAAAATATAAGAGAAGGGAAGGAAAGATAATGACAATAGAAATGAAGAGAATCCAACTCTTTTACGGAGGCCTGTTAACTGAATCAGATATCATGGCTTGTGACACGGCCATGTTGTAGGGACTTTTGTCCCGTTTGCTGGTCATGCGAGATCATTCCTTATCCAATAATGTTGGGCCAATTCCTCTATCAGCTTGCTATGTTTGAGAATGGATTTGGGCTTCGCTAAGCCAAGATCTAGCATGTTCGAAACCCGCAGGTGTGGAAGTCGTGGTTAAGGGAAGACTGAAATGTCTCTATGAGTTTTTTTTAACTTCCAAAATGGATGGATAATCGTAACTTGCTACCAGTTGTCTATTTAAAAAAAAAACAAAAAAAAACAGTCCATTAAAAAAAAAATTAGTCCATGAGTTTGATTATGCATATCAACACGCGAGTCCAACATATATATACTTGTGTTTACTTATGTTTTTGTTTGCGAGTGTGATACTTCAACGTGGAAAATCTACTTGTTTATAAGAGGAGAGAAAAGATCAATAAAATTAAGAAAGACTTGGCTCTTCAAAGGTTGAGGAAAATTTTCTTCTTAAAGTATCTCATGAAATATTCACAAAACTTTGTATTTATAATCGAAACTGTTCATATAATAAATCAATATGTAAAAATTATCTCTACAAAAAATGAACTAAAACTAAGATTGTAAAGTCATCGAGCTTTATAAAAATGAGTAGATAGATTTAGTAAAAGAATTATAAACTGTCTATCCATTTGCTACTATTAATTTTCTAAAATGTCATAGTTTTAATTGATTTTTTACTGCAATGATCTTGATATAATAATTTATTATACGAACAATTTCAATTACAAGTACGAAATTCTGTGAATAGATTATAAAGTGTAAGAGAAATTCCTCCTTAAACTTAAGGAGCCAAATCTCTTCTCAAAAAAATTTAGAGTAAATTGTAGCTATGATTCCTTAACTTTAACTCAATTGGAGCAATGGTCCCTCAACTAAAAATCCATTACCATTGGTCCCTCAACCCATCAAAACGTGCAGCTATGGTCTCTCAACTATAAATTCATTATCATTGGTTCCTCAACTTTAATTCAACTGGAGAAACGATCCCTTAACTTTAACCCAATTGTAGCAATGGTCATTCCAACATAACTCGTTTTGACAAAAATTTTGACGTAGTTGATGAAAATGACCATAATTACACATTTTGATGAATTGAGAGACCCTAATTATATAAATGGTTATTCCAACATAACTTATTTTAACAAAATTTTGACGAAATTGATGAACATAACTATAGTTACACATTTTGATAAGTTGAAGCACCAATGGTAATGAATTTTTAGTTGAGGGATCATTGCTCTAATTTAATTAAAATTAAGGGACTATTACTACAATTTACTCAAAAATTTAACACTCACTTTGATTGGCAAGAGTCATAGTGACGCGATATCTTGGGTGCATAAGGGATTCTCTTGTGTTTAACATGATTTTAAGTTCTTTTTCTCAAAAAACATGATTTTAAGTTGATTTGAGAGAGATTTTTATAAACGATAAAATAATTTATATTAAATTCATTTAAATTACAATAGGAGAATTCGAACATTAGATAATCAATTTATTTTCTAATTGAATGGATAAATGTTTGATGGATAAATAATGGACACTAAACAAAATAAAAACAATTTACACACACCTCTTTTTATTTTTGTCTATTAAATTAAATAAATCGAACGAAATTCAATAAACAAAATTAAACAAAAATTGTGTGGAAGCCCAAAAGTAAGCATTGTTTATCAATTTCAAGTTTCCCAGAAAGTACCCATGAGGCTCTCCCCATCCTGTACTTCCGAGTCCCAACCCAATCAAGTACCTGCTTCAGTTGGTCCTTAGAGACAGAGAGAAAAACCCTCTCGGTCAGTTGAACCCAACACACACACAGATACAGAGATGAAGATCTCCCTCAAGCTTCCAGAAGACCAACAAGAGTTCCAGTACCACCGTAACCCACTGATAAAGGCAAAGGTACCCGTAACCATATTCAACCAACCTTTTACTTCTTCCATTGCCACCATTTCATCCGCCGCCACCAAGTCTTCCTCTCACCTCTCATTTTCTCTCTCCTCCAACTTCTCTTCTGGCCCTTCCGTCAGACTCTCTTACTCTCACTCCTCCACCGCACCCTCCCCTTTCTCTCTCTCCCTCAAGTCTGGTCTTGGCCTCTTTGGCTCCCCAAAAAACTCCCCTCTTGTTTTTACTGCTCGCTTCTCTCTCTCCCACACAAACCCCACTTTCTCTCTCCACATCAAGCCCCAATTTGGCAACTTTTCACTCAAAAAATCCACCTTTTCCGACCCTAATTTCAAACAAATTTCTGGGTCTTCCTCCGATGTTGGTGACCATTTGGATTCTGGGTCTCCTTTAAATGGTGGTTTTGGTAATGGGCTTGTCTCTGAAGGGTCATCTGTTTGGCAGGAGCTGAGGTTGGAGCCTTCCGGCGCCAAAAATGGCGAATTTAGGGATAATTGTGGAGCTCATTCGAATGGCGGAATTGGGTCTGCGGCGGAGAGGTCATTGGGTTGGCAGAATGGTGGGAAAGATGGGTTGTTTTCTGGAATTGCTGTGATGGCAAGGACTGTGTTGCCGGTCACAAAAAGTTTGGTGGTGAATATGCGCTGGGGTGTGAATCTTCCTGCAAAGTTTGGTAAAACCATGCCTTATTTGACCGTGAATAAGATTGGTATTGAGAGAGTTGAGGAGGTGAAGATAGAGGAGGAGAAGAGTTCTGAGACCAATGTGGGTGACATGGAGTTGTTAAAGGGGATGTGCTTTTGGATGAGAAGGGATTTGGAGGTCTTGGAGAAGGAAAATAGGGAGATGAAGCAGAGGTTGGAGGATATGAAGTTTGGAGTTTCTTCAAAGCGTTTTCATACTGAGAAGAATGATGTTGTTGGGAAGAGATTGCTGCCGCCTTCGAGTGAGACGTCAGGGGGGTTCGAACAGTGGAGGAACAAGAAGAAGGTCAGAGAAGAGAATGCACAAGTGGAGCAGAAAAAGCCTACCAATCATGCTGTTGATGTGGAGTCTGAATTGCAGAGAGCTATCAAGGCCGCTACCACTTAGCAAGGTTCGGTATATGTGCAATGCTGAATTATTTCTTTGACTTGGAATGTATAGGACGTAAACATGTTATCTTCTTGAACGAGTGCATTTGTAGCGTTGGTAGTATGGCAGGATTTCTCAGGTAGTTTAAATCATGAAACATTGGAAATCTGTTGTAAAGATCACATCCGTGAGGTTTATTTCTTATGACGAAAAAGAAGTTTGTTTTATTACTTTTGAATTCACAAATTTACTTACTGCCTAGCGTCATTATATTGTTAACTGAGTTAATTGCCTTGATTCATTTTAAATTGGAACTCTGATAAGGCTTACAAGTTACTAATCTTGTTATACTGTTAGCTGATGTAAAGCGTATACTTTTATAATTTGAAAGACAGGACAAATATGGTTTAGTACTGAGTTGCTTAACAGACTGATGAACTAGACTTTGCTTTAAAAAGTAAATTAATTGGTAGGTGTATAAAGACCCGTATTTTAGAACCTATATATATAGCGCGCACTTACGTAATATCGTGAATTTTGTTAGCTCAAATTTTATATGTTGTGGCTTTGACTTATTCGGACTGAAACTATGTACCTAAGATCAACAATATTGTAGCCCAAAGAACAAGGTCAGTATGATCACCGTTTTCAGCAATCTTTGCTTCATTGTTTGTCTTTGTTCTTATGTTCTTCATAAAAATCTTCACCCAAGTGATGTATGAGCACCCTAGTGTGCTTATATTAATAAATATAGCTTTAAAACTTTGAGTTTTAATGATAAGGACATAATAAAGGGTAAAGTAAATAGTACCATAATTGACTTTTTAGTGTAAAAATGTGGTTTTTCGTTAAAGTAAACAATATCGGAAGCTTTTTGTTAAAGGTTGACTCTTACTAAGGGATGGAATTTTTAAGCAGGAGGTGGAGAAGCTAACTAAACTCAGCTATGGAGGAAGAGGTAGAACCATAGAAGCGTAGTAGTTTATCCTGCAAGAACAATTTCAAACCGAATCAATATCCATATTTTCTTTCTCTACAAAAAGTAACATAAAATTAGTGGGAGAGTGGAAGTTCTAAAGTTCTGAGGAAGAAGTTCTCAAGGTCAGTTTTCATGTTTTACTCCATATTTTTGGTCTGAAAACAAACCCTTCCAGTATTTCGCATCCTTATGATCCTGTTTGAAGCACTGGAAAATCAAAAGAATTTAAGTTGCAAGTGCTCAAAATTTTCTTCGTGCAGATTTCAGAACTTTCAGTTTTGTGGTTCCTTCTTTCTTCCCTATTTTCTATCATTAGCAAGCTTGTTTTCAGAATTGTTTTCCATAGGATTGAAGAGGGATTCATAAGCTATAAAGTGAGTATTTACACGAAGATTTTCATTGAAATTTGATGGGCCATGTTCAAACAGGTTCCCTTGAACCTGTGTAAAACTCTGGTGCAGATTTGTGCACATACTAGTTATTTTAACTCGTGATTTCTCTCAGTCCAGAGCTCGGATTTTAACAAAATTTATATCTTGAAAATATGGTTCTTCAAGCATTCCAAAGAATATAAATTCATAAATTTTCATTGAGTTTTGATTAGTAAAAAATCTGCTCATATTCTGTCCGCAGAACTGGAAAATTATACAAGTTTTCTGTTTTATATTACAATATTCTAACTTTTGCTTTGTTTGTCATTTCTTTTTACTCCGACGTTCGGCATTAGACTTGGAGGTGCCTTTGTGCTCGGGAAAGCTAAGGAAGGAGACTTTGCTAGCTTTGGAGTCGAGGTAGGGGAGTGATGGATTAATAATTGATTAGAATTAGATAGGTTAATAATCTTTTACTTACATTGATAATGTTTATATGTCATGTCTCGATTCTCGATTATTGATTGAGTGATTTTCTTTCGCAATATTATGAATCATGAATTTGATACCCGTGATGAATATTGTTGTGATGATTTATGTAGTTAATTATTGAAGCTTTCATAGATATTTCCAAAGCTTTTGATAATTTGGAAACTCAAACGGCACACTAAACAAGTTTTCTCCCACAACTCCCCCACTATAGCTGCCCTTGCCTACAAAATCCTAACGAATCATCCTATTCCCTTCCGGCCAGATTACCCATAACAAAGCTAAAACTATACATCTCAAGGTCTTAGCTTTTGTCCCTGTTTTCCAAGCACAGTGCCGTTCTAGGGTCATACAGCCGACCTCACTTCGTGGGATAAGGCTCGGCGGTTGTTGTTGTAATCCTTGGCAATAATCCATCTAATTTCAAACTATCCAAAGAGTTGCAGACAAAGGTCCGAAAGTTCCACTGGGCAATATAACAAGATGTTGTCAGCTGATGGTAGACATTTTTGTAAAGAATGCACCAGTGAGGGCGTAGAAAAGAATAAGAAAAACTCACCGGATGCAATGACCAAGAAGAGGAGGAAAATGCTGACGGCCATCTTCGATGTAATCTTTTCTTTGGAAAAATGATTGCGGCCTTGGTGGAAGGCTGGAAGCTCCCTCACCGGAACGAACCTCTTTGTATTTCATTCATACTGTAGTAGTACACTATTTGTATTACTTTACGACGGATGCTATTGCTACAATTAGAGGTGTTTAGGGCTGGTTTGATATTGCTGTGCTTTGAAAAAAAGCTGCTGTGAGAATAAGCGGCTGTGCTGTGAAAATAAGCAGCTGTGAAATAAATCAGCAGAGTGGTAAATTTTTTTGTAAAAGTGCTTTTGGAAAAAAAATCAGTCTAATAGTGGGTCTTTTCATTAAAGAAGCACTGTAGCTCCATGTACTTTGAAAAAAAGCCAGTTTTCCAAAGCTGCAAATGGTAGCTTCAGCTTTTTCCTTTGATTTCAGCTTATTCTCACAGCAGCTTCCAAAATAAGCCTTTTTTTTTTCAGTTTACCAAACACCTAAAATCCTCACAGCTTTTTTTCATGGGTGTTTTTTTTTAAGCACCTCACTCCCAAACTAGGTCTTAGTGTCGGCACTGGCCTTAGGGTAGACAACTGAGTAGGGGTGGGTTCGGTACGGTTACCGTACCAAAACCCTTGTACCAATTACCATACCAAACTTTCGGTTTGGTAAAATCTATTACCATTACCGTACCAACCTTTCGGTATACCGAAGTTCGGTATTGCCAAAAGTTCGGTTGGCATGGTATGACAATGGTAATTGCCATTTTGTTTTGGGACAAAATCTGTTTATGTTTTTTTAACCCAATTCAAGGGCAAAACTTTTTTTTTTGTACCTTTATCTCATACATTGTAGATTAAATTAATCTAGTATTCATTATTCACAATTCACATACATAATAATTCAAATGATGCATCAAGATTCAATATGAAAATTAAGCTTACAATCCAAATAGAAGTTACGAACCAAAACAAATAGAAGTTAACAATCCAAATAGAAATTAAAGTTTCAAACCAAATGAAAATTGGAAGTAAACTTCAAAAAGGAGAATTCATTGATCAATTATTCAAGCTTGAGATGTCGAAACTTTTGGAGGAGGCATTGAACTTGTAGAAGATTGAGTTTGTGTCAAGCATACATTACAAACAAAGAAAACATATTAATTAGTAGCAAGAAGAATTAAAGTTGAAAACCATTTAATAACAAATTTACTAAAAAAATTAAAGCATATATTTCTTGTTTTTTCTTCTTCTATTTCCTTGTAAAATTGAAGCATATATTCTGTTGGTTCTTTGTAGAAGTTTACTTCATCTGCCCTAAGTCAACCACTAGTACGCACTAGTGCCTCCATTATTTTAGGAGTCAAGGATACCCCCTCCCTAGGTTAAATGCATTTTCACTAGCAACAGTAGAAATGGGGGTTACAAAGATATTTTGGCTATTTTGTGAAAGAATTAGGATCTCTTTTGTGTTTGATTTCCACAATTTTAAGAGATCAAAGTCACCAACAACAATACTAATATTAGGGGTGGTTCGGTATGGGATCCCATACCGAAACCCTTGTCCCGATTCCCAAACCAAAAATTTCGGGAATCCCAATTTCAATACCGATCCCAAACCAAATTTTCGGGAATCCCAATTTTCGGGAATCCCGAAATAGTTTCGGGATTTCGGGACAAATCGGGAATCCCGAAATGATTTTGGGCTTTTGGGCTTTTGGACTAAAATATTAGGTTTTTGGGCTAAAATTGAACCTTTTAACACTTTTGGGCTGCAATCTGCTAAGAGGCCCATTGCAATATAAGTGTGTATAAGTAAGTTAACCAAGCTGCAATCTATTATCTGTGCACAAATCTGCTCTGCCCATCTGCCAATCTGTGCAGTGTGCACAAGTCTGCCAATCTGTGCACAAATTTGTGCACAATAGCATTTGCCCATTCAATTTCTATTACAAATGCATGGAATAAAAATAAATTAAGTAACAAATCCAAAAGCAAAAAAAATTAGTTACAAGCCAAGGTTTTAAAATAAATAAAGTAACAAACCCAAAAGAAAAAAAATTAGTTACGAGCCAAAGTTTCAAAATAATTAAATTACAAACCAAAAGCAAAAAAGCAAAGCTTAA
>VIEB01000076.1:1213601-1242523 GCA_006547085.1 Malus baccata
CTAATATAAGTAGGGTTTTATTTTCAAATTATTGGAATATTATAAATATGTGTTATATAATTATCTATTATATAATTTATAAATTATAAATTATATTGTATTTTCGGTATGGTACCGTGGTAATGGTATCCATTACCAATACCGTACCATGAAATTTCGGTACGGTACAATACCGTACCATTACCGATTGGTACAAAAAATTTGGCACAAAATCGGTATGGCACGGTTGGCAATTCGGTTGGCACGGCAATTTGGCAAAAAAATCCACCCCTACAACTGAGTGTTGTGTAGGATATGTGTTAACCGGGTCGGAGTGTGTCTGGCAGAGAAGAGTATCGCTCCAATGGAATCGATTGGCAGTGATGGAAATCGATGGAGTTGAGAGAATATGGGTGGATACGGTCAGGTTTTTCATAGTTGGAAACGTTGGTTATGCGATTCCAGTAGCATATAACTCTGCCCTCGGATGAGTATAAACGCGAACCAAGTTCCCAAGTTGAGCGTGATAGGTCTCCCCTCGGAATCGAAAAATGGCCACAAGCTCGCGATGATATTTACTCATCTATGATCGATTGCTGAACGACGGTCCTTTCGGTAAAGTTTTTCCTGATTTCAGCCATACAAGAATTGAAATCATCTTCTTGTAAGGAAATCAGAATGCGGCGAGCATCGATTCTCGCCTCCACCACGGTGGTGGAAATTTCTATCACCAGCATCTGCACCTATCTTCTGCAGGCCCAACTGATAAAGCTTCCAAAGAACCTTTTGGTCAAAACATCTACAAGTAAGAATACTGGACAAGTTCCTTGATTACTTTGCCAAGACGATGCTGCTGACTATAAAGTACAAACGTTCAACGTAAATTTCATTTTCCTCTCCTCTGTATGCAGTTGTTGGAAAACTCGTCTAGGCTTTATTTTGGAAAACCTTTTATAGCATGCAGTTATATACACCAAAACCTTTCCCGAAGCATCTCCTGTTTCATGAGAAAGAGAAATATATATGGTTAACATATCTGAATCCTGTGCCATGCCATCAAATGTTTTTGTTGTTATATCTCCCCTTAAGGAATAAGGAAATACCAAACCAAATTCAGGACATACACCAGTATGACTTTGCAAGATGAATGGTTGTGCGCACCCTGTTTGTCCGTTGAGCCCGTTTATAATCCACTTGGTCATTCAACAATATGAATTCTCAAGTTGGTGGGCTTTGACACCAAAATCTTGATAACTGATTTGATAAATGAGCTGCATTTTTTGAAATTTTATTCATCCCAGTGGCCGCAGTTGACATGATTGAATGCAGCATGTTGCATTTTGTGGGTAGTGATTGTCTACCAAAACCAAAATTTTATCAGTGTTGGTTTGCAGTGTTCCCCATATCTTCCCACTAGTATCATGTGCATGGCATCTCCGTTCTTGAACTCCTTGCCTGATGTGTCGTGCAATTTTTGCAGTGGTCCTCATCTGCAAACTGTAATCCAGTTACCTGCAAATATGGAAAGATGCCAACTTAGTTCTCTCTCTCAAGCTCATGACCTTCAAGAGGTTGAAATCTCCCCTTCCCTCTTTGCGTTAATACCTTTTTCTTTTTGGTGCGAGTAAAGGATGATAAAAAATTTCAAGGTTACCAAATACCTTTTTACTGCAATTTGTTCTTCAAAATCCTTTCGGTATTTAGTTTAGTCATTGTATAAGTACTGGATGCCAGGTCCTTATTTCAACTTCCATACTTTTCTCCTCCCAGTAGCATGAGGTGGAAAATGGGGGTAAGGCTAGCCGACATTCACCTCTCCCAGACCCTGCGTAAAGCGGGAGCCTTGTGCACTGGGTACGACCTTTTTAGTAGCATGAGGTGGAAAATGCAAAAGTGGGCTAATGTTCCCAACTCTGTACGAATTTTCCCGTACATTGGCTAACATTGGAAAGAAACATTCGGAGTCCTTGTAGTAAATTATATGTGATCTCAATGTACATAAAAACGCTATAGGATTGTGCCAAGAGATTCAACACGAAGTAATTTTCTTCCTTTTATTAACATAAAGTGGAAGAAACCACTTTGCTTGAGCAATGTGATCTGATACTCTCTTGAATCTTTTTGAATTTCATTTTTAAGCGTGCATCATATGTGCAATGGATATTAGTTTCACAGTTAGACGCTTATCCGTCTAGTTAACCCCGTTATTAATCTATATCCGACAGGCTAGGATGCCAAATTGCTGCGCACATTTGAAGAGACTGATTTATACTTTCAGGGTCCCTAGCTTGTTCCTATTCCTTTATCCTGGTTTTTGGTGCTTCTGTCCTGTGAGTACTTTGCGAGGCGTGTAATTTGCGTTGTAATGCCATGTGCAGAAGCATTCCTATATACCATAACTGGAACCTCATTACCTGTGTCTTTCACTTCTTTCTTTCAGATTTAAATGAGCAAGATTGGTTTACCAACATAGTCATACTAATGGTGCTCCTTACCAGACTAAGAACACCGAGGCGGCAATGGCCGAATAGAAGATCTCTACTATTATAAAGTCAGACCGTCCCTAGTTAACTTCACTAAGGTCCTCACTAATTGACTTTATCATTTGGATACCTGATGCAATGTTTTAGTTTGGATTGTTTGGAATGCTTGGATTTTGGTTAAACAATATCAATGAATGTCCTTAGTTTGTAGTTATATTTCTTCATGTCCTTACTTCCATATTCTTCATAATTGCATCGATAAGGTTCTAGTGTTAGATTCTGCGTAACCAGTTTGTTTACATTCAATGTCTATTTCCATGACTCACTGATGAAAATTAGATACAGAAAAGGGGGTCTAAGTTGCATTGTAGTCGACAACTACGTATGCCTACGACCTGCAAGCTTAACTTGATTCCGAACAGCTTCGCATTCCCGTGGTCTCTCTCTTTTCAATGTCGGAACATGTTTCACGTTCAAATCCTCCCTCTCCCGTTAATCCGATAACAAAATACTTGCAGAGATGGGAATTAAGTGCAGAACATATATTCAGAAGAAATTCACAACAGTCATGAGTTTTATTGTACTTGAATCAATTTAAATTTTAGTTTAGTGATTATATCCGCTCGTGTTTGTATTCCCCTTTTCACAAATAAAAGGTGTCAGTAAGCTAATCTACGAAGGGTGGTGCATTAAATGTATGGTGAAAAGGACCCAAGGCTGAAGGGTTCACTAAGGGTGCGTTTGGTACGCAGACGGGACGAAACGGGACGGGATGGGACGGGACGGGACAGAACGAAGGTGTAATTTTTGAAAAAGACATGGAGTATATTTGTCTTAAAATGGTAAAACATTGTGTTCCACAGACATAATCTACGAAGGGTGGTGCATTAAATGTATGGTGAAAAGGACCCAAGGCTGAAGGGTTCACTAAGGGCCTCAATAAAGGGTGAAAACTTCCATTATGGGGGTCGGACAAAAGAGAGAGATAATTGATATATTAGTCGAGTGCTACTTTTAGTCTTGCATTAGTCGAGTGCTACTTTTAGTCTTGCAGTTAATTAGATTCCTTAGTATAATGAACGTAATCCAATTTTAAGAAGTGAATTCCTTGCATTGCCAAACGCGGGACGGAACGCCTCGTCCCGTTCCGTCCCGTCCCGTCCCACGTACCAAACGCACCCTAAGGGCCTCAATAAAGGGTGAAAACTTCCATTATGGGGGTCGGACAAAAGAGAGAGATAATTGATATATTAGTCGAGTGCTACTTTTAGTCTTGCATTAGTCGAGTGCTACTTTTAGTCTTGCAGTTAATTAGATTCCTTAGTATAATGAACGTAATCCAATTTTAAGAAGTGAATTCCTTGCATCTTTGTACCAGCTTTAAAAATAGTACTTAACCAAAAGATATAAAGCCTTCAGTAATAGCTCATTTATCATACCTTGCTCATTGCTTAATAATAAAATTATTAGTTCATTCATAAAAAATAGAGACCAAACTAATTATATATAGATACAGTACAACGGATAATCACCACACATGAAGTGTCAATAAATTAGCTGTATTATGTAAAACTTGTTCACGATGAACACCCCCACAAATCTAGGGGAATTCACAATTATACCAGCCCTCTTTTGTAAACCCTTTGTTTACAATAGCTCAAACATAATACATTAGTTCAGTAGCGGGCTACAATGAGCCATTGAGTGCCCACGACCCAACAACTTAGGGCTCGTTTGGATGTGCTACTCTAGAAAGCGCTTTTACTCACTAGCGCTTTTTGTTTGTAGCGCTTTTGTGTAGCGCTTTTATGAGGAAGTATTTTGTTGTTTGGCTTGCAACCACTAAGTGCTTTTTGTATTGTATAGAAACATTTTTTATATTAAATAGAGTGTTTGGTTATCAAATAAGAAAGCGCTTTTCCTTAATAATTCTCAATAATTTTTTTATAAGTATTTTTTTGTATATAATTAGCATACAACTTGATTAAAGTGTTGATGAAAATTCAATTAAAGAAATAATGATCATTAACAAAATGATACATATTTGGATGTGCTACTCTAGAAAGCGTTTTTATTCACTAGCGCTTTTTGTTTGTAGCACTTTTGCGTAGCGCTTTTATGAGGAAGCATTTTGTTGTTTGGCTTGCAACCACTAAGTGCTTTTTGTATTGTATAGAAACATTTTTTATATTAAATAGAGTGTTTGGTTATCAAATAAGAAAACGCTTTTCCTTAATAATTCTCAATAATTTTTTATAAGTATTTTTTTTGTATATAATTAGCATACAACTTTATTAAAGTGTTGATGAAAATTCAATTAAAGAAATAATGATCATTAACAAAATGATACATACTTATTGAGAATACATGTTTGTTTCTTAAAAAAAAAAAAAACACATTGTAGTTGCATGACAATTAAATATGAAATAAGTATTAACTAGATATAAGAAGATTAACGATTCTTTCTCGTTCAACATCTAACTCTCGCCTATGAGTAAAATTTTCATCAACAATCTCTTCATCTCTATGATCTTCCTCATGTCCAGGCGAAAGTAGCTCATCATCATCATCATCATAAGGTTGTAACTCTTGATTTGTCATGGAATGATTTCTAATAAAATTATGCAAGGCCATTGAAGCAACAACAATTTGTACCTGTTTTTCAAAAGACAAGTTACGCATGAGACTAATCATTCTTAATCAACTAATGATGTCCACAATTGCCATTCTGTCTTAAGTGTTGTCCATTTGTTCTTGAGTTGTTTATGAGCATATGACCTTTGAGTAAGGTCATTAAATTTCTTAATAACATTTTTCCATCCAATCCTATTAAGATGACCACCTGTTTGATTTCCGGCTAATGTCTCAGCTACACAAATGCTTACAAATGTCTCAACACTTGCATCATCCCACATTGCCTTGCTTTTTTTCTCATTACCTTCCCCACATGCATCTTGTACATCCTTAACTATATTTTTTGACATATCTATGAAGAGAAAGAAAAAAAAAACCATAGCACGTAATAAGAGCATACACCATTACTTACATCCTAACTAATAACACGAAAGTAAGTTAAAAACAATAATGCATGATTTGTAATCTAATACTTGCTATATAATGCAGTACTAAATGTCTCAACACTTGCATCATCCCACATTGCCTTGCTTTTTTTCTCATTACCTTCCCCACGTGCATCTTGTACATCCTTAACTATATTTTTTGACATATCTATGAAGAGAAAGAAAAAAAAAACCATAGCACGTAATAAGAGCATACACCATTACTTACGTCCTAACTAATAACACGAAAGTAAGTTAAAAACAATAATGCATGATTTGTAATCTAATACTTGCTATATAATGCAGTACACCACTGCTTGAAGTATTTGTAAGCTTAACAAGCAACTAATTGTTAAGTTGTTTTAATTGTACATTCGATTTGTACGTGCCCTCGGTTTCTAAAGTTTTTTTTTTTTTTTGGATTTTAAATTAACAGGTAGTACTAAGCATTTGTCGATGGAGGAAGTTGTTGGCATACATGAGGGATTTAAGCTCATGGATATTAACAACAAGGGCAAGATTCCTAATGGGGATCTTCATATTATCATGGAAACTGTAATCATCTATATGCATACATACCTCCACAACGATTTCACAACAATTTCGAGTCAATTCACAACGATTTCGACAAAAATAATATATAATCAATAAAATTCTCATACCACATACAAATTTAAGATAAGAAATAACATACATACCTCCACAAAAATTTTAGGTTATGAAGATGTATAGAGATTTGGGAAGATGGAGAGGAAGAGATGGAGACCAAGTGGATTGCTCTAGCCTTCAAAATAATCTGAAAATAAAAAAACCTTTTGGGTTTTCAACGTGCAACCCTAGAAAAAATTGGTGATGATAGTTTTGATGATTTTATAAAGTGGAATGGCATTTTAGACTTTGCAAATTAAAAAATAGGGATAGTTTTGGAATTGAAAAAAAATTCATTAAAGGAAGCAAAGTGCTTCCCTTGTTTTCTTTGTACAACACTTTTAGGAGGAAACACCTCCTAGGTGCTTCTTAGAAAATGTTTCTTAGTGCTTCTACTTCTAGCTAAAAGCACTTTTAAAATGTATGCTAAACAACCGTTTTTTTAAACTGAAGCACTTTTACTCATTAAGAAGCGCTTTTGGCTCTTTCAAAAGCACAACCAAACGAATCCTTAATGTAATTCCTCTTGCAAAACTCCCAAAAACTCTCCAAACACTTTTCTATCTAAATTCTAACTTTGGCATCGGAGATTCTTCAGCCAAAGTCCCCCCCCCCAATTCATCGTGGGTGCATAAGGCTCTTAGCCTTGACTAAGGGTGTTGATTGTTTTGTAGGTGCAATTTTGTCAAAGAAGAAGAAGACAAAAATTTGCATCCACAAATTGGTACTTTCATTGAGAGTTGAGTCTCACACTCGTAGAAGACTCTTGCATCCAAGGTTTTCTATTTTCTTGTCCATTTGTAGATTTTTCGTACATTCTTATTATTAGAATTTTTTATTTCCAAAAATTCTTTGATAAAACGTAAAAGAGAGGCTAGAAATTTAGAAAATTCAACAAAAAAAATTTCAACATTCAAGAGATGGGACCACGGTGATCTATAAGGCTAAATGTGACAATAGGTGGAACTGCACCACCACCACGAGTTTCCACCATGGGAACCACCATGATGGCTACCACGGTAGCCACTTGCGGCGAGGTCCATGGTGTCACCACCACGGCACGAGTTGTGCCATCCAAGGCAACTCACGGCGTTAAGGCCACGGCCTAAGCCATGTCACTCCACGCCCAACGCGTTGCCAAGCCAAGTCCAAGCCTCGCATCTGCGTGCATCATAGGCAGAACAGCCCACTTCCATAGCCTAGCCTGCTCCTGCTGAGTAGCTGACTCTTGTGGCCTAGCCTGCTCCTGCGGCCCAGCCTGCTCCTGTCGAGCAGCCCACTCTTGTAGCCTAGCCTACTCCCACGGCCCAGCTTGCTTCCGCGACATTCCAAGTGCCTAAATTAGCCCAAGACTATCTCAACCATCCGGACTAACCATCAAGCCGAGGGCATTTTTACCATATTTCTCCACGGATTTGACATTTCCTAGCTCAAATCTCATGCCTGGAGTCTACCATACTTCCATTGCTCAATGAGGCACATTCCTTCCAAGCTCTTCCAATTAAATGGCGAACAACACTTGTCTCGACAAGTCATAGAGTTGACGAACGCCCTTGCACAACAGACGACCTTGGTGAATCAACTTTTGCAACGCACCGAAATCCAACGTGCCCCGAACAAGGTATCCTAAAGTAGGACAAGGGCAGATGAACCTTTCCAGCAGCCACTCGACTAGCCACGAGCCGAGCGTTCAGGTAGTGTACATTCTCGATTAGGGCCCCGAGATAACATATATTCCCGTGTTAGAGCGCTAAGGAGCGTGCACTCTCGACTAGGCCCGAGGATAAGTATACACTCACGGTTGGGGCCACATTCTGATAATCAACATGAGAAACCTTCCAGGCAAAGTGTTTATTCGCGGTAAGGCCCACAAGGAGCATCCTCCACCTCACATCGGAATAGGCAGCACTGCAGACGGAGATAAGAAGTCATTCAATCCGGCTCAAGTTCAACCAGCAACCTGCGAGTTACTCGCTCTCTTGCTAGGAGCATACCACACAAATTGCAGTCGAGGCATAAACGAGCCGAACACATGGAATAACAGCCTAGACCAACCAACAGGTTACGACCGGGGGCAACCGAGGGCTCTGCTACCCCCAACAAAGGCAAATTCAGGAAAAAGTAGAAATACTCTTGAACGAGCGATTGTGCGATTTCCCGCTCAACGAAGCTATTTACAAGGGGCTTCGATGAGACATGACCAACATAAGCGAGTCATCTTTCAATGACAAGATCGAGCAGACGAGACTACCTCACATAGATTGCCGAATATAAAGACTTCTTCTGTTCTGACAAAATGCAGCAGCTTAGCCTAATGGCACGCCGGGGGTAGATGAATACCAGAATGACGTACCAACCCAACTACCAAGAACTGGGGGCAGGCCTTGTTCTCAACACTCTAGACAATTCCTCCTGCTGTGCACAACCTAGCCCAAGCCAGCCCCATCTCTGCTTTCACAACTATGCCTGCTTACTCCATTGATCTTGCACCATGGCTCCTAGCCATGCCGACCTTGCCATGTGGCTCGTGCCAACCAAGCCTAAAAAGGCACACGACGAAACACCTAATGATGACACAATAATTCTGGGAGTAGCTCATTGCGCTTGCACCTTTACGCGAGGTCCACAAGCAGTTCAAAGTTTCAAACAGATCGCTAAACATGACCTCGCAGGCTAAGGATTATTTCAGTTGTCCCAGCAGTCCAGCTTTCCTTAGCTGCACTCACGACAACGACTTCTATGCTCTCCAGTGCGAGAGGATAAACTAATTGTTTTTCAGTGCGAGAGGGTAAACCAAATTCCCCGACACCCGTATGGGTTTGCTCTCCAGTGCGAGAGGATAAACTAATTGCTCTCCAGTGTGGCTCTCCAGTGCGAGAGGATAAACTAATTACTCTCCAGTGTGAGAGGGTAAACCAATTTCCCGATACCCGTATGGGTCTGCTTTCCAGTGCGAGAGGATAAACTAATTGCTCTCCAGTGCGATAGGGTAAACCTATTCCCCGACACCCATATGGGTTTACTCTCCAGTGCGAGAGGATAAACTACTCTCCAGCGCAAGAGGGTAAACTAATTGCTTTCCAGCGTGAGAGGGTAAACTAATTACTCTCCAGAGCGAGAAGGTAAACCAATTCCCCGATACCCATATGGGTCTACTCTCTAGTGCGAGAGGGTAAACTAATTGCTCTCCAGTGCGAAAGGGTAAACTAATTGCTCTCCAGCGCGAGAGGATAAACTAATTCCCTAACACCCATCTGGGTAAGCTCTCTAGTGCAAGAAGGCCACATAGCTTAAAAGATCGAATGCTTGAAGATCAACTAGGCAGCAAATGGTTAGGGGGCAACAACCACTTTTGCACTTAACAGTTAACTTATCCGACACTTCATGTTCAGCAACTTTGATCTTGGCAGCATCATCCTTGACTGCTCTATCTATGGTAGTTGAAAAATCAAACTCAAGCAGTTTCCTCATTTTTAGCAAGCAGCCTAGACGTGGCAGCCCAAACAATTTCCTATTCCACTCCACTTTCTCGGCCCATGCCAAACCAATCCTTGGCTTCAATCAAGCCGAGCTGCTCAAGCAATGGCCCTTGCCACATCACCTCATTGGCCCATGCCAAGCCGACTCCTAGCCCTTGCCAGCCGACTTGCCGCACCACCCCAACGACTGCCCCGTGGTAGCACCACCCAAGAAGAAGACAATAAGAAATTAAGTTTTTATTACATTGGTGAGTCACGGAGAAGATGAAGAAAGCAACGAAAGACGGTCCTTTGCACGGGTAAGATGTAGAAGATTGCTAGAGGAGGGGGAACAAATATCTTCTAAGCTCTCTCTCTCTTGTAGGGTAGAATAAATCACTCTCCAAAGTTGATTTAATAACCCACTTAAGGTGGACTTAAATAGTCTTTGAGAGAAATTTATTTCCCTTTCCTAGAATGATCTAATTTCATATTAAAGAAGTAATCTACATCAAAATAGGAAGCAGTCCTAAGTTTCCTAGAGCAAAAAGATCTCTACACATGCTGCCATTTCCTATGAGCAGCTCAGTAGGTGTGGGGGCATTTGTGGAGCCAAAAATAATCAAAAGGCGACACGTGGATTTTTGGTAAAAAGGACAAAGTTACCCCTGAGACACACCGGTTGTCCTACGCGCAAGCAGTGGACAATCATTCTTTAATCAAGCCAAGAGTGTCCAAAAAAAGGTAATGATAAGAGCATATTTATGCGACTTAGTTAGCTTGTTCTTGTGCATTTATGTTGTTATTTCTTAGTCAATTATGTATTTTAAGCTATTTTCGTGTGTTTGTAGGTTCCATAACAAAGTTAGCAACAAAGTGCTATTTGGAGCATTTTGGAGCATTTTTGGGCCAAGATTGGATGGTGCAAGCATGGTGACATGAGGATGGACGTTTTTAAAGATTTGAAGGCTAGAAATCAGCATGTGTGTATGCAAGTGTGTTGACCTACAACTCCAAACATCCATCCACTACACCCATTACATCCACTCGTTACCAAACATCCATCCACTACACCCATTACATCCACTCATTACCAAACACTCACCCACTACACCCATTACATCCACTCATTACCACAACATACACCACTACCACCTTAATTAGATGGTGGTCCTCTCCCTAGCCTATAAATACATCCACCCTTCACCATAACAAGGGGGAGGAGAAAAGATCCATCAAAAGACACTACATTCACATCTCACAACTCCATACACTTACACTTTCATTCCTTGGCCGGGAGAACACAATCCACCCATCCACCCTTCACCATAACTCACCTATATCCATCCACCACTATAATTTACCACTCATCCATCAAACCACACCTTGTGCCGCAACAAAGAGAAGAAGGAGGACCCTTGGACGTGCTTGCCATTCAAGTTGGATTGTTGGAGCGTTTTTAGGTGTTTTCATTCTTTTGTTTTCAATGTCTAAATTTGTTTATCTTTGCTTTGTGAGTATGAGGAACTAAACCCCCCTTAGCTAGGGGGAATTCGAAACCATGTTCATGCTTGCAATATGATTTGATTACCTTCAGTTGTGATTTCATAAGTTGTGAATTCAATTTGTTTAACTGCTTGATTGATAACTTATTCGTGTATGTTTATTAAGAGTGCACACTTAGTTTGCATGCATGAATATGATGCTAGAGTATAAGGGAGTTTCACTTAATAGTTACAAACTTATATTCACAAGTAGTGGAGGTCGCTTATAAACGATCGCGTTAAATAAATTCTTGGCAGGAGTTTCATGCTTATCATAGTAACGAATGTCTCGTCAATACTTATAGTTTTCATAATGCTTAATGATCTTTGATTGTATCTTTATTGTGTTGTTCACGTAAAGAACTTTTGAAGAATGCTTGAATTGTTGTATGCGCTTTCCCATCCAATTCAATAACTTAAGGAGAACTTGAAGGTTAATTTAAGCAGACTTAATTAACCTGGGGTGTTGCCAACTGAAAATCGGTTTATGTGCAAGTATATCATGTGTGGAGAAGAACCTCCTAGCTAGCATTCCATCCATTCAATTTACTCAAATTCATGCAAATTTCATTAGTTCTTTAATTTACTTGTTTTGTTTTCAAATTTGTCAAGACCAAAACCCCCTTTACTTTAAAGTGTTTTATTAGTCAAAATCAGTTTTGATTTGTGTTTTTAGGTGTCCCAAAAGTGTGGAGTCAAAATCTGCCCAGTTTGTGTTTTTAGGCAGATTTGAGCGTTTTTAGCTTGTTTTGAGTCCTTTGAGTTTGTTTTAAGTTCTTTGAGTCTAGTTTAGTGTTTTTAACTTTGTTTATATGTTTTTAAGTCAGTTTAGAGGTTTTAGCAAGCCCTCATAATCCCCAGTTTAGAACGATCCCTACTTGCATTTATACTACAATTTGACAACAAGAGGGTTTAATTTGTGTGTTAAGACAATTTTCGCATCAGGTAACCAATTCCAAATTATCTCATCAATCCTCATCTTAGGTAATTACTTCATAACCTACAAATTATTCCATATAAATGGAGATTAATTGGCTAATTAATGGATTAATTCCTAATTAATCCATTAATCACCAATTAAATCACCCATTTTCACACAAAAAACCTCTAAGGGCCGGCCACCTCCATTCCCTATATATATGACCATATTTTTTTTTTCTAAAAAAGGAGGTCCACACTCTTGCAAAACTCCCAAAAACTCTCAAAACACTTTTCTCTCGAAATTCTAACTTTGGCATCGGAGGTTCTTCGGCCAAAGCCCTCCCCCCATTCATCGTGGGCGCGTGAGGCTCTTGGCCTTAATCAAAGTTGTTAATATTTTTTAGGTGCAATTTTGTCAAAAAAGGAGAATGCGAAAATTTGCATTCACAAACATGTCTCTCTCACAAATGATATCATGAAGCTATTAGGCTTCTCCCTCGTCTTTTCAAGAGCAATAGCTTTTGTCTCCGTTATGCCACATCCAAATACAAAACAGTCACGGCAAGTCAAATTAGAGAACCTGAAATAGCATCAACATATTTTAGGTAACCAGGCAACATTTCGTCGTTCAAAATTTTATCGTGAATTCATATATGTGACCTAGGAACGGTTGTAGCAGTATTCTAAGTAGCAACCAAAAATTTACTCTTAATATTGTTGGAAATATTGCGACATGGATGCCCCATTATCAATTAAAATAAACAAAACAAGATAATTAAGTATTGATAGGTAAAAGATGTTCTTCGTCGATACTTAATTAGAACAAGATTTTAGGTTAAGACGTGTAAGTTCATTGTCCTTAAAAGTAGATTTCGCTCATCTGAGACAATGTCTCAGTCTAGCAGATTATGCCGCCCTACTCTCCCGGATACAACAACCATTTATCTTCCTAAGCGTATACTAGCAATATACTTAGGTTGGGTGAACAATTCAATTATTTCATTGGCATATAAGAAGTGAAAATTATAATAGCACTTGAAAGAACACAAAGATAAGGAGAGGAAAGGACGGTAAGATTCTTTTCAACTAGGTGGGGTTTGTAGGAAAGAAAAGATTATTCACAATGTTGAACAAAGGAAGCCATATAGAACTCAATTAGAACATTAGGATATCAAAGAATATTGCATTAACAATTCTCATAATGGCTGAATGTAACTGAGATAACGGCTATAAAAATGATTTTCATCTCTTTACTATGCAATAATGAATTTGATAATGACTTTCATTTGCATACTAAAAATTAGACATATAATTAGCTAATTGAATGGAGAAAACGTTAAATGAAGGAAACCGCCACACAATGATTTCGATGATATAATTCTATAGGAAGAAACACATAGAGTAGAAATCAGACGTTTAGAATCTTAAGTAAGTGCATATATACGAGAGTTTTGAGTAATATTTGGGTAGAACACGCAAAAAGAAATAAGGATAATAATGCTTCTTTTAAGAAAATAATCTAACGTTAAGAAAAATAAAAACAAAAAAATGTTGGCAGAATATTCAAGAAAAAATGCTTCTTTATCTTAAAAAAAAATTTAAAAATTTAAAAATAAAAAGATGCTTATCTATCTTGTATATGAGAAAAAAAAAATAAAAAACAAAAACAAAAAGTGAACATAAATGAAGATAGTGGGGGTAATAAATCTAAAAAAAGTAGTCATTTTAAACGTCAAAGAGAAAAAAAATATTTAAAAAATAAAGAATTAAAGCCCTCTTGGCTCGTCTTCTTTGCTTGAAGATAGACAGCCTGCAACCAGAAGATTTCAGATCTAGGCAACTCAAAAAGGAAAACAAGGACGCCTAGTGAATGTCTCAGGTGCGCCTCGGCCGCCCAAGCGCGCCCTGACATAGCTAGGCGAGTTTTTCGCCCACTCCCACAAAACAGAGGCGTTTTTTCCTCCAGCCCCGCCTCCAAATCCGCCTAGGCACACCTTGGGGCAAGGTTTTAAAACACTGAAATTGATATATAATGCAATAACAAAATAATAACGGCATAGCATTGATCTTAATGAACAAATTTGTATTTTGAAATACCCAATAAACATAGACCCGATTTTCTTCCACATTTATGCATTCTTTTCCATGTATAGTTTTGTTTAATTGAAAATATATAAATTTTGTCAAGATTTAATAACTATTCTATGTCATGACAATGACAATGACATTACTTCCGGACCTAAAACATATTTGTTGCAAGATTTTTCCTTCCTAGCTAGAAATGTCTTGCTATTTTAGATTTATTTGGCACTAAAATTACCAGCAATGTCCCCTCCCCTCCCCCCTTCTGATCCTATAAATATAGCCCAAAAAGAATACTGCATTACACAGCAAACCTTGAAATATCAATCAAATCAAGCCTAGGCACAATTGAGAAAACTATGGAGAAGGCTACTTCTAAGATTGCCATCAGCTTAGTCCTCTTCTTCTTGGTCATTGCATCGGGTGAGTTTTTCTTATATTATACCGCCTATATTTTGAAGTTTAAACTTACTCGAGCTTATTCTAGCGGGTGAATTTTTCTTATATTATACTGCTTATATTATACCGCCTAAAGAAGGATGCTAGGGTCATGAGCCGATTCTAGCCGTTGACATGTAATGTGGCCCATAAGCGTCAACCATCAGAATTGCACAATTGCACAAGCTATCCTAAACTTTGAATCATTTTGTTTTTCTTTCTGCAGGAGTAACTGAAGCTGTATTTGTGAAAAGATGCTCTACTAATGCTGACTGCAATAGTTTTCCATGCACTTCAAGCACAGTTCTTTGTGTTAACCATGTATGCACATGCCAAGTCACAGATGTTATCCTGCAAAAAGTAAAGGGTAAATGTTCCAGTGTGGCTGACTGCAGGGGATTACTTAAGTGTGAGGATGCAACGCTTGAATGTGTCCATGGCGAATGTAAATGCATACCCTCGCATTGATCAAACTTGTTCTAATTATGTTATTTTGCTAGACTTATGTGCTAACTACACAGTTAGCTTAATTTGTGGCTAAACCTTTATAATAAATAATAAACATGATGTTTCAATCTAAGTGCGACTGTAGAACTAGTCTATATATGCGTCACTGCTCAGAACTTGCAGCTTGAAATGGGAGTTTCCATGTTTCTGAATGATCACACATATATAGTTACTCAAATGCTCAAACAACTGAACGACTCCAACCAATGTGAATTTATGTTTGTAACACCCAGCTGTATTATGTATATCCATTCCCAAGTCTTTTAAAAGAGAACAAAATAGCGTGCATGCTCACAATGTCAACCTGACAAACCCTAGCCGCTGCCATAGCCATTGCACCATCTATCTCGCATGCCAGACTCGTCCCAGGTTATTGTTGGAGTGAGATTGACAAGTAGCTGGTTGCTAGGCTGAGACTTTTTACATCAGATGGAAAAAAAACAAAAAACAAACAAACAAACAAAGACCATATTCACATAGGTGCGGAGTGCTGCCAACCCCTTGACAGTCACTACAAAAAATAAAACAAGTAAGGTTTCGTTGCCTAAATGTTTTGCCCAACGGAAAACAAGTTTGTCGGCAAGGGACATTTTCGCATATTCAATTCCATTGACGATTTTTGCAGCTGCAAAATTAATTTCAACAATTCAACCGTTAATGTAGTTGGTATACTCCAAGATGGAATATTGCAAAAATCACCCAAATGAAGTCTTTGGCCTTCGACGGTTAGAAACGCGTCATAGATTAACGGTTATTTTAGCTCTGATGTTTATGAGTTGATGATTATTTTTATTTTTTTTACAAATACACTCATCGACCCTACACGAATACAATGACGAACTTGTTTTCCTTTGGGTAAAAGGTAATACGCACCAATTTTTTTCCTTGGCATGAAATCTTTGCCTGACAAAGTTTACTTTTCTCATTGAATATTTTCGTCACCTAAAGTCTCAGAATAAGAAAACCAAAACGTTGATCACTTTTGCCCGACTCAATTTTTTATTCCATCAAGGAAAGTTGCTTTGCCAAACGAAATACAAATTTTGATTCGTCGGGCAAAATTTCGACAGGCAAGTGATAATTTCTAGTAGTAAATCACTATTGTTTCGAAACAATACTGTTTCTGAAATTTAAACATTGGAAATATAAATAATAATGCATAGATCCATCATAACCATTCACCACCATCAATTTCCCAAACAATTAGTTGCAGGAGTTTTTGTGGTACGCCTTATAGTTTAGGTTTTAACTTTTGGAGATTTTAGTTTTGTAAATAGCTAACGATGAAAAAATAGGATATTCTGAATAGAATTTTCGTTAGTTGCTTACCATTCTTGAGCCTTTTCATACCACATTTTAGTGTCATACGTGTTAACGTTTGGCACTTTTAGGCCCACAAAATGGTGCAGATTGGGAATGGAGCCATGAAAAGCCCAAAGTAAATTCAAAGCCTAAAGAAGATCAAGAAGCTCAAGGTCTAAGGGGTTTAGAACAAGATACTCCGGAGCACTAAAGTCGGCCACCTACTAGCTCAGTTCGACTAAGTTATATAAAGTACTTTCCGATTGCCAAAGGCATGTGGGCAACCTGCCAACTTTATATCGCAAGGTTTCAGGGGCAGGTCTACTTAGACGTTTATCACACCACATGGCGGTTCGCGACCAAAAGTGAAGGTCTGGGATGAGATATAAAGGTGGTTTGGGTTACTACTCAGAGGGGCAAGGTTAGATAACCAAGGTCATGTAAGCCGCTCGGCACGTATCACTCTAATAAGGCGTGTAGCATCGACTGAACACATGTCACTTCACTGCTGAATATCTAGCTGATGGATGAAAATGTGTCAACATGCCAGTCTACGTAGGTGGCGCATTAAAAGCCAGGAAAGTAAAGGTAGGTAAACCTAAGGCTCCTAGGTTCATTGAAGTTTCTATATAAAGGGGTAGTAACCTCTTGTAAACAGTCAAACGACTTACAGAATAAACAGTTCATGTATTTAGCCGAGCGCTATTTGTAGTTTTAAAATCAATACCACCTGAGCATTACCGTGGATGTAGCTCAATTTTGAACGGCGAACCACTTAAATCTTTAAGTCCATTTCATTTTAGTCACATTCCCAAGCCTACCAAGGGTTTATTGTTTTAATTTGTTAATCTGCAAGTTTTAAGTGTTAACAACACAAAATTAAGCCACTTAAACCATCTTCAACCCTTGGGTTAAAACCTAAAGCTTTTAATCTAGAATATTTAGGTTTGAACCCAAAAACAGTTCTTCTGTTCCAACACTTTTGGGTTAAATTTTTAGCCCAAGATTATAAAGAATGAATTTAGAATATTTTTTTTCTCAAAATAATTTTAAAACAAAACAATTATGTAGACTATCCTAACTTGATTTTATGAAAATTTTAACTTAAAAATATCTAGATTTCGATAAATATTGAAAAATCACTACACCGACACCATGAAACTCACGGAACACTATGAAAAAATATGAAACACTTGGAAGATTTTTTTTTTTAATTAATTTAGTCGTTAAATTTAAATCTGAACCATTGGATTAGATCATATTAGATTTTAGCCGTTGGATTCAATGAATTTATAAATATAAAGCTGAAAATAAATACACATATATGGTGTGTCAGCCTACTACATATATGGTGTGTCAGCCCACTAAATCAAGGGGAATTATGGCCTAAATTTGCCCTAAAAATGAGTTTTGGGTTAAAACTCATATTTGGCTCGAGGGTTGGAGCAAATTGGGATAGGTTTAAAACCTAAAATTTGAGTTTTACTCCAAAGGTTGGAGTAGGTCATTACGGTTTAGTGGTATTCCTTTTTCAC
The DNA here is from genome assembly GCA_006547085.1 of Malus baccata. NCBI lineage: Eukaryota > Viridiplantae > Streptophyta > Magnoliopsida > Rosales > Rosaceae > Malus > Malus baccata. The sequence continues at coordinate 1,231,558 of VIEB01000076.1, forward strand.
TTATAAATTAGAGGTCTTAGGTTCGATTCTCACCAAAAAAGAATTTGAACCATATTATTGATAGTCCATTGTGAAGTTCAGACTTAGGTCACTTCCTGCCTACATAACATTGTTTGTTAAAAAAAAAACACCATATTAATGATTTATCAATTGAATGTTGTTTGAATGGGCACTCATAAATGAAGGATGTTTTTCCCCGTATTTAATATTCTTGTGAAAAATGTAAACTTCTCTTTGCGAATTTAACAAAATGACTACAGTTTGACAAAAAAAAAAATGCTAGGAAGACAATCACGTTAATCAATACTTAAGTAATAATCCAATTATCAATATCTGCATCATTTGATTTACAAAATTTAATTTAAAAGTTTGGTCTCCCAAAATATTACCAAAAGAAAATATCACATATCACATCATGGTCAGAGACGGGGCTAATTTGGGTCTTTCGCTTGCTTCAAATAATCCATTAGTTCTTGTCCAAAAACAAAGTAATATAGTAGTCATGTGATAATCATTTATTTATGGCTTATTATATTAACATCTCATGTATTGTTGAATAAGCTTTACATACTTAATATACCTCATATTTGTTTTTTAAATTAAACATTATCTTAATACACCCCATATACTTCTCCTAATACCCTCACACCTCATATTATCAACATACACATACATTTTTTTTTACATAAACCCCGCATTTTTTACACGTACCACATTCTTCATATCTTATAATACTCATTTTTAATTATTATAAATTAAATTGACTTGGAAGTAAAACCCTAACATTCTGCATGGTTGATGTGGAGAGAAGAAAATAAACACTTGATAGGCACCAATTGAATGGAATGAGTTATATTGCTGTAATTCACCATTGAAATCAATAAGTGCATAACGATATATGTCTCTGGCTATCAATTACTAAAATGATCGAAGAATCGAAATACGGTTAGAAGTTAAACTTGACAGCACAAAGAAAATATAATGCATATAAACTTTTACAGAAGTTCATAAGAGATATGTATTTAGGTAATAATTTTGTCACTAGTATTTTGTGAAAACGCAATGCTCAAAATTTATTTATAATTGTTGAAATTGGGAAGTTTGGTTTCCTGCATTATTGGGTAGTATAGAAAACCAAAACACTTTGCTTGTATTAGAAGGAAAGTGTTATTGACATTCCAAAAATTTCATTCTACACTTCTCACAAGTGTATTTTTCTTTCTAAATATAGAAAATTTAGAATATAAAATGAAAAATTTGGAGTATCAATAATAATTCCCTATTAGAAAACCAAGTAGGTATTTGGGGAATCGCAAGCGGGGTTATGAGAACCCATAAATATACACAAGTACGTTACAAAGGCTTAAATAATGCAGATATTTTAGAAAGAAAAATTAGGTTTAAATAATTGCTGATGTTTGAATCACTGAAACTTTACTTCATCTGAAGTTCGAAACATCAGTTTCTTGTTTCTATTCTTTAAAAATAATTTTTCTCATTCAACATGTTTATCAGGGCCGTCTTTGAGATTTCGGGGGCCTTGTGCGAAATTTTTAAAGGGCCTCTTTTTAAGATATATATTTTTTTAAGTATGACAATATATTGGTACTAGAAAATAATAACTTAAATCAAAACAACCTTTAGGACTCACTGATTGTAAGTTTACAAGTGTCATTAAATAAGTAAAAAGAGTTATAAACATAATCTTCACTAAATAATAAAAAACACTTCAATCTTAAGCAACCAAATAAAGAAAGAAAAAACTTCAAAAACTCTAACTTTAGAGTTTCACTTGAATATATAGCATTATTATATAATTAATAAAATTGAAAAGAAAATCATTTTTAAGGTGTTGTTATTAACACTCCTAATATCTCATTGTGCATTTCAAATTTTTATATTTAGAAAGAAAAAAAATTTATACTTATAAAAGTGCACTATAAGATTTTAAAGTGCTAATAAAAGCATTTTTTTAATATATAGCATTATTACATATAAATATAAGATACCAAAATTTTTTGGGGGCCCTTCAAATTTGGAGACCCTGTGCGATTGCACCTTTCGCCCCCCTCAGCGCCGCCTCTGATGTTTATAGTTTGACTGATTAGTGTTTTGTTTAACAATAGAAGGTGAGAAGAGTTTTGAGAATTGGAGAAATACATTAAAAATAATAATTTTGGGTGTATTCAGAAATTTGTTAATTTTTTCCAAAACCTAATAAGGTAGAAATTGTCATTAGATAGTAGCGTAAATATGTCATTTAATATTAAATTTTATGGTAGATGCATTCATGGTTACGAACTTACGATGAGGTGCTAATAAAAAAAGCTTTTATTACTTATTGATCAACTAAAAGGGAAAAATAAGAAAGCGCTTTCCGAAGTAGGAACACAGAGGAAGAATGGCGAGCTCGACCGGAGGTAGAAACAGCAGAGGGAATACAGCAAAAGCCTTGGTATCTGATCAGATATCTCAGGCCGTACTGTCCACTTCCAACCTCCTCCACCTCATGCAGCAATCATCTCCTTCCCAGGCATACCACTCCTACTCTCTCTTTATTTTCTATTTCTCAGTTTCTCTATCACAATATCTATGCGGCAGAGGATAGTAAGCTTCAGTGGGCAATGGTTTAATTAATTTATGAGTCTCCCCTTTAATTTTATTTTCGAAAATTAAACCAATTTGGCTTACTGGGTTTTGGTTAGATTTTGGGAAGGGTGAATGCATTACATTTACAGAGATTATTGTTACTTTTCTTCTGTACTTGGTTATGCCAGATACTGGTGCTGATTTGATCGGGAAAAATAAGATTAGTCAAGCAAAAAAGGGGAAATATATTTGTAGAAATAAAATTTTGGAGGATATTTGTGGCCCAGGTGGTTTACCTCAAAGATTGTACAATTTTGGAGGCAGAAATGTTATGAAAAACTATGTGTAAAAGGGAAAGCGGTCATTGACATGTATCTGGACACAAAAAACTAGAAATGGATACAAAATAATGCCCAAATTATCAGAGATGCCATTCCTCCTGAAGGATTGTGAAGCTGATACAAATAGTTGGCCAATCTGCAAAATAGTGAAGTGGTTAGTTAGAATGTGCAGAAAATGCAAGAGTTTCCGGAGTCCTGTTATTAATGATAGATTTTTGTGGAACAGGGCAGGAATGGGGTACATATAGGCAGAGAAAATTATCAGATGCGCCCTTCCTTGTGAAGGATTGTGAAACCGATACGAATATTTGATGTATCAATAAAAGAATGAAATGCTTATTTACAATGTGCTTTTCCAGAGTCCGGTTCATTAGGATAGATTTTGGTGAAACAGGACAGGGATGGGTACATAAAAGCAGGTTTTTTGGATGTAATCTGAATTTTCTTGCTTTTGAAGATGAGTGTTAATGTTTTGTTTTGTGGTGAGGGGTAGGGCCTTAAAATGAACACATTGGGGTGGAAGATGGGAGTGGAGGTGCACTGTTAATTGATTTGTGCTTTTGGTATGGTTCATATTTCACTGTTTTTGTAATTTTTGAATTATCCTTGGCTATCAACTTATCAACAACAACAATAAAGCCTTTTCCCACTACGTGGGGTCGGCTGTATGAATCCTAGAACGCCGTTGCGCTCGGTTGGCTATCAACTTATCAATGAGATTAATCTCGTGAAAGGTTTCTTCTTCCATGTTTCCAAACATGAAATGTAACTATAACCATACATCATGATGCAATGAGAAGTAGTCATCTCACCCTTAATTTTCATCTTATCATCTGGATACAGTAGTTACTTTGAACAATACTGGAAAAGGCTTACCACCATGCAGTATGTGGTGATAGCCATGGTACGACTTTGCCTCATTGGCCTGCCGCACATGGTTATATTTCTAATTTCTTATATTCTGCAGGCCCAACTGATAAAGCTTCCAAAGAACCTTTTGGTCAAAACATCTACAATTAAGCATACTGGACAGGTAATTTGATTACCTTCACCAAGATGATGCTGACTATAAAGTCTAAAAAATTCAAAGTAAATTTCATTTTCCTCTCCTTTGTATGCAGTTGTTGGGACAGATGCCTCGAGTGATTTCATCCCTCGATGCACATATGGAAAACGGGTTACAAAGGTTGTGCACTAAAACTCATGTAGGCTTTATTTTGGAAAACCTTTTATAGCATGCAGTTATATACACCAAACCCTTGCCTGAAGCATCTCCTGTTTCATCAGAATGAGAAATATATAGCTAACAGTTCTGAATCTTGTGTCATGTCATCAAATGTTTTTGTTGGTATATCTCCTCTTAAGAAATAAGGAAATACCAAACCAAATTTTGGACATGCATCAATGTGACTTTGCAAGATGAATGGTTGTGCGCATCCTGTTTGTCTGTTGAGACTATTTATAATCCACTTGGTCATACGACAATATGACTTCGCAAGATGGTGGGCTTTGACGCCAAAATCTTGATAACTGATTTGATAAATGAGCTGCACTTTTTGAATTTTTTTTCACCCAGTGGCCGCAATTGAAATGATGGCATGCAACATATTGCATTTTATGGATAGTGATTGTATACCAAAACCATAACTTTAACAGTGTTGGTTTGAAGTGTTCCCCATATCTTTCCACTAGTAATAATGTGCATGGCATCTCCATTCTTGCACCCTTTCCCTGATCTGTTTGCAATTTTTGCAGTGTTCCTCATCTGCAAACTGTAATCCAGTTACTTGAAAACATGGAAAGCTGCCAACTTAGTTCTCTATCTCAAGCTCATGTCCTTCAAGAGGTTAAAATCTCCCCTTCTCTCTTTGCGTTAATACCTTTTTCGTTTTGGTTTGAGTGAAGCATAATAAATTTTTTCAAGGTTAGCAAATATTTTCTACCGAAATTTGTTCCATAAAATCTGTCAGTATTTAGTTTAGTCTATTCATTGCATAAGAACTGGATGCCATGTCCTTTTTTCAACTTCCATACTTTTCTCCTCCCAGGAGCATGAGGTGGAAAACGCAAAAGTGGGCTAACGTTCCCAACTGTGTACCAATGTTGCTGTACATTGGCTAACATTGGAAAGAACATTCAGAGTTCTTGTTCAGAATGGTCAGAGTAAATTATATGTGATCTCAATGTACATAAACACACAATAGGATTGTGGCAGTAGATTCAACGTGAAGTAATTTTCTTCCTTTTTGTTAACATAAAGTGGAAAGAAACCACTTTGCTTGAACAAATGTGATCTGCTACTCTTGAATCTTTTGAATTTCAATTTTATTCCTGCATAAGATGTACAGTAGATATTAGTTTCATGGTTAGTTGCTCATCCGTCTAGTTAACCCCGTTATAATCCTATATCCGACAGGTCTAGGATGCCAAATATCCGACAAGTCTAGGATGCCAAACTGCTGCGCACCTTTGAAGAAACTGATTTGTACTTTCAGGGTCCCTAGCTTGTTCCTATTCCTTTATCCCGGTTTTTGGTGCTTCTGTCCTGTAAGTACTTTGTGAGGCACGTAATGCACGTTACAATGTCATGTGTAGAAGCATCCCTATGTACCATAACTGGAACCACATTCCCTGTGCCTTTCACTTCTATCTGATTTAAATGACCAAGATTGGTGCTCCTTACCAGACTAAGAACACTAAGGCGGCAATGGCTGAAAAGACGATCTCTACTATTATAAAGTCCGACTGTCCCTAGTTAAATTCACTAAGGTCCTCCAAAATTATGTTTTACCTAAAATTCAATCGCTTTTAACTTCAGTAATTGACTTTGTCAATTTGATGCCTGATGCAATGTTTTAGTTTCCGTTTTGTTTAGAATGCTTGGATTTTGGTTAAAGAATATCAATGAATGTCCTTAGTTTTATAGTTATATTTCTTCATGTCCATCCATACAATAACAATTAAGCCTTATCCCACTAAGAGAAGTTGGTTGTATAAATCTTAGAACGCCACTGCCCTCTGCTTTGGGCCAAATCTTCCGTTAGTTCCAAGTACGTCATATCTTTTCTTATAGTCTCTTTTAGTCTTCCTAGGTCTTTCTCTACCCCCTCCGTCTCCCTCTGTCTCATAGTCGCATCTTCTAACTGGAGCATCTATAAGTTTTCGGTTCACATGTCCAAATCATTTTAACCGATTTTTTCTCATCTTATAACTTCGCCTATGTAAGTTTATATTACACTGCCCGTCCCAGAATAAAGGAGGAGAAGGAATGTGTCTGGTAGTCGACATCAAATCCTTATGATATGAATCCTTCATGTCCTACCATGTTCTTCAATAATTGCATTGGTGCATTGATAAGGTTTTAGTGTTAGATTCTGTCTAACCAGTTTATTTACATTAAATGTCTATTTCCATGACTCAATGATGAAAATCGATACAAAAAAGGGGTCAAAATTGCATTGTAGTCGACAACTAGGTATGACTAAGACCTGCAAGCTCAACTTGATTCCGAACAGCTTCGCACTCCCGAGTCCCGTGGTCTCTCCCTTTCCAATGTCGGAACATGTTTCACGTTCGAATCCTCCCTCTCCCGTTGATCCGAAAACAAAGTACTTGCAGAGATTGGAATTTAAGTGCAGAACATATATTCAGAACAAACTCACAACAGTCGTGAGTTTTATTGTACTTGTTAATTGAAATTTTAGTTAAGTGATTATATCCGCTCGTGTATTCCCCTTTTCACAGCTGAAAAAAATTGTTACTGCTTACTAGTTTGGCTTAAAGCCTTTAAACATATCGTACGTAAAGCATACAAACAGCCCTCACTCATTGACCTGAGATGGAGCCACTGTAGTATCAAAGGATTTCTTCCTGACCAAAAGGCAAGTGATCTTCGAAGTCTGGCCGTGAGAGTTGTCGATCGTGCACAGAACAAGGTCAGGCCGGTGAAGCATGAGATTCAAGTGATCCTTTCCGATTACCAGTGCAGTTGCATCAAGAAGAACATGCCATGAGTTCCGGTGTGCTTCCGAAACCCAATGTAGCGAGTGATGAACCTCGTTTACGTAAGCTGGATAGGAGAACAACCCTTTGAGCTTGTGTTTGCTTTTCTTCCTGAAATACTGGCTTAGTTGTGAACCTTTGATCCTCAAATCTAACCAAGTCTCTGGTGCCAAAATCACTTTGGCTTCCTTGTAACCAGCAAAATCCTTAATGCAGTCTTGTTCGCCGATAATGGTCATGTAGTGGTTTCCGCGATAGAACGGGTAGCTCTCCGCCACCAATACCATGGCGTCCCTGTAGGTTGGGGTGAAGAGAACAAGGTAATCGTCATCGGTTAATCCGCAGTGCTTCAAGACCTTGTTTCGAGCTTGTATCTCGGGGATTGAGATGAAACTTCCTGGGAAGGAGCATTTCGTGGTGAGGATATCAAGCAACCTTGATGGCTCCAACTGAGTCCTGTCCAAGTCGGGAAGGTTGCTTCCGGCAAATTGTGTCCAGGACTCCCTCGGTGACTTCAAGCTACCCCTTGGTGACTTCCTCTTGTCATCGGGCATGGCCTCGGGAGATTCTTCGATGACGCAAATACTGGAGAGATCAAACTGTTCTCCTTCAACAAGGCCAGCATATTGTGGGTACTTTGCCAACACGTATTGTTCGACATATTCCCTTTCTGTTGGTGTAATAGGGCCAGACCATCTGAGCTCTAGACCATCACCATGGAGGGTTGATATGGCCTCAGCTACAATGTGTGCAGGAATCATATTATGTGCTTTCTGTTGCAAGTTTAACCAAACAAATCCAATCAGATACATATTTCTTCGAGACATCTCAAATCAAACATATACGAGAATATACTGTCATTCTAAAGTGCGGTTTACTGCACTTTTAAAGTCAACCATATCGCTCGTATAGAGGCAACTATAAAGTCGATGTATCAACAATATCGACAATATATATGCATCTTAAAACCCTTTAGTTAACCGTACTGTAGAAAAATTCGAAAAGATATGCTTTGTGAGAGTTCAAAGTTTGTGTACCTTAATAACCATACTTCTTGGTCTGCCTTCATCTATGTGTGGTTTGTGTATAGAAGCAAAAAGGGATTTCTTGCATTGACCTTCTCCTTCCATTATGGCCTACTTTGTTTTGTTGTCATATTGCCATTAAAATTGTTAAAACTTTAAAATACATACATACTTAACACTTAATTAAGAGGATGATCTTGGATTATCAAGACTCACCCCAGAGCCGGCATGTGAAACAATTTTACCAGTGTTCCTCACCATGCTATATGAATCAATTTTCACCACTGCCCATTAGACACAGAAGACATCAAAGTTTTGAAATAAGAAGACAACATTAGGAGCACAAAGTTTTGTATGAAAAAACAAACTTGGCTACAATACATTCATGTACTTATAGTACAAACACTGATTAATGATCGAAACACCACAAAATCTCTATTGACAGAAAGATTTAAGAAATGAAAGAATCTACGGCAAGGATAATACAAGAAAGAAGATCAAGGTATTCATTGGGTACCAAGACACTAGGACAAATTAACCCACTAAGAAATGGACAAGCAGAACTCACTGAAAATTAAGTAGATGAAAAATAATGGCATGAATCCCTAAACTGTCTCCATTTCAATGGTTCAGATCACCCCAAAAATTCACTTAAAATAGAAAATTAATTTTACCAATGATTTAATTCGTACACGTCCAAGTATGATACCATGATCAAAAACACCAAAAACAAATAAAGCATGTTACCCTTAATTTCCAATTCAACAGTGCAAATCTAGATTTGAAAAAGCGCCAAAGCTAGTGTTTTTCAAACTCTTAGTTTCTCGTCCCGCACTCATCTCTTTGTTTTTGTCCCTCAATGTTTTATTCAATCGCAAGAATAAAAACTGGAGATGCACATAAGGAGAAAGAAAGAAGTCCGAGCCGAAAACACACAAAATCCAGAAGGCAAAAGTCTTAATTCATACGGTTTTATCAGTTAAATGAACCACTAAAACCCACAAACCCTAAATAGAAAAAAGACTTAATCCACAACAAAAAACACAGATATAGTAAAAAGGTGCTAGTTCATACCTTTATGCTAGGTTGAAAACCCTTCTCTTAAACCTACAGAATTGGAGCAAGCTGAGCTCTACGGGTTTGGGGGATTAGAGAGGTTGAAAGTGAGCTTATACTTTTTAACCACTCTTCTGATGATTCTTCTGACCAAAACACACAACCTGTTGCTCAACATTCTCCGACATTCTCTTGCTCAAAAGGGTACGACCCAAAACTGTATCTACTAATACCAGAAATAACCGAAATACTATCTCTTCAAATATATTCTCTCTCAGTATCTATTGTAATTGTAATTTGTAAACAAATTGTCAAAAGACAGAGAGATATATGCACAGATGCCGTATGGAGATGCCGTGTTTAAGAGATTACAAATGGACAAAGTCAAAACTTAATTAGTCTTAATAATTATTTTATTATGCAAATTGAGATTAAAATAACAAATACACGTATATATGCCTTTCATCTCTGTGTCCGTGGTGCTGCCTGATTGGAAAAATGCAGTGGGAAATTGTATAGAAAAATATGAGCTGCCGTACACCGACCTATTTTTCAGTTTCAGAATGCATTTTTTTAGAGTTTGTTACAATCTGCACATAACGTCTCTGCCTCTAAAGTAACTAGAATAATGAGTTATTAGGAGTTTAAACAATATTTCTATTTATTTAATTATTTTGCAATGGTTGAAGTTTACGATATGAAGCTTCCGTGAAGGTCTTTGTTGAAAGGGACTAGAGACTAGACAGAGCCTTCACTGGTTTGGAGAGAAATTTTCAGTACAGAGGAAGGTGAAGGGTCAAATCTTAGTAGTTGGTATGAAAGTTTCAAGAAATTGAAAAATAGAAGTTGATGCCAAACGGTTCACAAAATTGGGGAGAAAAAAAATGTTTTTCTCTTTGGATTACTAATCATGTGATCACGTCTGTGTAGTACGATTTGGCAACTTAAACAACATCATGGGGAGTAAACCCTATAGATGTAGTAGCTGGTTATTAAGTTTCCTTCTTACGTGTCTAGAACAATAGAAAACGTAGAAGTGATCAGTTAGTTCTCCGAATAGCCAAAAGTGAAGTGTAGACCTGACATCATGTCATGCTTTAATATGTTTGAATCGTGTGAAATAACGAAAATAAAAAATTAGTGTTCACATAGTACCTAAGCTAAGTCATTCATTGGGAAATACTGCATGTTGAACACGAGCTATATTATTCATCCGAAAGCATGGATTCCCATAACTTAATCCGCGTTTGGCACCCAATTTCAACATGGTTGATTTAAATAATTTTAACCGTTCAAGTTTAATTAGACAACTTCAACTTAAGAAAGAAAATGACATAGTGGAAGTTACAAATAAAAGAGATTACAAACGGTCACTCTTAATAAGTTTCTAGAACACTAAAGAATTAAGAAAAGCCCTCGAATTTTGATAAATAATATAATAAGATAATTACAATACAACCCTAAAGTTGTTTATATAGTCTTAAGAAAAACGCTGGATGCAAAAGAAAACAAACCGGAAAATTACAAAATTCCGGACCTTCAAACATAAAAGCTGTTTTTAACCGTTTAAACGTTGTAAGATACTAAAATCCATGTTGTGCTGTGCCGAAGCTACAAGTTGCATCCGTCTATTCAATCTCTTCCCGGAATTGTATCAAGAATCTAAATCGGACACAGAAAACCTAAGAACACTATTCACTGCAGCAGCTACTAGACCGAACTCGCAGGTCGAATCAGCTGTTCCAGCCCGTCGTCAGAAAACAGTATAAAGAACTGTATGCAGATCCTTACACACGTCGTAGCGTAATATAGTAATATACAAAGATGCATACATCAAATGTATAAACAAAACAAAGTTGTAGGAAGGCGACATTGGATTATTTTTTTTCATATTTTTAAGATGGAAGAAGATCCTCTCCGGATCCATTTTGTGAGGATTCTAGAGATTTCTAC
>VIEB01000076.1:1251045-1268515 GCA_006547085.1 Malus baccata
GAGGTAGAAGATAATCGGAGCATGATGGAATCAATAAAGGATTCGAATTCATCAGGCAATCTATGTAGAGTAGCAGCAACTAGGTCACGATCAGAGACTGAAGCACCAGCAGCTTGCAATGAATCAGCAATTTCCTTGATTTGTTGAAGATATTCAGAGATGGACTGAGAACCATTATGAATTGATTGAAGCCTCGATCGCAATTGGTGAACATGAGCCTCCGAAACTCCACCAAAACGCTGTTCTAATTTCAACCAGAGCTCACGAGAAGAGGAAACCTCAACTGTGAAAGGAATGATCTCTTCGGATAAAGTAAAATTAAGCCAGATCAAGAGATTTTGATCTTTTTCATACCAATCCTCGAAGGCAGGTTTCAGCGATCGATCGGGCAAGTATGGCGAAGGACAGATCTCAGTGCCATCAATAATCCCAAGGAGTTTGTATCACCGAAAAATTGGAGCAAACATAGCGCGCCATGGCAGATAATTGGACCTTTTCAGCTTGATCGGCACCATACTACCGATGTTGTGAATCATAAAAGAGGTATACGAATTCAGATGACTAGGATTAGAAGATGAATTAGGGTTTTGGACCGAATGAAAGATGATCAGAGAAGATGACCCAGTCGGTGGCGAAGCAGATTGAGCAGCCATTTCTTGCAGCGATCAAGATTTAAGAAAGATCGAAGACAAAGATCAAAGAATCAGAGAGAAGAAGGTGAGAAATTGATCAGAAATCGATCGAGTTGACAAAAGGAAGCAAAGGTCGGTGCTGTGAAGCAGAATGGCGAGATACCATATAGAAAAAGAAAACTTCCTTTGTAAGATTTACAATTGTATTGAATGAATAATTCAATTACACAGATGTGAATATATATAGCCTTAGCTACTTTAGGCTAGTTACAATAATACCCTCACCTACCTTAACTAATTACAAGTACTAATAAAACTAACTACACTTAGCTTTAACAAAATGTTTTTCACTAACTATATCATTCTCCCTAATAGCTTCGTCCTCTTCTCCGCCGCCTCCAAACCCTACCACGACACCTGTTCCAAAATGGCTATTTCTTTCCGAGCCATAATCGTCTCCGTCGACTACCGTTTAGCTCCTAAACACCTTCTTCCGTCTGCATTCGATGACGCCGTCGAAGCCATCGCCTGGGCCCACAGCCAGGCCTCCAATGTCGATGGCCGCGATCCCTGGCTGAAAGATGCAGTCGACTTCTCCAAGTGCTTTTTAATGGGCAGTAGTGTCAGGGGAACTATGGTATTACGGATGGAGAATCCAACCCGGACGAAAGTAGCTTTCTGCAGGTAGACTCAAAGAGGTAGAGGAGGAAGAGGAAGAAGAAGAGCCCTATGTGGAGTTTTGGGACAAGGAATCGGAAGGCTGGAGGTTGAACTGGGCCCTAAAGTTCACGGATCTCAGCCACCCATTTGCCCCAGCTCCGCTGGCGCACGCCTCGGTACCTGAACTTCTTGTTGACAGGGCCTTCATTGCCTTTGCACTTTCTGTTGTGGCGGTGGAAGCAGTGGTAAAGCTGCCCTAAACCCAATTTAGCTTTCTGCATGTATGATTTTTAATTTTGTTAGATTTTTATGGGTAGAATAAATGGTCTGAAAACCTTAAATGTTGAAGTTGTTTTCTCATACTCAAACCCAGATTTCAATTGAAAAGCTCTTGCGCCGTCGGGCAATCACAACAAGGCTACTGCTAAATTTTTTTGCTTTTCCAGTTTATGGGTTTTCTAAATTCTGGATAGAGACTTAGCCTCATCACAACAGGGCTGCCAGCAATCTCAAGTCCATCTTCTTCCTCATCCTTATGGTTTTTAGTCTTTGTCCTTTAATTGGTGTAGCTTTGCTAGGATCTCTGTTCCGGCAGTGTGTGATTAGTGCTAACGGAATTTCAGCGCTATTTCTGAGCTATTGTTCGAATTGTTGTATCTAAGTATGCATTAGACATTCAATTGAGCTATGAAGCATGAGTGCCAATGAATTTTAAAGAGTTTGGCTTGGTTTTCTCTCTTTGTTCTTTAATATTTAAGTGTGAGGCGCCTGTTTGTTGATTAACTGAGTCCATTCTCTAAGTTTTTTAGCAGATATTGTGTAATTTGCTGATATGAGCACTTTTTTACGCTGTCAAGTTCCCAAAATGTACAAGGAGATATCAAGTTTAACAAGTCACAAACTGTGATCAATCCAAATGTAGTGAAATTAGGGATTTTACACTTAAAAACTCAATTAGCTTTAGACCGTAGGATTAGCATTTTACACATGTGAGTATCATTGAACACAACCTGTGCTCTGTTCCTTCCTCATACAACACTTGCAGAACTTCATTAATCATCTCTAGTCGCCACTAAATGATTGAATATATCGATCCAATCCATTAAACAAATGTCGCCCCAGGATTTAATGAAGGTAAGTTACAAGACTTCCCGTGTGTGTGTCCTGCATTCTATCTTTGCAAATCTGACACGTTAAGCACTATCTGGGGTTAAATCCCAAATTCATTTCTATTTCAGCATAAACAGACATCACTATCTGGGGTTAAATCCCAAACTCATTTCTGGGGTTAATCCAAACTCCTGGTACCATCACATTTTAATCCAAAATCAAATTTAACCATTTTCAAGTTACATGTATTCTAATGTCAAATTCCAAACTTCCAAGCTACATATTCTAATGTCAAATTATGGAGCTTCAGATTTATGATAACAAGTCTGACATAGTACAACAAGAAAACATTCTCTCATGAACTTGATGTTTGTCAAAACCACTGAAATCTTGATGTGAAGTCTAAAATTATCAGAATTAGGAGTTACAAGCATCTTGATGTTCCTCAAAGCCACAAGGAAAGGCATCCTGCATTACATAGAATTTAACTTCAACAATGAATTTACACAAATACCTAATTCAAAGAAAGGGTAGAAGGAAAAACATAATACCTGATTCAAATGTGTCATACACTTTTGACTTTGGAGCACACTGGTGAAGGTAAAGTTTGGTGGGGAACATGACCAACTATAGTTGGGACTCTGAAAGAAAAAAGAAAATTGTAATATATAAATATTGAGAACACCAACACAAATTTCAAACCTATAAACTGGTTTACCTGATTAGATAAAGGCAAACTAGTCTGGACATTGGTGGTTGACAATCTCGTGGTTGGATAGAACTACAAACATTGATACGAGACCCAACATAAATAATTAAATAAAATATATAAAATATACTTAATCAAACATAGAACTAGTTTACCTTATTAGATAAAGGGCAACGAGCATGTGTATTGGTGGTTAGCAAACTTAGTGTTGGATAGAGCTACAAACATTGATACAATATGGAACATGAATAATCGAACAAAATCTATAAAATCTTGCTCAAAAATATAAACTAGTTTACCTGATTAGGTGAAGGGAAACAAGCATGGGAATTCGCAGTTGGCATTGTCATAGTTGGATAGAACTACAACAAATTGATCGATATCGAATATCGAATATGAATAATTAAACAACATGTATATAGAAAAACCAAATCAAACATACAAATTAGTTACTTGATTAGTTGAAGGGGAACGAGCATTGGCATTGGCGGTATGTGAAGGACCACCACTACTTGGTGGTTTGGTTTTCTCTAAACAAGTAAATAACAACAACTACTATTAATATATATATATATATATATATCAGAAGATAACACAAATGTAAACATTTAAATTGTACAAGTTTCTTACTAGATGAGCCAGGAACATTTGATGTCTTATTTTTACGTTTCTCCATATGACTTTTCAATCTAGCATTACTTATTCCCTTTGGCCTCACACTCGGAGGATTCAACACCGGTGCCTCATCATATGAGTTATTGACTCCATCAGTATCACGAACAGTAGCATCATTCAAAACGTCATTGCTTTCTTTATTAGCAATTTCTTCCCCATTTGACTTCATTTCTTTGTCAAGCAATTGTGCCATTTCTTTCAATTTTTTCATTGCAATTCTATGACAACTTTCTGTCTCAGCTCCCATACTCAATATACCATAAGCAATCCGCATCAAAGTATTTCGACGCAACGTCATTGACGAATTGTCACTTACATGTAAAGATTTTCCATGCTCATTTTCATTCCATTCTTTCTTTGCGTCTTTCGTCCACCGCTTCAATATGTATTGATTTGGTATTTGAGAAACTTCTTTTACATTCATTACCCGTAGAGCATGACGACATAACAAACCCATTGATTCAAACCTTTTGCAACTACATGAGATGTTCAAAGTTGAGGAGTTGAATTTGACAACATAAACTATCATGTGACCCTCCTCATTAAGTTCAAAGGTTTGGAAGGTTCCATCACTTTCAACTTCACGCATTTTTACCGCCAAACTGCCAACAAACTCATACTCAAGAAATTTATAAATTTTTCTCGTGTAGACACTTGCAGCACGTTTAAGAAAACCACTATTTTTAGCTGCTGTAGAAGGCAAACCTTACTTGCAATGAAATTTTTCTTCTAATTCTTTTGAACGCATGCCATTTGCTTGTTTTTCATAATGAAGCACAAATTCAGTAAGAGTCATCGTTTTAGTAGACATACGATGGAAAACATTCTTCATGCTCTCACTTCTTTGTGTGGATTTTATCCTCACAGAGAATGCATCTTGGCTAAACACTGGACACCACTTCTCACAAATGGCATAAAGACCTTTAAGCCATTTGTTTTGTGCAACGTTAAATTCCTCAATCATTGTATCCCAAGTATGCTGAAATTCTAACTCTGTTTGACATCCGTCAAGACACTTGTTGAATAGCCTCTTGAACTCAGGTATTCCATAAAGTGTTGGTATATTTCTTGTAGCATTCGTTGATATACGCCATGTGCATAAACGATGGCATGTCCCAGGAAACACCACCATAATGGCATTTGCCATAGCTTGACACTAGTCAGTGAAAATGGTTGTAGGCTTTCGATTCCCCATTGATTCTAAGAATGCCTCAAACAACCATTCAAATGTAGCAGTCTTCTCATCCAATAAAAAGGCACAACCCAGCAACACATTGCTCCAGTGTTGGTTAACTCTAACGAAAGGAGCACAAATCATGTTGTACTTATTGGTTCGATCTGTAGTATCAAATACTACTACTTCCCCGAAGCACTCATAATCAATTTTGGACCTTCCATCCCTCCAGAAAAAGTTAGTCATTCGGTTTTCTTGATCAACTTGCACCGTGTAGAAGAACATTGGATCTTCAGCTTACTTACGCTTAAAATGATTGATCAAGCTTTGAGCATCCCCTGCTTTAAGCATAATTCTTTTTTCCCTACTAACAAAATTGTAGCAATCTGTTTTCGTAAACCCAACATTTTGAGACCCGCCGACTTCTTCTGCTAAATATGAGTACATATTTGTAGTTCTTATACCTACATTCGCCATGGTTTTAATCACACCCATATGAGCTTCTGAAATTTTACGATTTGATCTTAAAAATTGTCTTTCCTCTGGCATTGCAAGTTCATGATTGTGTTCAGGATCAAAGGTAGAGACTTTCCACTCACCACCTTCTAGTAAAAATCGAATTTTGGCTTGGCAGCCTATTCTCTCGTCCAATCTCTTAGTCTTTTTCTCTTCACAAGGGTCTCTATCTTGCCGAAAACCTTCTTTTGAACAACAAAAATTAAGTGTTGAAAGATCTCCATTTTTGTCATATCTTGTTTGTTTCTTTCGAATGCTAAAGCCAATGTGTGTTGCATACTCATTATAGAGATCATAAGCTTCTTGCTCATTTTTCACAATCTTTCCATACAAATCTCCAGCATAACTCTCTTCAAGACTTACAATAGGTGGAGTTTTTTATCGAGCATTGCATTGAATATTTTCAAGAATTGGGTTGTTTATTTTTAATATTAAAAGACTTATTTGCTTTATATTGAATATTTTTTAAATAAGATTTTATTCTTTAGACACACCACACTAGTCCATCGTTGACACAATTCAAAAGAATTTGATATGTTGAAATAGTTTTGGTATTACGAGTACATGATCGAGCATGTACTCCTAATACATGGTCAAGCATTTTATGTAGTTCTAATATTAAGAATTTTATATGTCTGATATTTCACCGGTACATGCTGGAGCATGAAGAACTTGTATATATGTAGAATATGCATAAACTTCAAAATTATTTTATTTTATTTTTCTAATCTTTGTGAACCGTAGAATTACCCTCTCATGCTCTTTAGTTCTCTGATTTTTTTTTTTCCTAAGGTCATTAGGAAACCTAATACCCCAAAATTCACAAAAATCTAAAACCCTAAATTGACAAAACCCTAGGGGCGTGTTTGTTTGACCTTCTTAGGGGGGACTGGACTAGACTACACTAATTGGTATTGTAGTCTGATGTTTGGTAGGGGCAAGGATTACGTTTAATGGGATTAGATCCGACTCGCACGGATTAAACCCTTCGCTAGCAGTTCTTAGCGAACCACCCCAAAAACGTCCGGATTCGTAAGACCTCCTCCCTCACGTCGTCCTCCTCATCCTCATCTCTACGTCCTGCTCGCCGTCAGCTGCATCCTGGTCGCCCTCATCTGCATCCTGCTCCTCATCTGTTCCTCTCGTCGTCCGTTCCCTCGTCTTCACGTAACAGATCTGCTCCGAGAGTTCTCCAAGGACAGCATTCGCCTCGTCAAGCGCTGCCACAAGCCCGATCGCAAAGGTAATTCAGCATTCGGGTCGGATCTGTGTTTTCTCACAAGTTATATTCTTTGATATGCATGTGTAATTGATGAGATTTGATGGTTGATTGTCGTGTAGAATTCTCCAAGGTCGCGCTCCGGACAGCGATCGGGTTCGTCGTGATGGGTTTCGTCGGGTTCTTCGTCAAGCTGATATTCATCCCCATCAACAATATCATCGTCGGATCTGTTTAGGTATTTACTGGATCTAATCAAATCCATTGATTGAAAATTATTGATGGAAATTGTGGAGATTTGATTGGTTTGCTTGATCGATGTATGATTTGATTAGGTTGTTTATTAGTTGGAATTCGGATTAATTTGATTTTGGTAATTGTTGTTTGTTCAATTTTATAAACGAATCAAAAGTTTCGATGAGGAATGTAGTGGTTGAGTTGCATATGTATACACACACACAGACGCTTGGTTTTTCTTCTATGCCAATATAGTTGAAATGGTTCTTTAATGTTGAGATTTTTTTATCAACTTTATGTTTAGATGTGTGCATTGCTCTTGGTTTTGAGTGTTTCATTCGGATTACGCTAATGGTTTGGAACGGATAGTCTGCATCGTGATGTTTGGTAGAAATGGATGTGGTGAATCTGGTGATATGGTCTAAATAGGGAGATCTTCTTGAGGCACGATTGATTAGTTTGAGTTCTGGTTTTACTCTGTTGCTCTATTATTCTGCTTTATGTGTCTTAGGAAATTGATACCGAATCAAGGACGGTTAACAGCATATTGATTCATAAAATTGGTCCAAAGATCTTGTATCTTGAATTTATTCGTATGTAATAATATAAGATTACGGTGTCATTAGACAATGGATTCGAGACTGTAGACTAGCAAGTTGGTTATGTGTATTAGAAACGTATTTCTTATCTTTCGTCGTAGAATCGGATGTGGATTGGGGACTGATTTTTGTTTTCCCGTGTGGTTGCAGGTCATGCTGAAGATCAAGTTAGACAGATGATAGGTGCAGCAAATCTAAAGAAAGCATTAGCTTTTAGTTCTCATTTGTTCCTTGTTTCTGTAAAACAATGATACGTGCACTCCCTAGTTTTCGACATTGGGACCTTGTCTCTTTCTCGTTTAATCGAAATTTTTGTTGTTCTGGATTCGTTTACTTGCTTGATGATTATCATTGTACTTTTTAACCAATAAAATGTCGGAGGGACGATAGTGGCTAACACGATGATGAAATGTTGAATGTGATGGGCTCGAGCGAAGGATTCAGTAGCTTGTTAGCCAGAGAGTTGGATTAGATTCGTAAGAGAAAAGAGGGGGGTTATGATGTTGCAGACGACAGCAACCTCCGTAGCCTCGTCGGCAGCTACTCGCGCCTCGTTGGCCGCCATCGAGTACCGGGTTACGACTCTTTCTCTTTCAATTTTGGTCTCTCGTTGTAACCATAAAGAAAAATAGAGGCAAATTTAGATATGGTGCACGCTCAAATTCACCATTGCCACCCCCACCCAAATTCTCTATTATTTCATACTCAAACTTTGGATATTTGATCCGTCTGTCATCTTCTGTTAGTGATTTATGTATAGAATCGAGGGTACTTTTGTGCTTAGGCCCCTAAAACTCGAGTATAATTTCACTTTTCGTAAGTGAAACTGCAAACCAATAAACTCAAGTTTTAGGCCCACAGCAAAAAAATACGCACAAACTCGAGATAATTCAGCAAATGACGAAAATCAATCATGTCTATGCATCATCACGGTGCAAGTTTTTTATCCCCACCACCAATCCCTCTCCCCCAAACTCGAGTCATTCACCTCACCAAAAAAAGTTGATTATCATACAAAACACATAACTTTATATTAGGAATTTATGACAGATGCTAAAAGTTATTCCAAGTTAATTAAGAGACGCCAAAACTTAACAGACACAACTTTAACTGGTTCAAGCAAATACTAGTACATAAACTAAAAATTTACACCTCTCAATTACACTCTTACGAATGAAAAACGGATGCTGCGCAGCCCACAACATCAATAACTCGACCTCCCATCGCCCTCCGTTATCACATCTTTGAAAGCACCGCCGCTCGGAATCATAGGCAGGACATGCTCTTGATGGGGCACTATTACATCCAACAAGTACGGACCAGGAGTGTCCAACATTTTCTGAATTGCTGCTTTCAGATCTTCCTTCTTCGTCACACGGGCAGCTGGTATCCCACAAGCATCTGCAAACTTGAGCATATTTGGGAATATCTCCGACTCATTTGCTGGGTTCCCCAAGTACGTATGAGCTCTGTTTGCCTTGTAGAAGCGATCCTCCCATTGCACAACCATACCCAAATGTTGGTTATTCAACAGCATTATCTTGACCGGAAGTTTCTCCACACTGATCGTTGCCAATTCCTGGACATTCATAAGGAAACTTCCATCACCATCAATGTCAACAACAACAGAATCCGGGTTTGCAACAGCAGCCCCGATAGCAGCAGGCAATCCAAAGCCCATAGCTCCTAATCCCCCTGATGTCAACCACTGCCGAGGCCGCTTGTACTTGTAAAACTGAGCTGCCCACATTTGATGCTGTCCAACACCAGTGCTTATAATCGCGTTCCCATCAGTTAACTCATCAAGAACCTGAATGGCATTCTGAGGAGAAATGGAGTCCCCAAAAGTCTTAAAACCCAATGGAAACTTCACTTTCTCCTCTTTCAGCTCCGCCCTCCAAGCCGAAAAATCAAGCTTAACCTTGCTCTCTTTCTGCTCTAATATCCTATTCAACCCTTCCAGTGCCGATTTTACATCAGCACAAACCGACACATGAGGCTGCTTATTCTTTCCAATCTCTGCCGAGTCAATATCAATGTGAACAATCTTAGCCCGGCTAGCAAATGCCTCCAACTTCCCAGTAACCCGGTCATCAAACCTCACCCCAAATGCAAGCAACAAATCAGACTTATCCACAGCATAATTAGCATAAACAGTGCCATGCATTCCAAGCATTTGGAGTGACAATTCTTCGTCATTGCACGGGTATGCCCCGAGACCCATCAAAGTACTAGCCACGGGGATCCCGGTGAGCTCCACGAACCGCCTCAACTCCTCACTGGAGTTCAAACACCCTCCACCAACATACAAAACCGGTTTCTTGGACTCAGACACCAACCTCACAATCTGCTCCAAGTGACCCTCATTGGGGGACTTGGGCAACCTAGACATGTACCCAGGTAACTTAATGGGTTGATCCCAATTGGGAACCACAAGCTGCTGTTGCACATCTTTGGGTATATCAATCAAAACCGGGCCAGGTCGACCCGAGGTAGCTAAGAAAAATGCCTCCCTAACAACCCGAGGAATGTCCTCTACATCAAGAACAAGATAATTGTGCTTAGTGATTGACCTTGTTACCTCAACTATTGGGGTCTCCTGGAAGGCGTCAGTGCCTATCATTCTCCGGGGTACTTGGCCGGTGATTGCCACCACCGGTATGCTGTCCATGAGCGCGTCGGCGAGGCCGCTAACCAAGTTCGTTGCGCCGGGGCCGGAGGTTGCAATGCACACGCCGGGACGACCCGACGCGCGGGCGTAGCCTTCAGCCGCGAACACCCCGCCTTGCTCGTGGCGCGGGAGAACGTTACGGATGGAAGAGGAGCGCGTGAGGGCCTGGTGGATCTCCATTGATGCGCCGCCGGGGTAGGCAAAGACGTCGGTGACGCCTTGGCGCTCGAGTGCCTCAACGAGGACATCGGCGCCTTTTCTGGGCTCGTCAGGGGCAAATCGGGAGATTGGGGCCTCTAGGTCTAGAGGGTTGGTGGTGGTGGTGGTGATTGTGGTATCGGTTTTGGGGGAGAGGGAGCTGGAGATCCGGAGTTGGCGGAGGGGAGAGGGTTTTTGGGGAAGAGGAGAGAAGGGGAGGTTGAATCTGGAAATGGGGTGGTGGGATTTGGCTGAGGAAGAGAAAGGGGAGGGTTTTGAGAAGGAGGAAGAGGAGGGTGGAGCAACGGCCGCCATTGTTGGAGAAGCTGAGCTTGAGAGTGAAATCATAGTTTCAGTTGTGGCTGCTAGAGGAGGTAGACTCGTGGCCAAGGGATTCGTATCGTAGTTTCCTACTTATATTTTCTTTCAAAAGGAATGTCTATTTACATTTTCGTCCCTTTGTTTGGTCCAATTTATAAGAGCAACTCAACTGTGGGTTGCTGCTCGGGGGACGGTGAACCAAACAGGGCATGATAGCCCGGCTGAAGCCCTCCAGCGTGGGGAGCCCGAGGGACTGGGCAGGTCCGAGCAACAGGCCTGTGAGGAATCACCAGCCCGCGAACCCGAGGTGGACCTGACGCAAGGCTGACGTCAATCCTATTTTTAAATTTTTTTCTGCAGGCGCGTCCGCCTCACCCAAGCATGGGGACGCATAATTTCAGACCCCAGGGGCCCACAATGCAATCTGCCTCAGTTACTGTTGGGAAGCCATGTGGCTTTCCACAATCCGTTCGATCTCAACGGCTCTTTAAAATGGGTCGTCCGATTTGCAACGGTAATAAAAAAAAACTTATTTAATATCAACCGTTAGATCTGAGATCGACGGTTGATATTATTCTGCTTTATAAATAAATAAATAAAAGAAAAAATAGTTTTAAAATTAAAAAAAAGTTACCGTTGTGACACGTAGCACAATCTGGAGTGTTAGAATTCAATTTTTTTTTTAAATCCAACGGCAGAGATTAATTAGTTCAATAAAAAAAATTAAAAATTGTAAAAAAATCTGAAAATTAAAAAAAAATTGTTTTTACTTTTCTATAAACCTTTTCATTATCATCTACCTTACACCACAATTTCATATTTTCAATCAAATTCATATCTTTCTCTCAAAGTTTCAATCTAATTTTTTTTTTAACAAAATGACCACTGATACAGGTACGAATTGATCTCTTCTTGAAGATGTTGCATTATGTACTAGATGGGCTGAAGTTACTCATAGTTCGCTTATAGGTAATGAGATGCAGTTGCGATAAATGTGGAGTGTTATTCATACCAATTATCTTGAGAAAATAGGTGGGAAAAGAATCAAAGAATCGATGTCCATTCGTTGGAAATTACTTAGCCAATCGTTTAGTACGTGGAGAGATGCATTGGCACAAGCTAGTACTAATCTTCAAAGTGGGGAAAATTACATGGATCAGGTAACAATATATTATTTATTTGTTTGTATTATACCCAAATTTACATTATAATTATTTGTTTGAATTATTTATTTGTTACCTACTTTCATTATAATTATTTGTTTGTATTATTATTTATTTATTTGTTACCTACTTTCATTATAATTATT
Organism: Malus baccata; assembly: GCA_006547085.1. Lineage (NCBI taxonomy): Eukaryota > Viridiplantae > Streptophyta > Magnoliopsida > Rosales > Rosaceae > Malus > Malus baccata. Next base: position 1,263,076 of record VIEB01000076.1, read on the forward strand.
TATTTATTTGTTACCTATTTATTTGTAGCAACTTCAAGCACAAGCTTGGTATGGTGCCAAAACTAAAAGCAAAAATAAATCATTCAACCGGTGGGAATGTTACAATATTGTCAAAGATTTTCCTAAATTCAGAGTTGTGCATGTCGGTCCAGAAGTTTTCATGAACAACACCCCTCTACACTCTACACCCGATCATGGCTCACATGTTCATGAAGATGATGCAGAGGAAGTGCCCGAAATGCCCCTCCTTGAACAAGCGTCAGGTTCGATCCGTTATCCAATTAGGCCCGAAGGTAAGAAAGCTTCAAAGAGAAAAGGGAGTGCTTCCAAGAATGATTATGCAAAATACATGGAAGAACTTGTTTGCCAAGGTAAATTGACTTTGGCGCGGGAAATGGCGAAATTTGAGGCTGATAAGGCTAGAGAAGAGGCAAAAGTTGCAGCTATTGAAAGAGAATTTGAAGCTAATCAGAGAGAAAGAGAGCTACTTAGGCAAGAAAGCGAACATGTTAGAGAAAAAAGAATGACTCAACGAGATCGTGAAATTATGAACACGCCTTTAGAAAGGAAGTCTCCAAATTCTAAATATTTTTGGAAGTCGGAAAAAGCAGACGTGGTGCCAAGGAGGTGTGTAAGAGAAGCGAGAGCAAGAGAAGATGGTCCTAGCACGACAAGAGAAGATCATCATAGCACCACAAATTGGTTAAGTGACGATGAATAGAGTAGTTTTTGTAATCGGAGCCCATAATTTTCCAATCACTTTGGGTTGTAATTTATTATTTATTGAATAGAGTACTTTATGTTGTTTCCAATTTATTGAATTTAGTTGTGACAACCCGTCCCAAATTTTACAATTTTATAAATTTTAAAAGCGTGAATTGACGAAAATGCCCTGGAGGCGAGGACTTTGATTTATGTTGACCGTCGTCTAGAAGAACGTATGACTTATTCTTTTGACATATTTGTATAGTACTCGTTGATACGAACGCATAAGTGAAAGCCGTTTGCGAGTTCGGATTATAATGGTATAGTTGCGGACGTTTGAAATTGGTTAGTTAAAGTTTAGTTTAAATTATTAGAAGTCCCACCTTGTGGGAGTAGCCACCAATCAAATTATTTCCTTTCAAATAGCACCCAATCAGACTTCACCAAGCCCATTTGCACCAGCCAATCAAAAAAACAAAAAACAAAAAAAAAGAAGGGGGAAAACAAGGTACTTGTGCACCCATACACTCATCTCGTTCGGCCGGGGTAATTTCCGGCCTCCTCCACCATTTTTTCAGGCTAAATACACCCATCCATTAACTGAAATCTCTTCCTTAACCTCTCCTCTACCATTTCCACCCAAGATTGAGGGGTTTTAGGCCAAAATTCACAAAGAACTTCACCGGGTTCGCGGGTGGGTTCGACTGCTATCCCGCCGTTCCGGCGATTTCTACCACCCACCATCACCCTTAATCAACTTCCCTTGGACCCAAGAACAAGACCCAACCAGTTATGGGGGCGTTGGAACACCGGAGAAGTCGAATCGAAGCACACCCTTTATAGGATTCCGACGGGTTTGAGTGAAATTGGAGCCTTTCCTAGCTAGATTGAACTTGGCCATAGGTATAAATCGATTCCTTATGTTGTGTAGATGAATTTTCATGTTTGGATCGTGTGATTTGGTGGAGAAATGAGAAAGTTATAACGATTTAAAGTTTGCCCAGTTTCCGGCGACCTCCGCCACTTTCGAGGATTTTTCCGGCCAAATAATGTCAATATAGTCATCTTGTAAGGTACCAATCTCTTTGTATCGTCGATAACTATGATTTTCATTTTTTAATCACTTGTTTTCGTTGAGTATTGACAAAGTTATGGATGTTGAAAGGTTGCCCAGAAATTCCGGCGAGTTACCAGTTTTCCGGCGGACAGCCGTCTTTCAGACCATTTTCCGGCGGACAGCCGTCTTTCAGACCATTTTCCGGCCACCTCCCGCCACCATTTGGACTCCAAGCTGGTTTAATCTTGTTTTAAATTTCTTTAGCTTCGATTTGGTATATTTTGGGTTAAATTTGGTTGAGAAACAAGTGAGATATGGAAGTCCAAAGATCGCCCAGGAAATCTGCAAAATCTGCAGAATCTAGCAAAGTCCCATTAAGGTCCACCACTTGTTTAGAATAGTTATCGATGATCCGACCGTTGGATCATCACCAAACTTTAATACATTATATTAAGTAATATGTGAGGACCATAGAAACTTACAGATCGGGAATCTGACGTACGGATCTTCCCGAATTGGATGTGTAAGTTTATAAAATAAATGTTAACCGCCACTTGGTTTTGGGCAATTGGCGGAGATCCGACCGTTGGATCGCAATGAAATTTTAGTATGTTATTCTAGAAGCATAATGTGTATCTTTGGAAGTTGCGGATTGAAAATCTGATATGCGGATCTTTCGGATCGAGTTATACAGGGTTGTAGACCCTACCGTCGATCAAAGATTGACAGTTGACTCGTGGTCAATAGGTCTCAAACTATTTTAGAATGTCCTTGAGGATGTGCCTTATGTGAATTTCGTATTCTATTAATAAGAGTTCTAAGATGTGATCCGATAATTGTTATAGGCGCCAATCTTTCGGGACGTCTCGATACGCTTGCTAGAGAATCATAGCGTGGACTCCAGGTGAGTGGGTCTTTTCCTTTTATCATAGGCATATAGTTGATAGTTCCACAAATGCTTCTAAATTGATTTATGCATTTTATGTATTGTCATATATATATATATATGTGTGTGTGTGTGTGTGTGTGTGTGTGTGTGTGTATGTTATAAAATGCTAATAGATGGTTGAGTTTAGATTATGTCATAGTACATCCATATGCATGTTATCTACAATTAATTAATCTGAACTACAAATGGATTGATCCCTGTTTAGGGTACGTGGGCAGTTTAACGAGACGTTAAATGCAGCCATACAATAAACGAGGCTAAATACTTGAGACAATGGCCTTGTTTGGGGAATGTAGTAATGTGAAGGAGATTGGTAAAAAAATGCGAGATATAACCTTAGGATTTGGTAGTTAAATGTTGGTCATAAATTTAAGATGTAAAGAATCAAGAAATTGAAGTAAGGAAAGGTAAGTAATGATAGTTAATCTAACTAGTGTCTAATTGAGCTTATCACCAATGAATACTTTCGAAAGTAACGGGATTGGGGAGTTACAGTTTATGCATTTTATGCCATTTGTATATATATGTTTTTATATCTTGAAATATTATGATATGGTTGAATTTCATATTTACATCCTGATATATCTATATGTATATCACTCGCACATAATTATTGTGAATGCTCTGAAGTGAAAATGTGAATGTAGGACGTACAGGTAAGTTCAAGTAAGTACATGTAAGTTCAGGAAAGTTCAGGTGAGTATACGACATCAGTCGAATTGGTAGGGTTATAGTATGACTACATTTACGTTTTAAGCAACTTTGACACTGTCGTACAGGTTGCAATAGTAGGCAACTCCAGCATTGTCGTACAGGTTGCCTATGAGTCGTATATGTTGTATTAGATGCATTTAAAGCTCATAAACCTACACCCCGGTGTTAGTGTTCCCGCCAGTGGCCAAGGCACAGTCTTTCACGTGATGTTCACCTCCCGCACCATACACTCACCTTGGATCCAAGTTAGGTGCATAGGCATGTCGTACAGACCACTATAGGTGGTTCCGACTCATAGGTGACTCGCGATCACTCGCACAGCTTTCACGTGATTGTGGCATTAGAGCGTATACATTCATACCCAGGTTTATCGTACGGACCACTACAGGTGGTTCCGGCTCGTGTGCAGATGTAGTGCCGTACATGTCACTAGGGGTGACTCCAGCTTATGTGCTAGCAATGATTGATAAGCTATGATTTCAGTCGTACAGGTCACTAAATGTGACTCCGACTTATGTGCTAGCAATGATTGATAAGATATGGGTGCAGTCGTACAAGTCATGTTAGGTGACTCCAACTGATATATCATTTCATATTGATTAAGTTCATTTGGCCTACTTGTTAATGCATTGTGGAATTGATGGACATGGCATACCCGTGGTTTTGGTCATTCATGAGTATGGTTTGGATTTACATATATATATATATATATTTGTAGTATTGTCTTATGAAAACGATACGGGTTTTACATTGAGGGGCCTTACTTCTAGAAAGGTAGTAACTTTGGGAAGCTTGGTTTTATTGCTCACTCACACTCTCTGTTTTGTGCCCTCCAGCTTTCAGCTGCTGAGTTCGTATCGACGAGGATCTGTGGCAAATCTTAGTATTGATACCTCTAATGGTATGATTCATACCCACACTATTGTACTTTACTTATGCTCTGACATCGCGTGTGAAATGGGTTCGTTCCCGCTCACAAAGAACTCTGGTATTTAAACACTTTTAGGTTTAAATTTATTCATATTTTACACATCATCACATTTTATGGCTTCGTCACCCTCCAGGTGTCAGCCAGCACGGCTCGATTCGAGGTCCTAGTGGACATTCTGGGTCGGGGTGTGTCATTAGTACTTTATTTAAAGTGAGTAAATTTATTTAATTTGGTAAGTTATTTATACTAAGAGAATATTTATTCAAATGACAAAAGCACACCAAATGAAATTACATAAACATACCAAATAATAAAAAACTCACTAAAAATGAAATTAAAAAAAACACACCAACTAAAATTAAATAAACACACCAAATAAAACCAAACACACTAAATGAACTTAATTATCTTCAGCTTGTTTCAATGCTCACTGGTGCTCTATCAAGTCATTTAGCCGGGCATTGTGCATATATGGCATTTGAAGTGCAGTATATCGTTGAATGACCAATTCATTGTAACGTCTATCCCTTTCTAATGGCTCATGTTACACGGGTTCTTCAGTGGCGTCATGAGCACAATATATACGTGTTCTTGAATTGTTCATCGTGTCTGGCTCATATTCATCAACAGCATCATAATTGTACTCATATTCCACAATCATGTTGTGAAGAATGATGCACGTCATCATGATGGATCGAAGAGACTCTACATCAAACATTCTGGCAGCACCCTTAACAATCGCTCATCGAGCTTGGAGGATACCAAAACAACGCTCCACATCCTTCCTGCACCCTTCTTGACAGCTCACAAAGTGTTTTTCCTTTGCACTTTGTGGATGTGGCACTGTTTTGACAAATGATGCCCACCTTGGGTAAATGATGTATGCTAGGTAGTATGGCCTCCGTTGACCCAGTACGTGACTTTTGATGTCTTTCCTTGCAGGACATCGTTGAACACTGGGGATTGGGTAAAGACGTTGAGGTCATTTTGAGCTCCTGGAACCCCGAAAAAGGTGTGCCAAATCCATGTATCAAAAGATGCCACCGCCTCCAAAATGATACTTTTTGATCATTTTCTGTCCCCA
>VIEB01000076.1:1273089-1310066 GCA_006547085.1 Malus baccata
CTCACATCCAAATTCTATTCCTGCAAAAATATTGTATAATTGAATTATCCCATATTTATAAATGAGTATCTCTTCGTATTTCTTATCTTTATTTCTGTAATCTTACTAATTTTTCTAAACGCTATGTTTGGTTTGCTTCAAAAAAAAAAAAAAAGGATTGGAGTTTAAGGAATGCGAAAAATTGAAATAAAATGAGGTAAGATACTATGGAATGGTGAAAAACACGTGAGAAATGGCTTAGATATTTATAGGGAAAAAAAATTAGATTTTTAATTTTTTTTTTAAATTTCGTCTTAAAAAAAATCTCAAATCTAACTGCTAGCTAACGTCAGTTAGCATGTGTGTTACTGATAGCTAGACCCAACTTTCGGGCTGGCTAATTGGCTTCAAATGTCCAACCTGATGGCCATGGGCTAGAGTTTGGCCCAGTGGGTCCTTTTTTTTCTCTGACTTGGACCTCCGTTGGAGATGATTTTTTCTTCATTTCGGGCTATAAAAGAGCTTATAGCCCTATGACCTGATTCATTGGAGATGGCCTAACATTTAAAAAAAAATTAGATTTTTAATTTTTTTTTTAAATTTCGTCTTAAAAAAAATCTCAAATCTAACTGCTAGCTAACGTCAGTTAGCATGTGTGTTACTGATAGCTAGACCCAACTTTCGGGCTGGCTAATTGGCTTCAAATGTCCAACCTGATGGCCATGGGCTAGAGTTTGGCCCAGTGGGTCCTTTTTTTTCTCTGACTTGGACCTCCGTTGGAGATGATTTTTTCTTCATTTCGGGCTATAAAAGAGCTTATAGCCCTATGACCTGATTCATTGGAGATGGCCTAACATTTTAGACTTGGAGCCATGTAGAGGACGATCAAAACCTAACTTGGACTGCAATGCAACTACAGGAAACAACTTTTCTAGTGGCTTTTTATTCAAAATAGTTTCTGAGATCGTTAACTGTCAATCGTTTTGATCATTTTGTAAAAAAACTCAGTTACATTGAAGATCACCAATTCAAGTGGAGGGGTTGATTTGACAAAAATACCTTCAATGTAATGAAATTTTTTTACAAAATGACCAAAATAATTGATGGTGAATAATCTCAAAAACCAAATTGAGAACAATTTTGGTTAAAACCTCCTTTCTAGGAGTGATAAATGAGATCTCCACCACCATCTGAGAGCCTATGACTTAGCAAAACCCAATTATAGAAAAACCAACCATTGGATCACTTGCGAAGTTGAATTGTCGACCACCTCGTGTTTTACGGTCAATTTCTCAAATCAAACCAAGTCTGCAAGTTGATCCTCTATTGTCTGAGACCTCTTGTCCACGTATCCCCACAATAATATATATATATATTTTTTTAATTTTTTTTTAATTTTCTTTTGGTTCAACCCCGATAATGATATGAGAAATTTTATTTAAACCCATGCAACCTCTTTTTACACCCAACTTAAAATTTTGAATGTTAATTGTCTATTTTACCCTATTGCATAATTATTATTAAGTACAAAATGAAATTAATAATAAAACTCAAATTTATCAATAAACCCTACGATCATTCTTTGTTTATCATACGTTTATTATGCTAAAACCCTAATAGCTCTCATAGAGAAAAATAAAATTTTCTATTGATGGATAGTGATTTTGAAGTTTTGAATCCTCCAACCAAGGTATGACTCAATTTATGAATTTTTTGTTCGGTCGATTTCAATTTTTTTAAGTTTAGAACTTGTCAAATTGAACGATGTCTTTAACGTTTCTGGTTCCGCATGTGTATATCTTTTAGGCATGTTTGGTTGGGTGGTGAGTCCTTCATGAGCTTATAATATTTTGCTTTATGGAAGATTTTTCGAGTTGAGGAAGTCTGGACTTTCCCATTGAATTGCCACTGATGTGAAGGGATTTTTTTCGAGAAAAATCTTGAACCTTGATTCTGCAGTCTTGCTGATTCTTTTGGGGGTTTATTTTTCGATTTCCCAAGGACTAAAACATTTTAGAAGCAAATGATTTATCGGCTCAAAGTTTCCAACATTGTTTCCTGCACTGGAAAATCTCTGCACTAAGCAATTATTGGATTACAAAATATCCATTGCCATCTTTAGTTTTACTAACTTTGAGGGATACATCTCGGGATCTAGGTGAGCCTTGTCCCTATAAATGGAGCAGCAGCTCCTTCTCCTTCTTAGTCTTCTTCTTCAATTTCAATCTTACATCTGACTAAAAAATTGAATGGGTGTAAAAATAAATCTACATACTGAATTAGGTTTATAGGGGTATATTAGGTATTAAATTTGGGTTTAAAGAGATAATAATAGTTTAGTTAAAAATCAAATTGGTGAAAAGAGTAAATTGGATGTAGAAATAAGTTAGATGGGTTTAAATAAAATTTCCCTAATAATATTAGGCATCTGGTTGTATCTTAAAAATCGATTTTCCAAACTTTGAACCATCGCAGCGCTGCCGCAAGTGGCAGCGGTACGTAGGGCCCACAACTATGACCTATTTTTTTAAAAAAGAAATCCATGTATTTCTTTGAAAGATTTATTAGTGTATCGGGAATATATTTGTTACACAAAGTGTAATAATATAATTAGTTTAAATTTTAAAAAAGTTCTAACTAATTATATTATGACATTTGATGAACTGAATTGTGTTTCTAGCACACAGCAAAATTTCTCATATCTCTTAGCTTAGTTTTTGGAGATGTGATTGATTGATTGTTTGTTAAAATGTATTTGGCTGACACCTAATTTGTGAGTAGTGAATATCCAACTGTTGGTTCGTTGTTAAATCGTTTGAGTTATGACCTATAAGTCAATTTTGTAACATTAGTCAATGTAACAACTCCATTTTATTTAAGTAATAAAAAGAAAAGTTTTAATAATTACGAGTTTAGCTTCATATTATGTTGAAAATATCCTATAAATGAGTTAATCGGACTTAAATGTGTGGAAACAAGGTCTTAAACGATGGTAGGGCAATGAAACTTGTATTTCATAGATATTTAGTCTTTACACAAATTTTCTACTCGTTAGGAAGTCAATTGGACATTAATTATCTCAAAAGGTGTATTGCACCAAGGTTAGTATGACCTCATGCTATTAAGTTATAGATGTAAACAGGGATACTTGAGCTTCAACTCACATTTATGCTTACTCTATGTAAAGGAGTCTAATGAGATGGAAATAATACTCTTAATTTTTCTTCATTGTCTCTCTTTTTCTCTCTCTATTTTATACTTTATTTTCAAAAATTTTGACAATTTTATTTATTTTTTTCGTTTTTGATAGGTGAAGAACAGTCACAAAGAAAATGCCAGGAAGGGAGGGCAAGCAAAACTACAAAAAAAAAAAAAATCAATGTCCAAGAGAAACACACCTCAATAGGAACAGTTTGCCACAAGACCCAGCTCTCGAAGGAAGACAAACTGACAATAGCAAGAACATCCTCCACGAAATTTACTTTACAATAATTGTGACGGAAATAGATAGTCTTGAAATTTGCAAGCCAATTTTGAATATTTTCTGCTGGTTTTTTAGGAGTGAGGATCCTTCTCTTTGTGAGGATTTATGAGATTCTCAAATCACATCTGTTCATTATACATCATATGATCAGAAATCATTATAATTTTTTTATTTAAAATTAAATATAAACAGTACTTGACGAAAACTAATCGTACGATACACGATGAACGGATATGATTAGAGGATTTTTAAAATCCAGGATCTGATAAGGTTTCTCTCTCTTTTAGGAGTTTACCATTAAACGCTTTGACTACTTTGGACTGATTTTTTTTCCACCATTAAAAAAAGAACTTTGTTTTTGGGCCCATTTGGTGGGATGGGTAGAATTAGGTAATAGGAATAAGATTGGATTGACATGATTTGTATTATAAACTTGTAACTTATCATGTTCGGTCATGTCTATCTCATATTTCAACACAATAAATAGAGGCTAGACTCAAATCTATTTTAATTGATCATAACCTACTCCACTCAGCCAATCAAATAAGGCATTTGGTGAATAAGATTCCATTTTAGTTGGCAAAGGATAGAAACTAGTAACAAAATTCTAGCCAACCAAGAAAAAACCTATCACTAGTCATTCAGTACTACGGTTTTGTGATATTCCTCTTCACTTAAAAGTAAGAGATCTTAGGTTTGAATCTCGTGGATGACGAATTCGATACCAAATTATACTACCTATTGTGTGACTTAACTGAACTTCCTTTCTCTCCAGTATAAAAATATTGATGTACTAAAAAAAAAAAAAGACAACGTAAAAAGGAAAGAGTTGTGCCCTTTTAAAAAAATTAAAGAAAAAAGGAAATTGTGTGTGTGAAAAGGAGAAAAAACATAAAGGGAAAACAAAATATGAAAATATTAAAGTACATGGAATTGGGACTTGAATCGATTGCCGTTCATCCATTCAAGATTCCCGGCGTCTCACTTCACTTGGATTCGCTGGCCCCATCTCCCATTAGATAACGACAAAACCTACCCTCAGCCCCTCAAAACGGTGTCGTATTCTTATTCCGTGTTCCCACGGTTTATATTTCAAGAGAAAAAAACATGAAAAATCCGAAACCCGTGGAAAACAGAGACCCCCGCCATAGATAAAGAGCCACCGAGCTCTTAAAGTACCTAGAGAGGCAGGCTCCTTCTCCTCTTTTCCAAAACCCTAACCCTAGCCCTAATTGTTGGATTGATACAGGAATGGCTGCCTCATCGTCTTCAATGTCCTCGTCGTTTTCGTCTCTCTTCTCTCGCTGCTCCGTCAGCCATAGAACTCTGCTCCCCAGTGACTCCGCCTCTCGAATCTACGCTCCTAATAGCGTCGTAAGCAAGCTCATAATTTTATGTTCTTATTCGGCTTTAAATTCCTGTTTATTATTTTCTGCTTTACTTGTTTGCTTTTAGGCTTCCAGCAAATATTTTTATTTTGTTTTTAAAAAGTAAATTTCTTTTAGGTGTTGGATTTCTCCATTTTTAATACGAATTTTGTGCAAATTTTGTGAGTTTTTGACATGTTGGGTGAAATGCTGGTAGTGGGTATTTGGGTGCAGTTGAAGAAATTTGTTGTCTTTGTTTTCATTTTATACATAAAATTCTAATGAGGTATATGAATTCCTTTTCAAATTTTACTAATTTGTGTGTATATAATTTTGGTAGAAATGTGATATGCCGGAACCAATTAAATACGGAAATGGGAAGCCAATCATTCCGATTGTTAACGAACGAACACTGCCTAAGTTCTTGGAATCGGCACGCTTGGAGAAATCGGTGAACAGAGATAGTTCCCGGCTCAAACTGTTTTCTGGAACAGCAAATCCTGCCCTTTCTCAGGTAATCAAAATTTCGTTTATAGTTTAGTGTATGTATGCTTTCAATGAGCATTTCCGCTTTCCCCGTTGGCATATAGAGCAAAAAATGTTTAGCGTTTTAATGATGATGATATACTTAGGTAACTAGCACACTTACAGAATTCTTGCTATACATAGAACCAATATTCATTAATTTTCCAGAAATTGTTTAAGTTCTTTCCTGCATTTTCTGCCTGTTCAGAGTATCCCCCATTGAGAATATAAACTATTATGCCTTGTGTTGTAGAATATAATGTCTTGGACCTTCCACGTAGTAGTTTCAGAATGTGCCCTCAAGCCTTCCAGTCCAGCCCCTTAGTGGCTAATTGTCGTCGTTCTTGCCAATGTACATGCTTGATGTTCTTTGCACAAGAAGCTTATCTGAGTTTGATGCACTATTTCAAACCTTCATTACAAATACAAGACTGAACTTCAACATTATCTGCCATCTTAAATTTATGAAGCTGTTTTTGACATTGAATTACAGCAATACAGAAAGTCTTTGTATATGTATATGTGTGCACACGTCGCGTGGGCATGTGTGTTTTTGTTTGTGTTTGCTTATATGCTGCATATACTCGGTACTGTTCTCTTACCAGATGTCTCGCATGTTAAGAATCTGGACCACATCCTTAGGCATGATTTGATATAATCAATGGTTTTAATTCGAAATGTAGCACCAGAACACATTCTTAGGCATGTGTATGAGAGGCTAAAATGGTGCATGTTTATCATTTCCATATTTATATCTTAAAAAGATAGGGATGAGACATGCATTGTATGTCTTTTGTTTTTGAACTATTGTGTATTGCTTCAAAAATTTGTTAAACATCCTTCTTATAAGTTATTCATTTCAACACAATAAATATCTTATAACTCTTGAGGCTTTTTCATATGATTTCTAACTCTGAGATGATGCACAGGAAATTGCTTGGTACATGGGAGTGGAGCTTGGTAAGATAAACATAAAGCGATTTGCTGATGGTGAAGTTTATGTCCAATTGGGAGAGAGTGTTAGAGGATGTGATGTATTCTTACTGCAGCCAACCTGCCCTCCTGTAAATGAGAACTTCATGGAACTACAGATAGTAATTGATGCTTGCCGGAGGGCATCGGCCAAAAATATTACTGCAGTAATTCCATATTTTGGATATGCCAGAGCTGATAGAAAGGCAAGTTTATATTCATCTGTGTTGTACATGAACTTGTCTTGGATATCTATCTGTCGGAAATATATGGAGATCAAGGACTACAAACAAAACTTGGGAAGTGTTGCAGTCTCAGTGGTTTTATTCATGCTTTATCAATGGGAGGGGATATCAATTAAGTTTGTGACCAGAGCAAAGTTTCATATTTACAGTTATTCACATCTATTTTAATTGAGGCATGGCCTGTCTGTCATTTGAACTGAATTATACTTATAGAGACGGATAAAGTATTATTTCTTAATTTGTATTCTTCTATTTTTCACTAGACTCAAGGGCGTGAATCCATTGCAGCCAAACTGGTTGCTAACCTCATAACCATAGCAGGTGCAGACCGTGTTCTTGCTTGTGACATTCATTCTGGGCAGTCAATAGGTTACTTTGATATACCAGTGGATCATGTATATTGCGAGGTATTCAGCTCAAGGAGTTTTTTTCTTCACTTGTAATAGTTTCGTTTTCTCTAAAACTTACGGTGTTTGTCTCGTGCAATGAAGCATGTGATCCTTGATTATCTTGCAAGCAAAACAATTTGTTCAGATGATTTGGTAGTGGTGTCCCCTGATGTTGGGGGAGTTGCAAGAGCACGTGCTTTTGCAAAAAAGTTATCTGATGCACCTTTAGCCATTGTAGACAAAAGGCGTCAAGGACATAATGTTGCTGAGGTAATCTCTTCACCATAACCCTGCTTAGATCTCTGCATAGCGTATAATGCTTCACATGCAACATTATATTAGGAGATAGATATAATAAATTGTGTGCAGTCATTCTTGCAGAAGTTTTTATTCTCATCAATTGACTTCAAGATATAAATCACGTTACTTGTCACATTTCTCTGCCATTACCCATCCTCTTAAAAGTAGTTTCCACACCCATGACTTTCTATGAGGTACATAGTTATTTTGGGATATTACAAAATGTTAGGACAATCTATTGGTGCACAATGGCATGATTGTCAAAGTTACAGCTCCTAGTGTAACTCACAGTTCACAAATAAACGTCTTGGATATTGAACTCAAGTCTCTTACAGAGTGTCAAACTGACTGATGTTAACAGCCAGCTGTAGTGTGTCTGTGAACTGGTGAATATTGTCGACACCCTTCTTCTTACTTGTATGAATAAACGTCTCCCAATCTTTCCTCCCAAGTAGTTTAGCGGGAAGCGAGGGAACATTTTCTATTTCGACAAATCAGAAAATGTACGACGAGTATGGTTCAAAACTGCTAATGAGCAAAGAATTGTTGCATTTTAATATTTACCTTTATAGGTGATGAACCTGATTGGCGATGTAAAAGGAAAAGTTGCGGTTATGGTGGATGATATGATTGACACTGCTGGTGAGTCAAGTGACCTCTCTTGAACCATTTCATGTGGGATGTATCATTCAAAATTGCTGGCAATTCTCACTTTCTAAACGAGTTATACGTTGTAGGGACAATTTCAAAAGGTGCAGCTCTATTACATCAGGAGGGGGCAAGAGAAGTCTATGCTTGCTGTACCCATGCTGTGTTTAGGTACCAACTTCCTTTGTAGTGTTTGATCTTCTTAATCTATTTCACTAAATAACATTCGTTGTTATTACTTCTTTCTAGAGATAACCTTCATCACCTCATTTGACTGGTATAACTTGGATTTTGTTTTTCCTTTTTAAGTTGATAAAATGGTTTGTAATTCTAGCTGGCAGTTACTGATCCAAGTTCCACCTTTACTAAATAAGAATTGATATCTACCTTATCTACTAGCACCTGTTAATTTTCAATGTGATATCGATATGAACCAACAACTGAGTTTATTTTGCTAGTTTTTTTAAATCATTGTGTAACGTGGTGGTGATACCGTATCAATCATAAGATAATGATCTTGTTGGTTTTTCTTCACAGCCCTCCTGCAATCGAAAGGTTGTCAAATGGCCTGTTTCAAGAGGTGATTGTGACAAACACAATCCCTGTTGCAGAGAAGAATTACTTTCCCCAGTTGACGGTCCTTTCAGTAGCAAACCTTTTGGGCGAAACTATATGGCGCGTGCATGATGATTGTTCTGTGAGTAGCATATTTCAGTGACTGACACCCTTTTGGGCAGAACTAAATGGCGCATGGATGATGATAGGCAATGCCAGTGACCGACTCCTTTTAAAATCTATATTATGCTGTTTTCTATATTTCGATCCACATTGGTTTACCCATCCAAGTATTCTGATTTATTAGTTCTCCACAGATTTTTCGGGTGGGGGTGGGGGTGGGGGGGGTGGAGTTAATGTCCCCAAGTAGGTCTCAGAATATAGGTTGCGTTAAGAATTGTAAGAGTTGGAAGATTTGTAATGGAGTAATGTAGAAAGAAATGTCAATTCCAGGAGCTGGTTGTGCTCCTAAAGGACATCCTGCTTTCAAACCCAAATTTTGACCTAGTTCAGTGAGCTTATAGCTTATACAGCTTTGGAAGTTTCAGCTGTTAGGGTCGATGGAAAATCATAATTTGTTATCAGGTGTGTATCCTATAGAGTGGTTGTTGGCCGTTAGATCTCGGGCATTGGATCCTTAACCAAGAATTTTAATGGTCGAAATCCTATTGTACCATATTTCGAAGAAAAGAAATTGTACAATGCTCTGGTGTATCTTATACATCGAGATTTTTGACCAATAGATCTTGATTATTGGAACCTAACCAAGAATTTGACTTGCAAAATTTGGTGTATGGGTTAGTGCGGAGCATGTTAGAGACTCTTACGAATTTGATATGTGATGGAAATTGCACTTATTAGTACAAGATGACCATTTTGAAGTGGTGATGAATTTATTTAAATATAGCAACATTAATGACATAATTCAATTTGTAATTGAAAACAAACACACAACATGGTTGCTAAAATAAAAAAGAAAAAGCACATAACATTTTGAAAGAAAGAGTAGGGGACAAGCTAAGCTTGGAGCCTTTGGGCCTTTGAACATGGAAATCAAATTCCGCAATATTCCTTGACAGAATACCCAACTCCAACATTACGATGATTGTCCAGAAAAAATTGAACATAGTCCAACATATGCAATGGCTTGTACTTCAGGGGTTGGTCCTCGGCGGTAAGCTCGTCTGGTGCGCGTATCACCCCTTCCAAGTACGAAAATAGTCCACACGACGATCTTACCTCATTTATGTTCAAATTGACTCTATGTTTACAAGATGATATTCTGTCGTTGCTCCAAACCTAGGCAAGAAAAAACATAGATTATTTACGAGATTCGAATTTAAGATCACTCATACAGGTGAAGAGGGAAATTAATCCATATAGAAATAGAACCCCTTTTAGCCTATGACATAGCCGTGTTTATATCCATGAAACAGAAAGATTACTGGAAGTGCATGGTGGCATACCTGAAATCCGTCGCACGCCATGAACAGGAAGGATGAAGGCAAAGGATCAAAACCAATCCATTTGTTATCTTTTGTATATATCTCAAGACCTTTGACATGATTTTGGTGGAGTATGGTAGTAAAAGTCTTGTCTGTATGCGCGGGTAGACCCTGTCCAGTTCCGGTTTTCTCGGGTTTCTTATATTTCATAAAGCGGAGAGTGGATACAATCGATTGGACGTGATCATCATGGTATTTTTCTACATTATAGTTTTCGAATACCATTCTTGTCACCACTTGATGTAGTTCTGCCATCACTTTTGTATACGCATCAGCACTCTCACTAGACAAAACAACAATGTAAATGGTGAAACGATATATTCCGAACTCACTCATGTATCAAATGTAAACAAATCCATACCGATATTGATCATTTCCATTAGGCCAAAAGTGATGTTCGAATGTGCGTGATTTTTCACTGTCTGTATGAGCTGCCAAGCTTTCATGGAAAGGTGTTGATGTATAACCATCAGTTACAGGTTTTTCCTGCGGAGTTTGAGCTTTAGTTTCAATTGGGAAATCAAACAGCTCTTTTAATGTCCCAAACATGCTGTCCTGAAGCTCAGGTGAAACTTTGTTGGGCAGGACTGCCATGAAACAGCCAAACTCTTCGAGTGCGTGGCAAACATTCCCACGTATTGAGAGCCAAGAACTTGTCCCTGGCTTCAAGCAACCCTCTTGGGAGAAATCTACTACTGGAATTTTGGGTACCGTTTGGGTAACACTTGTGACACTCATCTTTTTTCTTTTCACAAGTTAAGAGGTTTTGAGGGCTCTAAGGATATTGAACTGGAAGCTGTAAGTTCTCAACCGATTAAACTGATATTTATAGAGTAGCTAAGTTGTGTGTTTCTGATTTGTTTATGAACTATGGTTATCTGTTTGCCCACAACCGTTATTGCTCTACGGACAGAAGAAGGCCATATACGTTTACATGATTATAGAAGATACCAAGAAAATATCAATTTAGAACTTCAACGTCTGCGCCAATGCCAAATTAGGGTTTGATACCAATTGTTGTGTCAGAGCTTCATGAGCGTATGATTTTATCTTAAAAGACCTCGGTTTAATTAGAAGCGAACCACCTACATTGTTGTAACTTGTACTTCTTCGATGTTGGATTCTCTTGAAATCCATGTTGCCGCCAACTTAACACCAACATGAACATCAAAACATGTGATTTATTAAATCAATATTATTAACTAGCTACCTACTTTCCTTTATAAGTCAACTTGTGTTCTTATATAGGGAGTTATTTTTTACACTCCAAAACTGTCACGCACTTCGAATTTGTAAAAATGTAAGAGAGCATTTGTAAAGAAATAGTGCTAGATGGCACTTTTTTAGTGTTGGCAACAACACCGGAATTTTATACTGGCTGAAAATTGAGTTGACTTGTGCTCTTGTAATTTAGTGACCAATCCCTTTAGTTTAGTTCTGGGGCCAATTTACATTGTTAGATTATTTTTGTCTATCAATTAGTGATGCGTTAAGGAATAAAAAGTCGGCATATTTTGATTGAAGCATTTGGCCTTCATAACTTATATATTTGTTTTACAGAAACCATCCGGCGATGAAAAGCAAGGGCGAGAATAAGGGCAAACCCTAAAACCCAACTTTGGCAGGATGCTCTTAATGAAACAAGGGTGAACAACCAACAAAGTAACAATCACTAATTTATAGATAAAAATAATCTAACAATGTAAATTGTGAGGTGATATTCATTCTGGGCAGTCATTGGGTTACTTTGATATTCCAATGGATCATGTATATTGCGAGGTAATTCAGCATAAGGATTTTTCTTCTTCACTTGTAATAGTTTCGTGTTCTTTAAAACTTACAGTGTTTGTCTCGTGCAATGAAGCATGTGATCCTTGATCTACAAAAAAAAAAAATAAATGGTCATTAGCGAGGGTCAAATGCCGTCGGTAAGCCATTTTGCCGTTGCAAATACTTATTCTGATGGAAAAAAAAGTCCTCGCTTGGCTGCGTAAAATTTTCCATGTAAAATATTTTTTTTTTTACCAGCCGTTGAAAATACTTTTTTATCGACGCACAAAACTTGTCCTTAGTAGTTAGTTTTCGTTAGATCAAAATTTGAAAATGACAAACTTCTTCATTTCTGACATGTTAATATGATCGCAAATATTTAAATGATTCTTAAAATTACTTTCCATATGACATCTATTTTTTGCGATGATATATTTTCGACAAAAACTCGAGTGTCAGAAATTTTATTTCCAACAATGAAATATGTATTTTTGAAATCCATTGTTTTGATGAGATACACAATTTACAAAATTATTTTTAACGGTCCAACCGTCAAAATTGTTTGTCTATACTCCAATATCGCATACATAAAAAATTACAAAAAATAAATATTCAGAGGTTAGGTAACGGGACAAAAAAATTTCACGGTTATAAATGAAAAATCACAATTTAAAAGTTATTGTAGATCCGATTTTGATGATTTTATATATATTTTTATATAGCTACACTCCTCCACCCTATAAGAATACAATGAACGAATTCGATCTTCAATTTAAAATATATACACTATCAGATACCACAAAATCTTATGTTATACCTAATGGAAACATTGTTCTAAAAATCGGCCTAGGCGGCCGCCTAGGCGTTGGATGGTCAGCGACCGCCATGATTTACGTCGAATCGATCACAAAATCGGAAACCATATTAGGCAGATGCCTAGGCGGGATTAGGCGGAGCTGGGCGGGGCTGGCGGTGGCTAGGCCCTTGTTCTCGCCCTTGCTTTCATTGCCGGATGGTTTCGGAAAACAAATACATAAGCTCGGAAAGTCGGGCCAAAAATAGTATGAAGAAAAGTAGTCGCCTAAAGGAAAAATATGAAGAAAAATTAGGCCAAAATATGCCGACTTGTTATTCCTTAACGCATCATAATTGATAGAGAAAAAAATAAAATATGCCGACTTGTTATTCCTTAACGCATCATAATTGATAGAGAAAAATAATCTAACAAAGTAAATCGACTCCAGAACTAAAGGGATTGATCACTAAATTACAAGAACACAAGTCAACTGAATTTGCAGCCAGAATATGATTCGGGTGCTGTTGTCGCCATTAAAAAATGTCGTCTTGCACTCTTTCTTTACAAATTTATTTTTAATATGTTTACAAATTCGAAGTACATGAATATATTTTTAAAGTGCTAATAATAGCTCCTTATAATAATAAGAACACAAGTTGACTTATAAAAGAAAGTAGGTAGCTAGTTAATAATATTCGACATAAATCACATGTTTTGGTGTTCATGTTGGTGTTAAGTTGGGGGCAACATGGATTTGAAGAGAATCCCACATCGAAGAAGTGCAAGTTACGACAATATAGGTGGTTCACTTCTGATGAAACCGAGGTCTTTTAAGATACAATCCTACGCTTATGAAGCTCCGACGTCACAACAATTGGTATCAAACCCTAATTTGGCTTTGGTGCCGATGTTGAAGTTCTAAATTAATGGTTTCTTTGGTATCTTGTATAATCATGTAAACGTGCGTGACCGTCTTCTGTCCACAGAGCAATAACTGTTGTGAGCAAAAAGATAACCATAGTTCATAGACAAATCAGAAACACACAATAATCATGTAAACGTGCGTGGCCGTCTTCTGTCCACAGTGCAATAACTGTTGTGAGCAAAAAGATAACCATAGTAAGTTCATAGACAAATCAGAAACACACAACTTAGCTACTCTATAAATATCAGTTTAATCGGTTGAGAACTTACAGCTTCTAGTTCCATATCCTTAGAGCCCTCAAAACCTCTTAACTTGTGAAAAGAAAAAGATGAGTGTCACAAGTGTTACCCAAACGGTACCCAAAATTCCAGAAGTAGATTTCTCCCAAGAGGATTGCTTGAAGCCAGGGACAAGTTCTTGGCTCTCAGTACGTGGGAATGTTTGCCGTTCACTCGAAGAGTTTGGCTGTTTCATGGCAGTCCTGCCCAACAAAGCTTCACCTGAGCTTCACGACAGCATGTTTGGGACATTAAAAGAGCTGTTTGATTTCCCAATTGAAACTAAAGCGCAAACTCCGCAGGAACAACCTTTACTTGATGGTCATTTAACGGGGGCTTTACATGAAAGCTTGGCAACTGGTACAGACAGTGAAAAATCGCGAATATTCGAACATCATTTTTGGCCTAATGGAAATGATCAATATCGGTATGGTTTAGTATACATTTGATAAATGATTGAGTTTGGGATATATCGACTCACCTTTTACATTGTTCTTTTGTCTAGTGAGACTGCTGATGCGTATAGAAAAGTGATGGCAGAACTAAATCAAGTGGTTACAAGAATGGTATTCGAAAACTACAATGTAGAAAAATACCTTGACGATCACGTTCAATCGATTGTGTCCACTTTCCGCTTTATGAAATATAAGAAACCAGAGAAAATGGGAACTGGACAGGGTCTATCCGTGCATACAGACAAGACTTTAACTTCCATACTCCACCAAAATCATGTCAAAGGTCTTGAGATATATACAAAAGATAACAAATGGATTGGTTTTGATCCTTTGCCTTCGTCCGTCCTATTCATGGCATGTGATGGATTTCAGGTATGCCACTATACACTTCCATTAATCTATCTGTTTCATGGATACAAATGAGGCTGTCATAGGCTAAAAGGGGTTCTATTTCTAGTGATCAATTATAATCTATGCTTTTTCTTGCCTAGGTTTGGAGCAATGACAGAATATCATCTTGTAAACATAGAGTCAATTTGAAGGAAAATGAGGAAAGATACTCGTTTGGACTATTTTCATACTTGGAAGGGGTGACACGCGCACCGGACGAGCTTACCGCAGACGACCACCCAGTGAAGTATAAGCCATTGCATATGTTGGATTATGTTCAATTTTATGTGGCCAATTATCGTAACGTTGGAGTTGGGTTTTCTGTCAAGGAATATTGCGGGGTTTGATTTCCATGCTCAAAGGCTTAAGGCTCGAAGGCTCCAAGCTTAACTTATCCCCTATTGTCTCTCTTTTTTTATGTATTGTGTTTTTTCTTTTTTATTTTAGCAACCATGTTGTGTGTTATGTCATTAATGTTGCTATATTTTGAATAAATTTAAATAAATTTATCATCACTTGAAAATAGTCATCATCTTGTACTAATAACTACCAATTTTCATCAAATCTCAAATTCGTACGAGTTTTTAATATGCTCTACAGTATCCTAGCTATATATACATCAGAAATTTTGCAAGTTAAATTCTTAATCAAGTTCTATTAACCAAGATTTAACGGCCAAAAATCTTGATGTATAAGATACACTAAAGCTTCTTGTATAACTTTTTTCGGAATACAGTACACCAGGGTTTTGACCATTAAAATTCTTGGTCAAGGATCCAAACCCGAGATCTAGCGGCCAAAAATCACTCTCTATAGGATACACTCCTAATAACAATTTATGATTTTCCATCAAGCCTAACAGCTGAAACTCCATAGCTGTTTAAGCTACAAGCTCACTGAACTAGGTCAAAATCTGACTGTGAAAGCAGGATGTCCCTTTAGGAGCCCAACCAGCTCCTGGAATTGACATCTCTTTCTACATTACTCCATTACAAATCTTCCAACTCTTGCAATTCTTAAAAATCAACCTACATCTTGAGACCTACTTGAGGACATTAACCCCTTCCCCCACCTCCACCCAAAAAACACTTAAACATCTGTAGAGAACTAATAAATCAGAATACTTGGATGGGTAAACCAATGTGGATCGAAATATGGAAAACAGCATAACATAGGTTTTAAAGGGAGTCGGTCACTGGCATTGCCTCACAGAACAATCATCATGCACGCGCCATATGGTTTCGCCCAAAAGGTTTGCTACCGAAAGGACCGTCAACAGGGGAAAGTAATTCTTCTCTGCAATTGGAATTGTGTTTGTCACAATCACCTCTTGAGACAGGCCATTTGACAACCTTTTTATTGCAGGAAGGCTGTGAAGCAAAACCAACAAGGTCACTATCTCATGATTGAGACGGTATCACCACTACGTTACACAATGATTAAACAACTAGCAAAATAAACTCAGTTGTTGGTTCATATCGATATCAAACTGAAAATTAACAGGTGGTAGTAGATAAGGTGGATAATCGATTCTTATTTAGTATAGTTGGAACTTGGATCAGTAACTGCCAGCTTGAATTACAAACCATTTTATAAACTTAAAATGGAAAAACAAAATCTAAGTTATACTGTTATACCAGTCAAACGAGGAGACGAAGGTTATCTCTAGAAAGAAGTAATAACAATGAAGGTTATTTAGTGAAATGGAAGAAGAAGTTTAAACACTACAAAGGAGGTTGGTACCTAAACACAGCATGGGTACAGCAAGCATAGATTTCTCTTGCCCCCTCTTGATGTAATAGAGCTGCACCTTTTGAAATTGTCCCTACACCATATTACTTGTTTAGAAAGTGAGAAATGCCAGCAAATTTTTAAAGATATATCTCAGATGAAATGGTTCAAGATGTTAGAGAGTTGATCTTTTGTAATTATAGTTTAATTACCTATTTGGGTCCTTGTAATCAGGATGTAATTAGGAAAGATGTTATTTGATGTTTCTTTCCTTGTAAATCAATCTTGTACATTATATATTTTCCTCCTTGGTGAGAAGAATGATATCAGGAAATTAAACCCTAAAATAAGCCCTAATTAGCATGGTATCAGAGCAGAGATCCTAGGATTTCTGCTTTGCCCGCTCCCTCAAGCAAACTCGGCCCTCCCATGGAGAGCCTACCACCACTCCACGGTGGAAACAATCCCATCCTAATCGATTCTACTCATACAATAAACATTGTAACCCTAAACACTACTACCTTAACCGACCTACCATGAATCCTACCCTACCTCTACCACAAGTTGTTACACAGATTGTCCATCATGATTCGTCTACTGCTTCGATTGGCATCAAAATCAATGGTGCCAATTATGGAGTTTGGTCTCAAAATGTTGAGAAGACAAGTTGGGCTACTTGTTTGGGAGTAATCCCCAACCACCTACCGACGATCCGGCCTTCACCAAATGGCGTATGGAGAACACTATTGTGAAGGGTTGGCTCGTCAACTCTATGGAACCTAATTTGATTGGGTATTTTCTTCGACTACCGACGACAAAGGAAGTGTGGGATGCGGTTGCTCGCACATTATGATGGCTCCAATATATCTCAAGTTTATGATCTTACCTGCAAGGCTTCTCGCCTGAGACAAGACAGATGATCGGTGGAGACATACTATAGTGATCTTCAATCTTTGTGGCAAGAGATTGATTATCGTAGACCCAATCCGATGAAGTGCGGTACTGATATTTAAATTTATAATAAAATTGTTCAAACAGATCGTGTGTATACTTTGCTTGCAGGATTAGATGAGATGTTTGATAAAATTCATAGTGATATCCTACGAATTGAGCCTCTTCATTCCGTCGAACAAACTTTTGCCTATGTTCTTCGAAAGGGAATGCGACATGCTGTTATGAATACAAGAGGACATCTATCAAATGGAATAGCTCTGGTGGCTCGGCCTGCAGCACGAGCTGCCACTCCACCTCGTCCATTAGCCCCCGAAAAGCCACCCGCATCAAGCCCAGGACTGCAACCCCAGGCTACTGCCCCGAGCCCAACACATGGCTCGCTATTTGCTGCTAAGACGGCCTCATGGCTCACAATGGGTCTTCGCCCTCTTCGTCCTAAACCACATGTTCCGGTTGGTGGTTGTACTTACTGCGGTAGTGAGAAGCATGGTCGCGATAATTACTTCCAGTTGCATGGCTATCCTGACTGGTGCGAATCGTTGAAGCTTCAGAAACAAGGGAACGAGACGAGCAAGCCAAGCTTGGGCAAGCCGATCTTACCACCTCCGTATCCTAATTATCTTTGACATCGTAGGATGATCTTCCTCCTGTTTCGAGTTCTTTCGACTTATCTCCGGAGTCCTCAAGTAACTGTGGTTATGCTTTTAATATGAATAGTGATGATACTCCATCCAGATGGATCATTGATTCCGGTGCCAAGACTATATGACTTATGATCCTATTGATTTAGCTTGTGATATCGTTCCACTTCAACGTAATATTACTAATGCTAATGGAGTCACCTCATTAGTAACTGGCGCTAGCACTATGCGCCTCACGCCCACTCTCTTTGCCTCATACATTACTTGTACCTTCACTAAAGCATAAATTGATGTCTCATGGCCAAGCCACTGAACAATTGAACTGTTGTGTGCTAATGTATCCAAAGTTTTATCTTACACAGGATATTCTCACGAAGAAGATAATTGGTCGTGGTACTAAGAGGAGGGATCTCTATTTTGTGGATGACGTCAGTACAAGACAGGTAAATCTTGCCCAAGGAGTCATTGATCACAACCGGCGTCAGATATGGTTATGGCATCACCATTTGGGTTTTTCATCTTTCAGTTAGTTGCAGCATATGTTTCCAGATTTATTTGTTGGTTGTTCAGTTTCAGACTTTAAATGTGACACTTGCATACTTGCCAAGAGTCACCGTGTTTCTTATCCGCTGAATTCTAATAAAAGTGTTATTCCTTTTGGTCTTGTTCATTCAGATGTTTGGGGACCATCTCCGATTACTACTTCATCTGGTATTCGGTGGTTTGTAATGTTTATAGATGATTGGACACAGATGACATGGTTTTATCTTCTTAAGCATAAAAGTGATGTATTTTTGGCTTTTAAGACCTTCCACACTATGGTTCTGACACAATTTTCAACTAAAATACGGATTTTGTGTTCTGATAATGGTGGTGAATATGTTAATAATGATTTTTCACATTATTTAACTAATCACGAAATTCTTCACGAAACTACCTGTCCTCAGACTCCTCAACAGAATGTGGTGGCTGAGCGCAAAAATCGCCATCTCTTAGAAACGGCTCGCTCACTTTTGATAGGGTCGCATGTTCCCCGCTTCTCTTGGGATGTTGCCCTTCAGATTGCCACTTATCTTATCAACCGTCTGCCATCCAAAGTCCTAGATTTTCTTACCTCTTTACAAGTCCTTGCTACATTCGTGCATTTACCGTCGGTTTTGATACTTCCACCTCGAGTTTTCGGATGTGTTGCATTTGTTCATCTTTGTAAAAATCAACAGACGAAACTTGACTTGTGTGTTCTCCATTGTATTTTTATGGGGTACAGACTCCATAAAAAAGGGTACCATAGCTTCCATCCTCATTCCCGTCAATGTATGTTACTTTTTTTGAGTCCGAGATGTATTACCCTTCGAATTCTTCCAATCCTCCTCCTCAGGGGGATACACGACATGACAAGAAAACGCACAGCAGTGCCGTCCTCACCCACGACAATAGTGCTGCCACTTGCCAATTTTGAGACTTCTACTGATACTACTCCCCTCTTGTCTCTAAATATAGTACCACCAGATGACCATACTCCTGAGAATATTCTTGAGGTAAGCTCTACTATCCCTGTTGATGTATCCGTTGTTCCGAATTATCAATTACCTTTCAGGCACAACCGGGGAAAGCCACCTAATCGATATTCACCGAAAATAACGAAGGGCTCTAAATACCCCATTGCTAACTATATGTCATCACAAAAATTATCAGAGCCCGACAAAGCTTTTGTACAATAAATATCCAATAATAGCACACTAAGTTCATTGAATAAGGCACTATCCGACAATCGATGGACCAAGGTAATGGAGGAAGAAATGGTTGCACTTCAGAAAAATCAAACATGGGATTTAGTTCCACTACCCCGTGGAAAGAAGAGAATTGGGTGTTGATAGGTGTACACCATCAAGTACAAAGCTGATGGGTCCGTTAAACGATACAAAGCACAATTGGTGGCCAAGGGATACACTCAGACGTATGGTGTTGATTATACAGAGACATTTGCCCCGGTAGCAAAGATTAATATGGTAAAAGTATTGCTTTCATTGGCGGCCAACTTAGATTGGCCACTAAAGCAATTTGATGTGAAAAATGCTTTCTTACATGGTAATCTTAAAGAAGAAGTGTATATGGATATTCCACCTGGTTATGCATTGGTTTCATAACCCGGAGTAGTGTGCAAGTTGAATAAAGTGTTGTATGGGTTGAAACAATCATCTCAAGCATGGTTTGGTAAGTTCCAGATAGCTATGAGGAAATATGGGTTCAGGCAGAGCAATTCCGATCATACATTTTTCTTGAAACGTCAAATGGGGAAATTGACGACACTTATTATTTATGTGGATGATATGATTGTTATAGGTGACGACAAAGAGGAAATCTCAAGGCTTGAGATTACTTAGCAACCGAGTTCGAGATGAAAGAACTTGGTGGTTTGAAATATTTCTTGGGGATAGAAGTAGCTCGATTTAAACAGGGTATATTTCTGTCTCAAAGAAAATATGTTCTAGACTTTATAGCTGAAATTGGAATGCTTGATTGTAAACCGACTGACACTCCCATAGTCCAAAATCACCATCTTGCCGTGCATCTTGTTCAAGTTCCCACTAACAGATATCATTATCAAAGGTTAGTTGGGAGGTTAATTTATTTATCTTACACCAGGCCTGATATTGCATATGCAGTAAGTGTTGTTAGTCAGTTTATGGATTCTCTAAGTGATACACATATGGGTGCAGTTGAATGCATCGTACGTTACCTAAAGTCCTCATCAGGTAAGGGCATCATGTTTTCCAAGAATGATCGTTGCCGAATAGAAGGTTACACCGATGCAGATTGGGCAGGAAACGTTACTGATCGACGGTCCACATATGGTTACTTTAGATTTATGGGAGAAAATTTAGTGACTTGGTGGAGTAAGAAATAGAAAGTCGTTGATTTTTCAAGTGCAGAGGCGGAATATAGGGGTACGGCAAAAGTAGTATGTGAGCTATTATGACTTTAGAGGTTACTTGCTTAGCCTCGAATTCGTTTGGTGATAATAAAGCAACTATCGATATCTCACACAAGTAAGAAGAAGGGTGTTGACAATATTCACCATCTCACAGATACACTACATATGGCTATTAACATCAACTAAGAGGCTTGAGTTCAATATCTATGATGTTTAATTGTGAATTATGATTTACATTATGAGCTATAACTTTGACATTTTGTAACATTTTGTAATATCCGAAAACAACTATGTACCTCATAGAAAGTCATGGGGGAGGAGACTACTTTTATGATACAACTAGCATACTTGGCAATCAATGAATTTTTTCCTGTAAATACAAGATAATTTTCAATGTAGAGGAGAGCTTGAACTCAAAACCTAAATCAACGCTCTACGCGAAACCTCTCACACCTTTTGAGAACACTAAATTGCTTACTAACCGTCAACACAAAGTATGTTTGGTTAGACGAGTTTGGGTTGGTAGTCGACGAACAACGATCGGTTAGGTAGATGGGACTTTCCAAAAGAAACCTGCAAAGGTGATCGTCTGGTTAAACAGAGCTGTTGTTGTAGATTCAGTTTACCTTAGGAGTTTCGGATGTTTGATTAAACAGGGATTTTTCCAAGTCTATTTGACTGTTTATCCAAGTCTCAACTGCCAAAGAATCTTTTGATTCTTTTGCTGAAAGATGTCACTTTATCAGCTTCCTCAACGAAGCGAGGTGTTACTTTCATGTTATTTTTAAAGTTTGGCACACAGATAGCCAAATCATTATTGAACTTCACAACAATTGGCATAACCTTGTCTTCAGGTTATAGAATCCAAGGCCGAGAGTGTTCCTCCCTTGGACGAAATCACTTAATTCAGAAGTCAGCATCGCATTCCACCACATTCACCCATTCAAGACTTTTGCCTGACCAAGTTTTGGTAGCAAATTGGCATGCCCACATCATCATTCAAGCACCAAAGAAAGTAATTAACTCCTAGTTACTTCGGCGGTCCATGTAAGTTGTGTAATTTTTTGAATCAAGAATGTTATATCATTCAGAATATCAATGTCGTGATCGATATTAATTTGATAAAGTTTCATGTAAATAGGTTACTAATTAAATTTAATTATTGTCTAACATCACACATATAGATAACTAGTTGAATGCTAGTACTACTCTATGCCTATATATTTACATGTGCATGCATAATAATACTTTAACTACAACTTGGTGATTGTTGCACGTTTGTTTCTTAGCCTTGAGCACCCAAAGGATATAGACAAACTAGGCCATTCTTTGTATATGGCCAACGCTGGAGTCATATCGATGCATATTGACTTTCCGGAGACCTCGCTTCGTAAAGCCATTGAGACCTCCAAATCCATCAAGGGGGAGTTGACAGAGATCATAAAGCAGAGGAAGATTGATTTGGCTGTTGGCAAGGCTTATGCGATCAGGATGGAATCTACATGAAGGAATTAGATATCAATAGTAAGATTAAAGGGTTGTTGATTGGTGGTTATGAAACTGCCAACGATGTTTGCATATTAATTGTCAAGTTTCTTGCAGAACTCCCTCACATCTACAATGCAGTTTACAAGAGAGCAAATATTATGTGAAGTCAAAGGAAAATATAGTTGATCCTTTGACAAAATGCCTACCAAGAGAGCAAATGATATTTACATCGAGATGAATGGGTCTCAAGCCAATTCAATGAATCGAATTGGGCGGAAAGCTAACCTAGCTGATTGGAGATCCCATGGACTAGGTTCAATAGGCACACTGGTTGAGTTTGATTCAAAAGTTGAACACACAACTTACCCATTCTTATGATAAAATGTGTGGTTTGTTGAAGTTCAAGGGGTTATGTTTAATACATTTAATGACATTAATATCTTGTTATCAAGAGGAATATGGTAGACTATTCTTATTTAATGTCACCTATATAGGAGTAAATGGGGCCGTATTTATGAGAATTGAAATGACTAAATTCTCTAAAGCTCCTACGAAATTCGGGATATGTTCAGGGCCAAAATGAACACAACCGTATGAATTGACGTGTGGCAGACATGATATGTATGTAGCATATTGTCTCGGTTTACTACTGCGATAAACAGTTCAAGATTTTCTACATCCACTGCGTCACCAAGTAAACTCGATATGTTTTCACTAGGGTAAGTTCAAGTCCAAAAGACACTTCACCCGATGCATATCATGTTTATTCTCTCTCGGTTTTAGGCAGCCTAGTCATATATTTGCATTTACATTTGCATTCAAATGTGGGGTCATTGTTGGAGTTTGCATGAAATTTCAACTCAAATGTGGGGTATTGTTGGAAATTTTGAGTAGAAATTTCTTTGTCCCATATTGGTCATTCCCAAAAGGTTTCCTCACTTTATAAGGCTTTGTCCCTTATAGAAAGTGATTGAAGTGATAGACTTTGGAAACTAAAATTGGGCTCGTCCTTGGGGTTAGGCTTTAAAGTGTACTAATTAATTGGTAATTAATATATAATTAATTATCAAAAGATGGGCCTTGGACCTTGGGGCTCGAGCTCTAATAATTAAATTAATTAATTAATTTCAGATTTAATTAATTATTTTTAATTAATTTCGAATTTAATTAATTAATTAATTTTTACCAACATACTCATTTTTCAGATGAAGTCTAAAGTGTGAAAGAACGCAGAAAGAAAACACCCTTCTGAGAAGATGTCTCCCAACAAATGCATCCATTCCTCATACCTGTTGCGAATAGGAATAATCATATTAGATATATATATCCATCTGCATTGCATTTAGAACACAGAAAATACAATTCTTCTTTTATAATCCAAAACATCCTTACTGAGAGAACCATATAGAAATTCGCCAGAAGTCAAGTTTTCCGGTGCTGGAATTTTGACTTGATCGTTGAATCCTGGTGAAGCAGACGTCCGTAGAACTACAAGCACTGAGTAGAGACAAAATTTCTGTTTCAAGGACATTGCAGTACGCAAGCCTCGATCTACAATATTTCTGTTCAATATTATTTCATTGTTCATACTCTATTAATTTCCTATTCGCATTTATTATTTATTAGCATATATAATGTTATCACAGATTGTGGACATATATCCAACGGTATAAGCATCAGTTACAGGTTTTTCCTGTGGAGTTTGAGCTTTAGTCTCAATTGGGAAATCAAACAGCTCTTTTAATGTCCCAAACATGCTGTCCTGAAGCTCAGGGGAAACTTTGTTGGGCAGGACTGCCATGAAACAGCCAAAGTCTTCGACTGCGTGGCAAACATTCCCACGTACTGAGAGCCAATAACTTGTCCCTGGCTTCAAGCAACCCTCTTAGGAGAAATCTACTACTGGAATTTTGGGTACCGTTTGGGTAACACTTGCGACACTCATCTTTTTTCTTTTCACAAGTTAAGAGGTTTTGAGGGCTCTAAGGATATTGAACTGGAAGCTGTAAGTTCTCAACCGATTAAGCTGATATTTATAGAGTAGCTAAGTTGTGTGTTTCTGATTTGTTTATGAACTTTGGTTAACTGTTTGCTCACAACCGTTATTGCTCTACGGACAGAAGAAGGCCATATACGTTTATATGATTATAGAAGATACCAAAGAAAATATTAATTTAGAACTTCAACGTCTGCGCCAATGCCAAATTAGGGTTTGATATCAATCGTTGTGTTGGAGCTTCATGAGCGTAGGATTTTATCTTAAAAGACCTCGGTTTAATAAAAAACGAACCACCTACATTGTCGTAACTTGTACTTCTTCGATGTTGGATGCTGCCAACTTAACACCAACATGAACATCAAAACATGTGATTTATGTCGAATATTATTAACTAGCTACCTACTTTCCTTTATAAGTCAACTTGTGTTCTTATATAGGGAGTTATTTTTGGCACTCCAAAAATGTCATGCACTTCGAATTTGTAAAAATGTAAGAGAGCATTTGTAAAGAAATAGTGCTAGATGGCACTTTTTTAGTGTTAATAACAACACTGGAATTATATACTGGCTGCAAATTGAGTTGACTTGTGCTCTTGTAATTTAGTGACCAATCCCTTTAGTTTAGTTGTGGGGCCAATTTACATTGTTAGATTATTTTTGTCTATCAATTAGTGATGCGTTAAGGAATAAAAAGTCGGCATATTTTGATTGAAGCATTTGGCCTTCATATCTTATATATTTGTTTTACAGAAACCATCCGGCGATGAATAGCAAGGGCGAGAATAAGGGCAAACCCTAAAGCCCAACTTTGGCAGGATGTTCTTAATGAAACAAGGGTGAACAACCAGCAAAGTAACAATCACTAATTTATAGATAAAAATAATCTAACAATGTAAATTGCGAGGTACTTTGATAGGGCTGGTTTGGTATTGATGTGCTTTGAAAAAAAAAAACCTGCTTCTGCTGTGATGTAAGAACAAGCTTATTTTTGCTGCTTCACATTTTAAGTTTTTTTTTTTCACCCAAAACTATGAAAATAAGTTGTTTTTAAGTGTTTACCAAACACATTTTTGAGCTCAGCTTTTTTTGATACCCACTTGTTATAAAAGCACTTCAATACCAAACCGGTACTCATTTTGGGCAATCATTGGGTTACTTTGATATTCCAATGGATCATGTATATTGCGAGGTAATTCAGCTTAAGGATTTTTTTTCTTCACTTGTAATAGTTTCGTGTTCTCTAAAACTTACGGTGTTTATCATATTGAAATTGGAATTATCATATTGAAGTTGGAATTGGAATTATCATAGGGCAGATAAAGTTGAAGTTGGAATTATCATATTGAAATTAGAGTTGTAGATTCGTTTTTAAGTGTCTTTGGGCTCGTTTGGATGTGCTTTTAAAATGATTGAAAATGCTTTTAGGATCAATTAGAGTTGTTACTTTGTTCTTCTAGTTGTCTACGCCGTAGGCGTATTAGAAGCGAAGTTCCTAGGGTTTTTAGGTCTCTCCTCGCACTAGGAGATAAGGGACCCTACCTATCCATTTCATCTTTTCATTTTCTCTGTGTTGTGCCCTGCATCAAGTTCTGTTCAGTTTTCCAGTTTCACATTCGAATAAATTTGTAAGTTTATGTATGATATTGCAATATTTTAAACTTGAAATATGGACTTGTAATTGCACCTAAACTTGACGGTGCAAAATATAATTTATTTTTTAATGTTATTTGGCTGATTAATTTATTTTTGAGGATTAATTTATTTTGAACATAGGAACCTAAGAGTGATTGTCACTTTGCCGGTTGTTCACCCTTATTTCATTAAGAACATCCTGCCAAAGTTGAGCTTTAGGCTATGCCCTTGTTCTCGCCCTTGCTTTCATTGCCGGATGGTTTCGGAAAACAAATACATAAGCTTGGAAAGTCGGGCCAAAAATAGTATGAAGAAAAGTAGTCGCCTAAAGGAAAAATATGAAGAAAACTTAGGCCAAAATATGCCGACTTGTTATTCCTTAACGCATCATAATTGATAGAGAAAAAAATAAAATATGCCGACTTGTTATTCCTTAACGCATCATAATTGATAGAGAAAAAAATAATCTAACAATGTAAATCGACTCCAGAACTAAAGGGATTGATCACTAAATTACAAGAACACAAGTCGACTGAATTTGTAGCTAGTATATGATTCGGGTGCGTGCTGTTGTCGCCATTAAAAAATGTCGTCTTGCACTCTTTCTTTACTAATTTATTTTTAATATTTTTACAAATTCGAAGTACATGAAAATATTTTTAGAGTGCTAATAATAGTTTCTTATAATAATACGAACACAAGTTGACTTATAAAAGAAAGTAGGTAGCTAGTTAATAATATTCGACATAAATCACATGTTTTGGTGTTCATGTTGGTGTTAAGTTAGGGGCAACATGGATTTGAAGAGAATCCCACATCGAAGAAGTGCAAGTTACGACAATATAGGTGGTTCACTTCTGATGAAACCGAGGTCTTTTAAGATACAATCCTACGCTTATGAAGCTCCAACGTCACAACAATTGGTATCAAACCCTAATTTGGCTTTGTTGCCGATGTTGAAGTTCTAAATTAATGGTTTCTTTGGTATCTTGTATAATCATGTAAACGTGCATGGCCGTTTTCTGTCCACAGAGCAATAACTGTTGTGAGCAAAAAGATAACCATAGTTCATAGACAAATCAGAAACACACAACTTAGCTACTCTATAAATATCAGTTTAATCGGTTGAGAACTTACAGCTTCTAGTTCCATATCCTTAGAGCCCTCAAAACCTCTTAACTTGTGAAAAGAAAAGGATGAGTGTCATAAGTGTTACCCAAACGGTACCCAAAATTCCAGTAGTAGATTTCTCCCAAGAGGATTGCTTGAAGCCAGGGACAAGTTCTTGGCTCTCAGTACGTGGGAATGTTTGCCGTTCACTCGAAGAGTTTGGCTGTTTCATGGCAGTCCTGCCCAACAAAGTTTCACCTGAGCTTCACGATAGCATGTTTGGGACATTAAAAGAGCTGTTTGATTTCCCAATTGAAACTAAAGCGCAAACTCCGCAGGAACAACCTTTAATTGATGGTCATGTAACGGGGCCTTTCCATGAAAGCTTGGCAACTGGTACAGACAGTGAAAAATCGCGAATATTCGAACATCACTTTTGGCCTAATGGAAATGATCAATATCGGTATGGTTTAGTATACATTTGATAAATGATTGAGTTTGGGATATATCGACTCACCTTTTACATTGTCCTTTTGTGTAGTGAGACTGCTGATGCGTATAGAAAAGTGATGGCAGAACTAAACCAAGTGGTTACAAGAATGGTATTCGAAAACTATAACGTAGAAAAATACCTTGACGATCACGTTCAATCGACTGTGTCCACTCTCCGCTTTAATAAATATAAGAAACCGGAGAAAATCGGAACTGGACAGGGTCTATCCGGGCATACGGACAAGACTTTTACTACCATACTCCACCAAAACCATGTCAAAGGTCTTGAGATATATACAAAAGATAACAGATGGATTGGTTTTGATCCTTTGCCTTCGGATACAAATGAGGCTGTCATAGGCTAAAAGGGGTTCCATTTCTAGTGATCAACTATAATCTATGCTTTTTCTTGCCTAGGTTTGGAGCAATGACAGAATATCATCTTGTAAACATAGAGTCAATTTGAAGGAAAATGAGGAAAGATACTCGTTTGGACTATTTTCATACTTGGAAGGGGTGACACGCGCACCGGACAAGCTTACCGCAGACGACCACCCCGTGAAGTATAAGCCATTGCATATGTTGGATTATGTTCAATTTTATGTGGCCAATTATCGTAACGTTGGAGTTGGGTTTTCGGTCAAGGAATATTGCGGGGTTTGATTTCCATGCTCAAAGGCTTAAGGCTCGAAGGCTCCAAGCTTAGCTTATCCCCCTATTGTCTCTTTTTTTCTATGTATTGTGTTTTTTCTTTTTTATTTTAGCAACTATTTTGTGTGTTATGTCATTAATGTTGCTATATTTTAAATAAATTTATCATCACTTGAAAATAGTCATCATCTTGTACTAATAACTACCAATTTTCATCAAATCTCAAATTCGTACGAGTTTTTAATATGCTCTACAGTATCCTAGCTATATATACATTAGAAATTTTGCAAGTTAAATTCTTAATCAAGTTCCATTAACCTAACATAGATTTTAAAGGGAGTCAGTCACTGGCATTGCCTCACAGAACAATCATCATGCACACGCCATATAGTTTCGCCCAAAAGGTTTGCTACCAAAAGGACCGTCAACGGTGGAAAGTAATTCTTGTCTGCAACAGGAATTGTGTTTGTCACAATCACCTCTTGAGACAGGCCATTTGACAACCTTTTTATTGCAGGAGGGCTGTGAAGAAAAACCAACAAGGTCACTATCTTATGATTGAGAAGGTATCACCACTACGTTACACAATGATTAAACAACTAGCAAAATAAACTCAGTTGTTGGTTCATATCGATATCAAATTGAAAATTAACAGGTGGTAGTAGATAAGGTAGATAATCGATTCTTATTTAGTATAGTTGGAACTTGTATCAGTAACTGCCAGCTAAAATTACAATCCATTTTATAAACTTAAAAAGGAAAAACAAAATCTAAGTTATACTGTTATACCAGTCAAACAAGGAGACGAAGGTTATCTCTAGAAAGAAGTAATAACAACGAAGGTTATTTAGTGAAATGGAAGAAGAAGATTAAACACTACAAAGGAAGTTGGTACCTAAGCACAGCATGGTACAGCAAGCATAGACTTCTCTTGCCCCCTCTTGATGTAATAGAGCTGCACCTTTTGAAATTGTCCCTACAACATATTACTTGTTTAGAAAGTGCGACGTGCCAGCATTTTTTTAAAGATATATCTCAGATGAAATGGTTCAAGAAAGGTA
Source organism: Malus baccata (assembly GCA_006547085.1). NCBI lineage: Eukaryota > Viridiplantae > Streptophyta > Magnoliopsida > Rosales > Rosaceae > Malus > Malus baccata. The sequence goes on from VIEB01000076.1 coordinate 1,302,366, forward strand.
AACACTTGACTGACCAGCAGCGTCAACCATATCATCCACCATAATCGCAACTTTTCCTTTTCGCCAATCAGGTTCATCACCTATAAAGGTAAATATAGGAATGCAACAATTCTTTGCTCATCAGCAGTTTTGAACCATGCTAGTCATACATTTTCTGATATGTCAAAATAGAAAATGGTCCCTCACTTTCCGCTAACTACTTGGGAGGAAAGATTGGGAGAAGTTTATTCATACAAGTAAGAAGAAGAGTGTTGAAAATATTCACCAGTTCACAGACACACGACATCTGGCTGTTAACATCAGTTAGTTTCACACTCTAAGATACTTGAGTTCAATATCCATTATGTTTAATTGTGAATTGCGAGTTACATTATGAGCTATAACTTTGACAACCATGCCATTGTGCACCAATAGATTGTCCTAACATTTTGTAATATCCGAAAACAACTATGTACCTCATAGAAAGTCATGGGGGAGGAGACTACTTTTATGGTACAACTCGGTAGACTTGGTAATCAATGAATTTTTTCCTGTAAATACAAGAGAATTTGCAATGTATAGGAGAGCTTGAACTCAAAACCCAAATCAACGCTCTACGCGAAACCTCTCACACCTTTTGAGAAAACTAAATTGCTTACTTACCGTCAACACAAAGTATGTCTGGTTAGACGAGTTTGGGTTGGCAGCCGACGAACGACGATCGATTGGGTAGACGAGACTTTCCAGAAGCAACCAGCCACGGCGGCCATCTGGTTAAACAGGGCTGGTGTTGTAGATTCAGTTTACCTTAGGAGCTTCGACTGTTTGGTTAGACAAGGATTTTTCCAAGTCTAACTGTTTATCCAAGTCTCAGCCGTGGAAGAATCTTTGATTCTTTTGCTGAAAGAGGTCACTTCATCAGCTTTCTCGACGAAGTGAGGTGTTACTTTCATGTTACTTTTCGGCACACAGATAGCCGAATCATTATTGAACTTCACAGCAATTGGCATAACTTTGTCTTCAGGTTATAGAATCCAAGGCCGAGAGTGTTCCTTCCTTGGCTGAAATCACTTAATTCAGAAGTCAACATTCAAGCACCAAAGAACATAAATAACTCCTAATTACTTCAGCGGTCCATGTAGACTGTGTAATTTTTAGAATCAGCAATGTTATATCATTCAGAATATCAATCTCGTGATCGATATTAATTTGATAAAGTTTCATATAAATAGGTTACTAATTAAATTTAATTATTGTCTAAAAACACACATATAAATAGGTTACTAATTAAAATAAATTTTTGAATGCTAGTACTACTCTATGCCTATATATCTACATGTGCATGCATAATATTACTGCAGCTACAACTTGGTGATCACTGCACGTTTGTTTCTTAGCCTTGAGGACCCAAATGACATAGACAAACTAGGCCATTCTTTGTATCTGGCTAACGTCAGAGTCATATCGATGCCTATTGACTTTTGGGGGACCCCGCTTCGCAAAGCCATTGAGACCTCCAAATCCATCAAGGGGGAGTTGACAGATATCATAAAGTAGAGGAAGGCTGATTTGGCTGATGGCAAGGCTTCTCTGATGCAAGACATTTTGTCACAAATGCTCATGACATGAGATCATGATGGAACCTACATGAAGGAATTGGATATCAATAATAAGATTATGGGGTTGTTGATTGGTGGTTATGAAACTGCCAGCGATGTTTGCACCCTCATTGTCAAGTTTCTTGCAGAACTCCCTCACATCTACAATGCAGTCTACAAGGGTAAGTAATTGCACCAGATGCCCCCATAACTTAGGCACTTGGGTTAAATGACAAACATATTACTAAAAATGGTATTATATGTACACGTTTAGGGGTTTCGTACTTCTTTTTCCAGTACTATACAATCATTTCAGAGCAATTCGAAAGCCTCAGGGGAGTTGCTGAATTGGGATGACACTCAGAAGATGAAGAACTTATAGATCGTAGATCAAGAAGTGATGAGAACATACTCAAATGTTCCATTTGGTGGGGGGTCAAGGATGTGCCTGGCAAAGAGTATGCCCGGTTGGAAATACTTGTGTTCATGCACAACCTAGTCAGAGGTTCAAATGAGAAAGACTTCTTCCCCAAGAGAAGATTGTACGGACCCATTGGCCATGTCCGCCAAAGGACTTCAAATCCGTATCTTCCTGAAACCACCATAACCGTCAATTTGTTTGATCAGAATGAGACATTTTAATAATTTGTGATTTTTACTTTGTAGAACGACAATGATGGAATAACGTGAATATGAACTACACATTCTAGCAAGAATGTATTATACATTGTGGTGATTTACTGCTAGCCAATTATCTATCTTACCAAATAATTTCTCATAAAACTACACATATATATTGGGAAAATCATAATAGGAAAAAAAAAATCTTCTCTTTCAAGAAATACACAGAAAAATAAACTTAATACTGAGGTCCGCATATCTCATTTTGTTTAAGGAGCACACTGCAGTTTGCAATGCTCACGAACTATGTTGGGGGACTTTTAGGTTGAAATGAAGTTGGATTTTGAGAACGTCCGCTTGTCTCCCTTGGCTCAGATTCATACCAAGCCCCGGAGTATCTCGAAAGAGTTAGCTTGTTTTAAGAAATACCCTAGTGATATCAACGACTCGAAGATAACATGATTGATCAAGATAAGGACTTGCTCAAGTGAAGCGTGCTGTGGAAGCTAGAAGATTACTGGTTTAACATGGGAGAGAAGGGGTATGTATGATTGCATGACATTCTTGGCTGGATGATTTGGGCTTTCCTAGGGTGATAGCAAGGCTTCTAATGGCTGGGATCTTTAATGGAAGGCTGTGGGAATTTCTAAGGTAGCATGGACGATGATTCTTAAGGCTTGGAGTATGTTTCTAGGCTAAATAGAGCTCTCTGGGTTTACTTCATGGGTGGTGTTTCTTGGCTTTGTCTCTCTGTGTTCTCTTTATCCCCCTCCCTTAATGGTTTCTTTATCTTATTTTGTAAATGAAGGGTTCTTCTCTAGACTTCAAAGGAATCTCCCCTTGTGATTTGGTCTTCCCTTTCATTTCTCTTTAAACCTTCTATTGTTTCCCTTTTGGTGTAAGGTAGATGCATTGTTAAAACCTGCAACCTGCTTCTTCTCGAGGCGCGGCTTTCCCAAGCTAGCCTTCCGCAAGTGCTACTTCTAGTAACTTGCCTCATGACTTTTGCACATTGGTTGTCTATGCAAGCTGGGAAGGAGAAATTAGCATTAAATGCCTGCTGGGTTTAGCATACATTTAATGTAGGAATCTAGTTTAATCCTAACTAAGAGGGTTAGCTTGCTAGGGAAAGAGGTAAACTAGGCTAGTTCTCTCTCAATGCTTGCCTGCATGAAATGCAAAGGGTATGGCTTGGATCCTAGGCCCCCAAGCAGCCTAAAGTCTTCCATAACCTCGATTTCGCGTAGGCCTAATAACCTTTCGTAACCATCCGCACCACAATTCACTTAGCAAGCTCTGAGCATGTGACTTGGGCTTCGCATGGATAGTGACTAACACGAGGAAGCTTAGCGTCATGAATAGGCATTAGCGTGGTGGGATTTGTATAAATATCCGATTTAATGACCGTGGTGTGGCATGTTCGTAAATATATTTCATTATCGATCCCGCACATTAGCATGTGTTTGGGCTTGAGTGAAGGTTTTGTATGACAATTGGGCCTTGAATTGGATGGGTTGGTGTGTGACACTTTTGGGCCTCAACAAATTGAAGTAAACTTCGACATGACTCTAATATTTTTTGGGCCTCAACAAATTGAAGTAAAAACCTTCGACATGACTCTAATGTTTGATTTCACCTCATTCCATCTCCTCTTTAATACAATTTCTTTCATTCCAATTACATATTAGTAAACAAGCCAATAAAAAACTTTCATCTATAAAAAATATTTAAATATGCTTTACTATTTGAAGAATAAAAAATTAATTCTCCATGCCTGCAACATTAACCGTAACACTTCAATCTCTACCAATCTAACGGTCTGAAACTTGTGTAGAAAATATGGTGTCATGGAACAACACTTCTTGATAAGTATTTCGTTTTATTTTATTTGAATTTAATTTAATTTGAAAAGACTTTAGATACAACTAGCAGGAATGCCCACGCTCTGCCGCTGGATTTAAAACCGTCTCTACTATCAACCAAAATAATTCTATAATTTAAACCATCCAAACTGGTTTAACATAGTTTTTTGTCTATCATTATATATTTCCTCACAATTTTTATGGAATAAAAATCTACACATTAAAAAATTTAAACAAAATTTTGCAAATAATCTTGCATTTAAGCACGTTCAAAACCAGTGGCTCTTTCAATTTTTTCTAAACAAAGAAAAGGAAAAGTGTTCATCACTGATATTGTGCATCCAATGTACTGGTTTCTTGTCCACCTTCTCCTCCTAACCCTTTTATCAATAACCCATCTCATTATGTCCCTCAGAGACTCGAAACCCAATTCCAACAGTCCATTTAACACCTCCTAATATCAATTCCTAACAAAACAAATACAAACGCAAAATCAGCAGCGCTTTCAAATATTTTAAAGGGAAAGTGGGAAAATATTATCAAGAAACATGCAAACGAAGTATATTCATCACTGATATTGAAGAGAAAACGAAGTGTATTAGTATATTTATCTTTCCCCATTCCTTGTAAAGTTGAGGAATTTTTTCTTAACATCTGAACGAAAAGTAAAATAACGCTAACACACTCAATTACAGCACACATAAGCTCGTGAACAAATTATCATTTCCAAACTGCCATGAGAGTTTACTAATCATAAAGCTACGTAGAAGTTGAACTCAATCCAAAATAAACATTAGGCACATCATCAAAAAACCAGCAGCACAACTACCCTATTGAAAAATGCCTATTTCACAAAACATTTAATGAATATTTTACTTCAAAAATTTCTGCAAACCACAATTGAACACACCGATCTCTATATAATTCAGGAACCAATCAAAGCAGCTGAATACATATGGTAAAATACATGTTTCAGTTTGATTTTGTATTCTATAAACTTTACATTAACGAAATACATTTAGGGATTAGTACCACAATGACATTGCTCCAACATCAATTACAAATCTTTTGAGAACAAATAACAAAGTAGTGAGAGCTCGTACCCGAAGTGAGGCATATGATCACACCCTCCTCAAGTGCCCAAGAGTAACTGAATGGCGGCACAGCCCCTGCAGAATGTTTTTTTATCGATTCGGTAGTTAACACTGGCGAAATGCACAATACATATCTTAGAAACTATTGTCAGTTAACTTCTAAAGAAGTTACAGCAAAAATTACCTCCAATCTTTGTTTCTCTTGTACTTTGGTATTGTGGGGTTGACTTGTAAACGGTAATAGAGGTCATGTAAGCTGAAGAATAAAAAGCCTTTTTTTAGTTAACTAAAAAGCACTTGTAAACGGAGTGAGATATCTGGTAACCAAAAAATGAATCTTGGAAAGCAGACAGAAACAAACTTCAATCACAATTACTTTAATACATTTGGATATCGAGGAAAATTAGATTTATTCAATTTTGATATAAAGAAAATTAATTAATGCAGGTACAACATTTGTGCCTCAATGACGTGAGAAGTACTCAAAACAAACATTGTTTTCTTTGTCTTTAGGCAATCTCTGCAAATCGCAGTGAGTTCTCTAATTCATATACATTGAGAATCATATTAACTAATTAACTTACTAACCCCTCCTGTTAGTTTCACACTTATGCTCCAAACAGATTTTGTAACTAATATCCCATAAAAGGGGGGAAAGGGGAATAAAAAAACCTTTGTATGGTATACTGCAGTGTTATCTGTGTAAAAAGCATAAGAAAGGTTGATGCAGGCAGTATAAAAAGCATAAGAAAGGAAAGATACCCAAAATCCATCACAAATCATAGTGAAAATTTATGTTATAGCAACCTTAAATTCAAAAAATTTCTCTAGTTTTCCATGTTTTCTCATCAAACAAACAACAAATTCATATAAAATCAGAAAAGTAAAATTACCAGCAACAGCGTGCTCCGGGGCTCGTATGACGGCGTTCCTCCGCCAGCAACGGCGTCGAGATTGCTTTCTGAGGCAAGGATTACACAGGAAGTCCGTAAAATTCATGGACATCTGCAAGAAAACAAAACCACCGAAAGTCAAAGATTTCCAAAATCGAAAAGAAATGAGAGAGAGAGAGAGAGAGAGAGAGAGAGAGATTGGAGTACCATAAGTGTATAAACATATTGGGAAAAAATTGCACAACAATTACTACAATCTGTATAAAAATTCCACTGTTTATTACACAGTGCTTTGGAATTGTGTAAGTAGAGAAAGAATTGGAGTTCTTACAGAGTGTTGGCAAACTGAATATCAGCTTCGAGCACCTTGAGAGATTCATTGAAGGACTTCGTTTAACATTTATCAAATGTCAGTAAATCCTATAACGTACATGGAAAAAATCCAGAAAATTAGAGATGAACAAAAATAAGTGAATCAGACAACCGTAATTTTGAAATTATCTATTCTAAAATTGAGGAGGGATTTGACTGTAGCTTAGCTACAGTCAAATGTTTGTCACTTGATTTTGTTTTATTTACACCACTATTATCTATTCTAAAATTGAGGAGGGATTTGACTGTAGCTTAGCTACAGTCAAATGTTTGTCACTTGATTTTGTTTTATTTACACCACTACCATCATATTTGTGCCTGAGCTGGAGGGTAATTATTAAAAATTAGGAGGGTAATTTTGTCTCTGAACAGATTTCGTATATTTACAGTTTTGCCAGTTTTGTTGTGAGATGGGCCCTTGATTTTGCATTATTTACGTTTCTGCCATTTTCAGAAGGCAAGGGCTGCACATGCAGAGAGGGAGATAGGCGTGGGATGGCAGGGAGGGAAAGAGACATGGAGGAGTGAAACTGCCAAAAAAGGGGTTAGGGTTGATTTTTTCTCCTCAAATCAAGGGTTGGTGTCGGTGATTGAGAGATTGAGAGGGATGGGAGAGAGACAGTAACACACGCCTTAAGTTCCCTTTCTCAAAGTCAAACCCTAGTAGCCACACGACCAACTCTTGGCGATATCTGCAAAAGTGTCGGCTCATGCTTCCGAAAACCAAAACCGCACAAACCTGGCCTCCATTTCTGTAACTCGGAGCTTCGTCTCTCTGGGTCAGATGGACTGGCCTAAACATCAAATTGTCATCAAATGGTGGAAATTGTGGAGCGGTAAGTTATCTAGATTCTGGAGGTTCTATGTTGTTGTTCTAGGACGTTTGTGCATCAGTAGTTCCTCTCTTTTAGTGTATGCATGTGGTTATACCCTTTTAGGTGTAGGTGTAGGTGTCTGATAAGAAAGCAAAGGCCTGGTATGCTTCTAAGGGAAACATACTTTGAGACTTCTGCAAAACAGGGCTGCCATGTAGATGATGCCTTCCAGTGTATAGCAAAAAATGCGCTGAAGAATGAACCTGAAGAAGAAATGTAACTACTTTTTGCTTAGCTGATTTATCATTTTGTTTTCCAGTCACTTTTCCCCAAAAGTTTCTTCTTTTTCAGCTTTGAATTTAGTCCCTCTCCAATTATTTTAGGAAATATCTTATACCATCGGGACCCTAATTTGAGATAAGTTTCTGAATGGGTGAATACAATTCTATTGTTGATCAATTTAGAGT
>VIEB01000076.1:1311008-1350420 GCA_006547085.1 Malus baccata
TGACTTAGTAATTTCCTATTTGGGTTTGATCTAGCAAACACACACCCAAGGCTGCATAAGAAGAAACTTGGTGATGCCAAAAAAATCTTGGTGCATGCCTCCTAATTGAGATCTGCTTGCTTACTTAATCATTCAGTGTGGCGTGTTTGTTTACAATTTAATTCCTTTTAATTGTGGCCGTAGCACAATTACTTGAATATACAGAAGTGAAAGGGATGGTTTCTTGCGATATCTGTGTCCATATGGATTATAGCTCAGTGTAAAAAAATGATGTGATGCCTGCCAGAAATAACAACTCTTTAAGCATCCTAATTTGTGGTGTCTATATGGATTATAGCTCATTGTAATAACAACTCTTTGAACATCCTAATTTGTATGTGTTTGTCTGAGAACAATTGATTACTACAAAGTATAGAAGTAATTCTTTCTTCAGTGAAAAATAAAAGGAAATTTTTTACAAGGGTTTTGCCTTCTGTCCAAATTGAGCATGTTTGAGAATTGCTAATGGATTTACTATGTTTGGGAATTTTAGGAATTTAGATTATTGGAGGGCGAAGTTGGTTCCTTGACATTTTGAGGTATATCATTTTACACCCTGTTTTTTTATTCAAGGCTTAATCAAGGGGATATCCTTATTTTTGGACTTTCTCCTCTTTGAAACAGAGAGTTAGACCTCGATTGTTTGTGGATTCTCTAATTTCTGTGGTGTTTGATGTGTATTTTTTGGTTTTAGTGTTTTATGGATTTTTGGAATTTGGATTTAGGCTAAACTATTTGTACATATTTTTTTATATTTTTGTATCATTATTCATTTCCCAGTGAACTACTATTGCGATGAGAAAGGAACATTTGTGGAACTGGATGGGAACCTTCATTCTTTGTCATGTAACTTTTTAACAAGACACTGCCAATGTTGTGGATGACATTATTTTGCTTTGCTGGCTGCTAATTTGTTGTGTTTAATTTTTCTTTGTAGATGAAGTTTTCTTTCGCAAAGCGTTGACCGACTGTTGTACTCATATCTGCGTTTCATTTTGTAAACTTTTTTCCATACTTCAAGTGTATGTTTTGGAATGGTGAAATTTTTGTGATGGTTTCAGACTCTGCTGTCTTCAATGCACTGTCAAATCTTATTCTAAGGATGTTGTTTGAATATGATTTGTTAAGACGTCCCATGATTCACAATTTATGTGTCTTTCTGTCGAAATTATTCATCCATGTCCTACATTATAATTTCAAAATCCGCAGCAGAGCGCGGGCAATTTTTCTAGTATCATCTATTTGCTAATACGACATTTTTCCATCAAAACGACATAAACCCCAAAGAAAAAATGGAAATTGGGAACGATCCATAATATGAAAATTTACAAAATTTAACAGAACCGGATGAAATATGAGAGAACAAATTGGAGTTCTTACAAAGTGTTGATGAACTTTCAGAGAAAGAATTCGATTTTCTTGATCATTTTTACTCTTTTCTCATCCCTCCCATAAAAAATCCTAAACACTCATCACTCCACCCACCTCAAATCCTCTCTCTCTGAATATAGCAGAAATATACGACCCTTTCTCTCTCTGTAATGTGAAGAAAAATCTGATCAAAATTTAAAAAATTGGTTTTTAGTTTTGTAAAAGTGTGGATAGTTAGAAGGGAATTTGTAGAGAGAAGAACGGTAACCTTTTCAGTAGATGGGAAGCAAAGCCATATATGTAACTCGGTTCGTTCAGAACCAACGATCATCCACACAAAACTACTTACACAAAAACCGATTCAAAAAACCAAAACAGATAACCAAAATTATAACCAAACAATCAAAACCCACATTAAAAAAATCATATAACAATGCTTTCACAGAAAAATCTCTGGACTTTCCAGTTTCCAGACCAATTTGCAGTGGTGGACTGCAAACGAAGTTGCAGGCCTCCTTGATTTTCTTTTGCTTAACGGGAGAAAATGAGGCTCTGGGTTTGTTGGGGAGATGATCGAAGCCTATAATTTTGAAAACAAAGATAGACGAAGCTCTCGAGTTACAGAAATGGAGGGCAGGTTTGTGTGGTTTTGGAAAGCAAGAGTCGATGCTATTGCAGAGATGGGCTCAGTTTTCGGGTTCTGGCTGCTAGGGTTTGAGAAGGGGGAAAATGAAGGTCGGGTGTGTTTCTGTCTGTCTCCCATCCCTCTCAATTTCTCAATCACTGACACCAACCCTTGATTTGAGGAGAAAAAATCAACCCTCCCTAACCCCACTTTTTGGCAGCCTCACTCCTCTCTCTCCCTTTCCCTCCTGCTATCCCACGCATCTCTCCCCCTGAAAACCCTCCACACCACAGCCGCACACACAGTGGTAGAAATGTAAATAATGCAAAATCGAGGGCCTATTTTAGAATTATACTGGTAAAACCGTAAATATATATGTTCAGAGATAAAATTAGCCTCCTACCTTTTGATAATTACCCTCCAACCAGCCCCATTTGGCTGTGGCATTGTGGTAAATAGTGTGAAACCGAGTAGCAAAGGTTTCACTGTAGCCCAACGTTTCAGCCCATGGGGTTTACAAAACTAGGGTTTTCTCATAGAGTCTATAAATTGCCTCTTTCACAACAACTATCCCCAAATCGAAGCATCTGCTCACCTTCTCCTCCTCCTACAAGTCCATAGCCGCTTCAACATCCCCCATCCACCCAATCCCCGTTTCCCTTCATAACTCATAATTTCTGTGTGTTTCCATGTAATTATCAGTAATGATGGCCTTGATGAAGCTCTTTGTGCCAAAGGCGGCAGCTTTCGAGCTCCGTCGATGACGGTCACAACCCTCTAAGAAGTTCTGAGCCTCCTTTTATTCTATTGGTTTCATGTTTTAGTTTGTTTGATGATTTTTTAAGCTGTTTTAGGAACTGGTCTTGATCGAAGAAAGCGAGGTGACGATAGAAATTCATGTCTGTCAATCCACTGACTGGTAACAGTTTGATGTTACTGTGAATCCCGACAGGTTCCGATCGCTTTCTTTATAAATTCCATCGCTTTTCACACTTCAAATTTCACTCCCACACACAACCCCACTCGTTTTGTTATTTCTTTGCTTGAAAAGAATGTGGGCAGGTGATGATTCAAATTGGTATTTATGGGTAATTTGCGTCTGAATTTCATTGATGTTTTATCAATCACCTTGGAGAACTGATGCCCCTGTTCTTTCTTTTTTATAGTTCTTGTCTTATTTTGTTAAATTTGATAATTTATGGTCTGTGATGATAAATCCAAAGGCTTGTTTCTCAAGAACATTCGCAGTGGCCGCCTAAGAGCTTTCGCCTTTCGCCGGGCTTGAGAGCTTATGCTGCTTTTTTCCTTCCTTGGATGTCTGAGACACTAAATCTTATTGTTTCTGTTTTGGTTGTGTTGGATCAATCATCTGCCCTGGCAAAATTTATGTAACAGTTATGTGTTATAGAATGATCGGTTGTGAAGACTTCTTTTGGAATGTGGCAAAGAGAAACACCTACCAAGAATCAATAAAAAAAAATAGCAAATTACATTGATGAAAATCAATAAAAAAAAACAGTGGAATCAAATCAGAAAAGCAACACATACATACAAGGAGAATTTTAATGTGGCAAAGATGTTGAACTTCTAAAGGCATTCGTTCATTCTTGTGTTTGAAGAGATCCCTAATTGCAGCAGAAATTTGTTGAGAATATGGAATAGTCGGTTGTGAAACTTTTTATTTATACTTAGAGCTTCAAAATGTTTCTGTTGTTACCGTAGAATTATGGATCATATTTATATTCAATAGCCAGGACATAACTTCTTGCATGGCAAAGAGAGCAAAAATGCAAAAATGTCGTCTTAACTATTAGATATAAATATGGTCCCTAATTCTATGGTAAACACCAGAAACGTTTTTGGACTCTAAATATGAATAAGAATTCTTCACTACCGACTATTCTATATTCTCAATAAGTTTCTGCTGCAATTTGGGATCTCTTCAAACACAGAAATGAACGAATGCCTTTGGAAGTTCAATATCTCTGTTACATTATGTCCAAATTCTCCTTGTACGTGTTGCTTTTCTGATTTGATTCCAAACTCTGTTTTTTTATTGATTTCCATCAATGTAATTTGCTATTTTTTTTTATTGATTCTTGGTAGGTGTTTCTCTTCTGATTTAATTCCAAATCCTTTACGTTTTTTATTATTGATTTCTATCAATATAATTTGCTATTTCTTTTTTTTGTTGATTCTTATTTTTATTAGAGTAATGTTATTTATATAATGTTTTTGTATCATATTTTCATAAGATGATATTTGATGTGGACAACCACATCATTTGAATTAATCAGATTTTTAAATTTAGTTCATTATTGTTTTGTTGAGCCAGAGAAAGATTGGAAGAAATGGCTTGAAGATTGCATATGGACTTGTGAAATTGCCAATGCGCAAGTTTCCAGAGTTTCCTTTGACTGGTGTTCAAAGCACATGCTCCTGTCAACAGCAAGTGTTTTCATCGACGTAAAAAAGGAATGCCGCTGAGCCTTCCTACATTGAGAACCGACATGCACATCTGGGATGCAAATTATTGTCAGTATAATAATTTGCAATATTATTACGATAACATTTATGTGTTAGAATTTCTCCATTGACTGGTAACATTTATGTGTTACGATAAAAATTACATTCCTTTTGCATGGCAAATTCATGTGTCATGTGGATGGTTTGTTATAATGGTAAATATTATGTGTTATGTTGTATATGTGGAGTGGATGGCTTTTTGTTATGATATTAGATTCATTGATGAAAAACACAAAGCATGAGACTCTGGGTTTGAGACACTTTTTTTTTCCTATAAGGTTTGAACATTTGCTTGACATCCATTTATAGGCAATTGGATGGCAAATGGATGAGCTATTAAGACTCAAAATCCATTATCCCATGCTTTGATGTTTCTACACTCGTGTTATTCATAGATAAATATAATATTATTAGATATTACCATCCGCATTTACACATTATTCAAGTTTTATTTGATTGAATAACATTTGCCTTTCTAATCTCACCTCCGAGCTCTGAAATGATTATGTGTCAAAGGCCTTTTGATTTCCTTTACCAATTACCTTCCCCAACGGCTAGATGATGTGGCACAATCTAAATCATTTAATTTCCAGATCGAGGGTTCATGTTTTTCATCATTAAAAAATTGAAAAAAAAAATTGATATGTTGGGCCATGTGTCACAATCTAGACTGTTTGGATTTCAAATTTTTTATGTAATCCAACGGTCTAGAAGTTAATAAAAAATTTTAAAAATTAAAAATTAATTAAAAGTCTGAAAAATGTACCTTTCCATTTTCTCTCATCTTACACGATTTGAATATTTTCAATGTTCTAAATAGGTAAAGGCATGAAGGGCAACGTAATTGATTATAAATCTTATTGAAATTTATCCACAAAAATATACTTTCGGATAGTGACATGACGTGACATGATCGGTTAAAAATTCTATCTGAAACTAAAAATAAAAATAAAAATACTAATATTTTAATACGAATTGCATAGGCTATTCAGTATAGGTGGAGATGTAATAGATAATTATTGTTCATTAAAGACAGATAGTATTCACTTAAGGGGATTGAATTGTCTATTGTCAAGGGGAGCTTTTATGCATTGGAAGTGCTCTTATTGCTTGACTTCTCCATCGAGCTTGCCTTAAGCCCAATTGCCCGAGTGAGTTGGAGTGTTTTGGGAAAGGGAAGGGGGTGGATTGGGTTGCCTATCCCAACAACGGTAGAGTTGCTCTTAAAGTGGCTACCCTTCTTTTAGGTTGTATGAAACGCAGGCAATTCTTTGATCATTTACGGCCTTTGGCTATCTAATTGATGGACGTGTGCCCTATTGGAGCCACAGCCTTACTTAGTTATGTATGGCAAATGAGAATCCATTGATACAGAGCCAATTTGGAGGGTCCAGTGGCAGAGTTAAGATTTTCAAATAGTGAGATCATAATTTCGACAAAAAAACATCAATGGACCAATTCGTCGAGCACCTGGTGGGCACTTGTCGATTCATGTCGACATTTGTCAAAAGTTTACACTTATGTATATCAACAACTACTATGATCAATAGAGGGTTATCAAGGACAACTGTACGAAATTGTCGAGTAATTTGAAGACTGCTAAAGCTGCCAACTGAGAAGATTTTGCATCTGGAAGTGGTTAAGCTGCTTCTACAAACATATTTTAATTCCACTAATCTTGATTGGGCTGCGGTCTTTCATCCAAGACACTACCCTATTTTTTTCAATTTAAAACTCTTTTCCCCTTCGCATGTTGGAGCTGCAAATAATGTGGAAATTTGTTGAGAAACTTTCAACTGAGCACATGGATGGCTGCTGTGCGGGTGACCATTTGAAGCTTACAGCTGGGAAATGCCTCAGTTTTCTGAAGAACCACATGCATTTTTTCACTACAATTTCTCCTCGAGGAACACAACATTTTATTTTCAGTAGAATACAAGGAATGAAAAAGGAAGTGGATCGCACGTTAATATTAGGTATGCCATAGTCGAACGATGAGGTATATCTCATACCCGAATTAGGTTTCATTTTCGAATAATTTTCATTCGTGATTTTTTCCATTGTAAGTAAGAAAACATGCTTGTAAAAATAAAATTTGAGATTTTTTTTTTCACTTTTTCTTTTGGGTGTTGGTACATAGCCAATATCAAAAAATTTATTAGAGGGGCGGAGTCAGGATTTTCAAATAATAAGATCATAATTTCGACAAAAAAACTTCAATAGACCAGTTCATTGAGCACCTGGTGGGCACTTATCAATTCCCGCCGACATTTGCCGAAAGCTTACACTTACGTATATCGACAATTATTATGATCAATGGAGGCTTATCGAGGGCAGTTGTACGAAACTGTGGAGTAATGTTGAAGACTGCTAAGGTTCTCAACTGAGACATTTGTCGAGCAATTGGTTCGCACAATAAAGTGGCACGCAAGACAAGAGAAAAGGAAAATATGGATGACAAAAGAAAACATAATTAGTAGGAGGAGGTTGTTATGATTTAGTTTGCCATAACTATTTATAGGGGTGAAATACAAATACAGATTCAAATGTATATAGGAATTTTGAAGCTGTTGGGGTCATGGGCAACCAGTGACCCCAACATTGGCTCCGCCACTAAGAGAGTCTCACCGGCGTTCATCCAATAGGTGGACCCCTTGTACTCTGTCTTCCCTCCTTCCCTTTGAGTTCTATGTCTCATAGGAGAATCCGCACACAAGAATATCTCCTTGTTATTTCAACATTTACCCATAAACCTAGTACTGTTTTGGAAAAATAAAAGTAGAATAATAAAATACATGGAAGAAAATAGAAAGAGAAAACCATAGCGGGATTGACTTGGAGCGTTGGACCAAAGAAAATGTCAAATGGCACAATATGCCTTTGCGGCATACTCAGTTTCACCAGTATGTCTCTGTGCCATGAGGAACTCAACATGATTCAAAGGCTTATACAGTAACGGGTGGTCTTCGTCCACGAGCTCATTCGGTACATGTATCACCCCTTTCTTGACAGAGAAGACACCAAATGTGTATCTTACGACATTTTCAGTCAAGGTCACTCTATGTCTACAAGGTCGGATTCTGTCATTGCTCCAAACCTAAGCCAATAAAAGAACACAAACGTCCTTGTTGAAAAATAATTACTCGTATCGTAAACAACTAGTAATTGGTTGCTAAAATATTAGTCAAAAAAATAAAAATGGAAAGCCAAATTTTGAAAACTCAAATAACTAATAGAAAAAGGTGAAAAAGAAACGGTTATCAAATTACTCGTGTTCAAAGGGTAAATAATATGTGACATACCTGAAATCCGTCAGCTGCTATGAATATAATGGATGAAGGTGGAGGATCAAAAAGCACCCACTCATCATCCTTTGTATTTATCTCCAGACCGTTGATATGGTTTTGATGGATTATGGTGGAGAAGTTCTTGTCCGTATGAATCTTTAAACCCACATCACTATCAAGTTTCTCGGGTTTCTCGTATCTAATCATTTTCAAATTGTAAAACATCGATCGAACGTGATCGTCCAAATGAGATGTGTGAATTGTTGAACATCTTGAGGGTTTGTGCCGTTGATGATCCCGTAGGTTCGTTGCCCGGAATTAGAAGTTGCATAGAAGAAAGGCTTTTCAGGAGTACTAGTTGGAAAATCAAACAAGTCGTCAAATGTAGAGAAGAAGGTGTTGGCAAGTTCCTTTGGAACTTTGTTGGGAAGAATTGCAGTGAAACAGCCGATATCTTCCAGTGCACGGCAGACGTCTTTGCGTGCCGAGAGCCAAGAACTTGTCCCCGGCTTCAAGCAGTCATCTTTCGAGAAATCTACCACTGGAATTTTGGCCATTGTTCTGTTGTCCTAGGAGGGGCAGGAGAGGCTTTATCTTTTGTGAGTTCTGAGTGATGATGGATCTATCTATATATACATAAACTGTGTTACGTGGTTAAACAGTGGACTTTCCCCTAATCGATCACACAAAATAATGTTCAACTTGCATGGACGAACAATAATTTTGACCCATTTTTTCAAGCAATTAAGAATTGTATTATTATTTGAAAGTGACTTCGCTCATCAATGCTCATCAATGAATGAGTCTAGATCATCTTCAGATCTCTGTGTCCAGAGCTTAAAGATTCAAAGATTCAAAGATTCAAGTGGTTGAAGAGAGAAAAGAAAGATTCAGACTCTTGACTTGTGTGAGGTGGATTAGTAAAATAGATTAATGAGAACCGCATGATTTAAAATAAGTGGTCCGGATATCCGGATGCGTTGACTCTAGACAAAAAAGTTCGGAGAGGATCTTAATTCCCACAGAATGGTTACATCTCTTTTCAAAATATTAATAAACTAGTATAGTTCCAAAAAAATGCCACATATGAGGACTTTTGATTAATGCAAGGTAGACTAAATTTGCAAATTGAATGATGTGTCATCAGTAAATAATAAGTACGGTAATCGACACTTAAGTAATAATCAAATCGTGGACTTCCATGTCACTAAGTTTACAAAATTAAGTTTACAAATTTGGTCTTCCTTGTTATATTTTTTCAAAAGGAGACCAACTAGTGGCTTTGCCACGATAGTTCACTATTCTGAGGACCGGAAAGACTCATATAAATATTTCAGTCTCCCCTAACTACCATTGTGCAATTCACCAACGTTAAGAATTAAATTTAGAACATATCATATAAAAAATGAACCTAAAATTCATCACCAACATCACTCTTTATTTTAAACACAAAGGAGACGACCAAGTACTGCACTCTATTACATACCACAGAACCAAGATCTGAATAGCACGGTTTCACGAAAGTTTGACCTTTATTTTAACAATTTGCCTGCGCCTTGTGAACCATATTGACAAGAAGGTCTTTTGTCCAGGCACCGGCCAAAACCAAAAGAAAGGTGGGAGGGTTCAAAAAGTAGGGCAGTCTCTTCCAAAAAAAAAAAAAAAAAGTAGGGCAGTGATGGGTGGTGGATGGTGGGAGATTTTCTAGTGTAGCCGTAGAGAGTATATTTGCTCACCGTCATCCTATAGCCCAAGTTTACCATATATCTAAACATCTGTAATTTCACGTTATCAAAAATTAAACGAATGACACATAACAGAAGAATAAGTATATAATAAGCATGCATCATAATTTATGACGGTGAACAATAATGCTCGCTAAGCTGCAGGTTTCTAGTAGGCCAGACGCCGGACACTAATTTCTCTACACCGACACTGTGTGAACGGTGCGCGAGAGCATTAAATTTTATTGAAAATATGAACCATTTACAGTCATACATAGGACATCAAACAGTGAGCCCCCGCACTATTGATAGAGAAAAGTCAGCATCCGTTGAAAAAGGCAAAACACCCATAAACTTCAGCATTGGCAACTTTGACTAAACCATTGCATTTATGATGACAGCCCTTTTTTTTTTTTTTTTTTTTTTTTTTTAGTTTTTAGATTTTTGGAAATTCCAGTTTCTTTTAGAAAAATATAGGGTAATGCTAAGGAGATAAAAAATTTTAAACTAAATTTATAAATCAAATGATGTGATGGTTGGTCATTGGATTACTAGTTAAGTATTGATTAACGTGCTTATTTGATATTAGTAATGTTGATGCACAAAATCGGAGGTCTTGGAACAACGTAAATCCGACCGTGAATCTGCAAGTAATGTAAATAATACAAGATGTATCGTGGTTCACCCCAAGGTTTGGGCTACGTCCACACTGATTGTATTTATTTGAGGGGGAGAGAGAGCTCTGAGAGTGAGAGCGTTGAAAGGGGTGAGAAGGATCCATAAATGGCCTTTCCAAATTGTGAGGGTGAGAGGTCCTTTTATAGAATAAGGACTCCTCACTTATTACATATTTGCCCATTCCTTTATTATATAATTACATTTAAGTCCCCCGAGTATTTATACGAGGTCTAAATACGAGGCCCTAAATATGGTATAAACAGTAGTCCCCCAAGTCTTCAGTCAAGAGAGTCTTTTGGCTGGAGACTTGAAATTCAGTCCATGTGTGGGCCGAAGTAACTAGATGTCGTCTTGAACTGGTACTTGATATGAGGCGGTGCTCAAAGTGAAATGATGCACAACTATAAGTAGCACATGTTGCAAGGCTGCTCGACTTGTGGCTTATGTTGCCTTGGTTGGCTCGACTTGTGGCGCTTGAAGTTGAGGGGGTCCCTTTTATAAAATAAGGGCTCGCTCCTCAATACATAAATTATGGGCTAGAGTTGATGCTCGCGGCGAGGTGGTTGCTCAGCTGGCGGCGTTGCGCTCTAATGATGGTGAGAGAGTCCCTTTTATAGAATAAGGGCTCGCTCCTCAATACATAAGTGATGGGTTAGGAGTGATGCTCGCGGCGAGGCGGTTGCTCAGCTGGCGGGAGTGCTCTCTAACGAAGGTGAGGGAGTCCCTTTTATAAAATAAGAGCTCACTCCCCAATACATAAATGATGGGCTAATTCCCCCAAGTATTTTTCATGAGTGCTCTCTAATGAAAGTGAGGGAGTCCCTTTTATAGAATAATGGCTCGCTCCTCAATACATAAGTAATGGGCTAAGTCTCCCAAGTATTTTTCATGAGGCCCAGTTGAGGCCCAATATATGGTGTATAATGTAGCCCCCCAAGTCTTCGGTCAATAGAGTCTGTTGGCTGGAGACTTTAAATTGAATCCATGTATGAGCCGAAGTGGTGGTTGTTCGGAGGTGGTATTTGTATACCCTGCACTGAAGCTTTGTAGGTGAAGCTTTGCAAGTGATGTTTTGAAGCTAGAGCTCTATAAATGAAGCTTTCGAAGCTGGAGCTTATGTAAACGAAGCTTTTGAAGCTAGAGCTCTATAAATGAAGCTTTTGAAGCTGATTGACATGAGTGATGTTCATGAATGTTTATGTTGATTGACATGGGTGATGCTCATGGATGTTGTCATGAGTGATGCTCATGAATGTTAACATGAGTGATGCTCATGAATGTTGACATGAATGATGGTCATGAATGTTTATGTATGATTATCATGAGTGATGCTCATGAATGTTTATGTATGAATGACATGAGTAATGCTCATGTATAATTTAGAGTAATAGGCGTACTTTTGATCACCTGGTTGGTGGCATGAAGGAGAGTACGAGTTGTACATTTCATCACCTGGTTGGTGGTAATAGTGGCAGGTTGTCGAATAATTGTGGAGTAATGGGCGTACTTTTGGTCACCTAGTTGGTGATAATAAAGGGTTTGGCTCTTTTGGGCATATGGGCATTCGCCCTCCACATGACATTGCATCCCATTATTTTGGGCTTGTAGCCCATTGTTTTGGGTTTGTAGCCTTTTTTTTTATTACCCTCTGATGGGGTTTATACAGATATCTTCGAAAGATAAGAAAAATAATTTACATCATTCAGAAATAAGAAAAGTAAATCACATCATTCTGGTGGGGTGTTTATTCCTTGCTTTTACAGTGTCCCCATGTGCCTCTCTTTTGTTTTCTCTTTATTTTTTTTTCTTTCGATGGATGACACAAGGAAATAATGCCATTTCCTTTTTTTTTTTCTTTTGCTTTTCGCTTTCGTTTTTTTTTTAGCATGTGGCAGACATCTTATTTTCTCCTTTCTTTTTCTTTTCCCTTTGTTCCCACTGCCTTTCTCTTTCGGCCTGGTTGCTGCTAGGACCTTGTCCTTATCTCAATTCCAACCACAGCAGACCACTAGAATCTTAGACTGGATGAAGTAAGCAGGGCCGCCGTTGCTCGGAGGCTGACCCATGGCAGTTTTCTCTCTTGAAGGTTGCAGTTTGCATTCCTCCAATCGACAGAGTGTCAAGGAACGGTTGCATGTTCACCCCTTCACCACCTGAAGTTGCTCCTGGACCCACAACTCTTCCTGCCCCTGCTACTCCAGCTGCCTTCTTGTAATCCAGCGACTCGTCGTTGTATATATCCCACCATTTCTTCACCAGCATCTTAATGTCCTCCTTCTACATGTTCTCCTCCTTCCCTGTATACCTCCACGACTTCGATCCTGATGTTTAAGAAATCATGTTCTGCAAACGGGGTCGGAGGGGTCAGTCTGATAGTCCTCAACATGTCATGGTAGGTCTCGAGGCCGGGCTTGAACACGAATATGCTGGCGTTGAAGTACAACGACGGAGGCGGGCCCAACTTCGATGTGGGCCACTGGACCTTTTCCGGGCACTACTGGCAGTACCTGATTTGGTATTGCAGCGTGTGGCTCCAAGTTTTCTCGTAGAAACAGTCCCTGATTGCGTAGAAATGTCCATCTGGCAAGTCAAAGAAGTGGTCTATATTGTCGTACACCTCAATGTCCCCGTCCAAGTATATCATTTTCTCGTACTCTATAAACTTCTAAATACGCAGCTTTCAAGTAGTTAATGATAAAATAGGCCATGGCGAACTGGGTCTGATTCTCGGGCGGGTAAATGGGTTTGATCTCACCCAATTGGGTTGTTGTAGATAACGGCGCTGGCGCTAGAGGAAGGGACAGTGAGCTCGCGGGTGAGGCCAACGACGCCGTTTTGGATGTGTGAGTTGCCGAGGAAGGTAAGGTTTCAGAAGTTGAAATAGAGGAAGTAGCAGTTAACGTTCTTGATGGAGCCACGACAGAGGAAGAGGGCTATGGGGAAGAAGACGACGACCCATAAATCAAAAAGCTTTCTTAGAGCCATGGAAGGGGAGATTTCGAATTCAGATGGATGAAAACAAATGGGTTTTGGATTTTCTTTGCAAAAGCAAAGGACTTGCAGATTATGTTCGAGAACATGGGGGGGAAGAGAGAGAAAGCTGAGGAGTGCTTGAGATTTGGATCTTTTCTATTTCTGGGTTTTTTTTTATTGTGATTTTGCAGATTCACGGTAGAGGTGAAAAAATGAAAGAGAACCGACACAACTTTTCATATCGATTCCCACAGACGGCGCCAAATGTTGATGCACAAAATCGGAGGTCTTAGAACAACGTAAATCCGACCGTGAATCTGCAAGTAATGTAAATAACACAAGATGTATCGTGGTTCACCCCAAGGTTTGGGCTATGTCCACACTGATTGTATTTATTTGAGGGAGAGAGAGAGAGAGCTCTGAGAGTGAGAGCGTTAAGAGGGGTGAGAAGGCTCCAGAAATGACCTCTCCAAATTGTGAGGGTAATGGGTCATTTTATAGAATAAGGACTTCTCACTTATTACATATTTGCCCCTTCCTTTATTACATAATTACATTTAAGTCACCCGAGTGTTGCTGGAGAGAATTCTCTGATTTTCTAGGAGATGGGGATGGCGGCGCCGTTAACGGATGGAGGCGGATGACTAGTGGTTCTGTTAAATTATGTTAACAAGGTGGAATCATCATCGGTCAATGGCTGCTTGGTGAGCACGGAGGAGCCGACAATGAGGCCGATTCTGATTTTCCTGTTCCTTCACAAGGCAATTCGGAAGGAGCTCGATGCACTCCACCGACTGGCCATGACCTTTGCCATCGGAAAAAGAACTGATATTCGACCGCCGCTCGAGCACTACCATTTTTTGAGATCGATTTACAAGCACCACTTCAATGCCGAAGACGAGGTAATCTTTCCAACTCTTGATATACGCGTGAAGAATGTAGCACGAACGTACTCGCTTGAGCATAAGGGCGAAACAAATCTTTTTGATCATCTATTTGAGCTGCTAAGTTCAAATGCGAAAAATGATGAAAATTTCCCAAGAGAGCTAGCGTCTCGTACAAATGCCATACAAACATCAGTTAGCCAACACCTAGCAAAGGAGGAGGAACAGGTCCTTCCCTTGCTCATTGAGAAAGTTTTAGTTGAAGAGCAGGCAACTCTTGTCTGGCAGTTTCTGTGCAGCATTCCTGTGACTATGATGGCCGAGTTCCTTCCATGGCTTTCATTATCTGTTTCACCTGATGAACATCAGGATTTGCGAAAATGCTTAAGAAAGAGTATTCCAGAGAAAAAGCTTGTGAAGAGGCAGAAAGCAAAAGTAGTAGAGAAAAAGCTTGTGAAAAGGCCGAAAGCAAAAGCAGAAGAGTAGAAAGAAAAGTACTCTGATGGGATTTTTACAGCTGGAGTACACCAGCTTATGTTCAAACAGCAGAAAAATAAAAAAAATGAGTGAGAATGGATGGGCACGACCAGACTGTCCAAGAAAAGCAAATGGAGTTAACCCTCCAGTTTCGCCAAGAGACATAGACAGAGACGCAGTGGAAAACAAAAGGAAAAAAGAAAAGAGAAAGAAATGGAGTGGGAAAAGCAAAGCAGAAAAACAAAAGCAAGGAATAAACACCCCACCAGAATGATGTGGTTCACTTTCCTTATTTTTGAATGATGTAATTTATTTTTCGTATCTTTCGGAGAAAAAAAAAACGGCAAGCCCAAAATAACTGGGCTGGAATGTTGTGTGGAGGGCGAAGGCCCATAAGCCCAAAATAGCTCCGACCATGTGATCAAAAGTACACCCAATACTCCAAATTATACATGAGCACTACTCATGTCATTCATACATAAACATTCATGAGCATCACTCATGACAATCATACATAAACATTCATGACCATCATTCATGTCAACATTCATGAGCATCACTCTTGACAACATCCATGAGCATCACTCATGACAACATCCATGAGCATCACTCATGTCAATCAACATAAACATTCATGTCAATCAGCTTCAAAAGCTTCATTTACAGAGTTCTAGCTTCAAAAGCTTCATTTACAGAGTTCTAGCTTCAAAAGCTTCATTTACAAAGCTCTAGCTTCAAAGCTTCACTTGCAAAGCTTCACCTACAAAGCTTCAGTGCAGGGTATACAAATACCTCATCCGAACAACCGCCACTTCGGCCCATACATGAATTCAATTTGAAGTCTCCAACCAACATACTCTATTGACCGAAGACTTGAGGGACTACATTATGTACCATATATTGGGCCTCAACTGGGCCTCATGAAAAATACTCGGAGGACTTAACCCATTATTTATGTACTGAGGAGTGAGCCCTTATTTTATAAAAGGGACTCCCTCACCTTCATTAGAGAGCAATGCCGCCAGCTGAGCAACCGCTTCGCCGCGAGCATCAACTCCTAACCCATCACTTATGTATTGAGGAGCGAGCCCTTATTTTATAAAAGAGACTCCCTCATCATCATTGGAGAACATCACCGCCAGCTGAGCAACCGCCTCGCCACGAGCATCACTCCTAAACCCATTACTTATGTATTGAGGAGCGAGCCCTTATACTATAAAAGGGACTCTCTCACTTTCAAACGCCACAAGCCGAGCCAACCAAGGCAACATAAGCCACAAGCAGAGCGGTCTCGCAACATGTGCTACTTCTAGTTGAGCATCATTTCAGATTGGGCACCGCCTCATATCGAGCATCAGTTCTAGACGACATCTAGTTACTTCGGCCCACACATGGACTAAATTTCAAGTCTCCAGCCAAAAGACTCTTTTGACTGAAGACTTAGGGGACTACTGTTTATACCATATTTGGGCCTCGTATTTAGATCTCGTACAAATACTCGGAGGACTTAAATATAATTATGTGATAAAGGAAGAGGCAAATATGTAATAAGTGAGGAGTACTTATTCTATAAAAGGACCCATCACCCTTACAATTAGAAAAAGGTCTCTCCTATCTAGAGCAAAGCTCTCACACTCTCTCCCTCACTTCTCAGAGAAATACAATACAATCAGTGTGGACGTAGCCCAAACCTTGGGGTGAACCACGATACACCTTGTGTTATTTACATTTCTGCAGATTCACGGTCGGATTTACGTTGTACCAAGGTCTCCGATTTTGTGCATCAACAATGAAAAACTTCATTAAAGTAAAATGCCAAATTCAAGATGTATAGCATTTGTTACCTGTAACACAAAATCTCTTGTGCGCTAGCTTGGTGTGACGAGCATATCTAATGCATGCAAGCTAGTTTAGGTAAAAATGCTGTACATAATAAAATTCAATTTTTAATGGGACATATCTAGTTTATGCTAAACTAGCCCAGGGCCCTTCAAGGAGCCAGTTTAGCCCTGAATCTTGCCGATGGCTCTTGAAGGGTCAACTTAGGAACAAACCGGTAGCTAATGAAAATTAGTCACCTAACACTTTTTAACCTTTAATCTCTCACATCGTTAGAACAACAAAATTGTGAGATGGCTGAATTTCATAAATAATGATACTTTGATAGGTTAAATTAAACCTCCAACCCCTAACCCATGTCGTTTCCACTAGACTTGCTCCTATGTACTAGCCACCCAGGCCCATAATAGCCGCACCATGGAGTTCGTTTGATACCGAAAACGAGGATATGGCTCTTCAAGAAGGAGAAGGATCCTTATCCAGATGATTTAGAAATCATGTCCGTTCATCGTATACCGTACGATCAGTTTTTAATAAATATTATTTATATTTAATTTTAAATTTTAAATGATTTTTGTCCACATAGTGTATGATGAACATACATGATTTCTGGATCCCCAGGAAAAGGATTCCCTTCAAGAAATCAAAATTAAGGGATTTTTGTGAAATCTATATTCAATATATGGCACCAAAAATGGCAGGCCAGTCCTTAGATTTTTTTAGGTCCAAGTGGTGACACCAAAAAATATGTCTTAACTCTATATATAAAAAAAATTATTTGTTTTGACATGTAAGACTTAGATAAAATTACACTTAAAAAAAGTTTCAAACTCAAGAATTTAGAAACACGAAAAAAATCTAATTTATTTGTATTGAGAGAAGGGAACAAAAAAATCCCCGACTTACATCCAGTAGGTGGACTCTTTGTACCCGTCTTCCCCCATTCCCTTTGAGTGCTCTATCTCATAGGACAGTCCGCACACAAGAATATCTCCTTGATATTTCAACATTTACTCCTAAACAGAGTTTTGATTTGGTAAAACAAAAAGTAATAGAATAAAATACTTGGAAGAAAAAAGAAAGCGAAAACCAAAGCGGAGATTACAAATTAAAGTCAATTATACATGAACCGTTGGTAAATCCTTGCGCTCATCTGACGGAGATTACAAATTTGAAAATGACTGATCAAACAAAAAAAACTAAGTGCAAACTTCGAATTATAGTCAAAATGTCCCTTCGGTGACATCCAATAAAATTGTAACAAATATAGAGAAGATGAGTCAAAATGAAAATGGCTGATAACAAAAATTGGAGTTCAGCAAGTGAAACTTCAAAAGGATTTTGGAAACCGTGCTACAGAGGATAGGTGGAGGAGTTCTTTTTCCTCAAGTTGTGTTATAGTGCTTAAATTTGAACAAGTGGCAAGTTTTGAGTGGCTAGTATTGTCGTCTAACATTGTCCTGCATCAAGTTAAGATTCATACAAGTTTTTCTCGTGTATTAGAGATGGTTGGAGTCAAAACTTAAATACTATTTTTCTGGTTGAATAAAATTAAAATTTTAAGTCACTTTGACTAAAGTATCATATTAAAACTCAAATTAAAGTCTCACTTTAACGAAGAACTTACAAGACTTAAATGTATTTAATATAATCACCATCTCGATGGTTAGATCATAATTGTATTAAATTTCTGAAGCCGGAACGAGATGTCGTTGTTTTAAGCTTTTGAATGCGGATTGTAGTGACTGAGATTTCTTTCACTTTGACGTCGAAATATGGAGGTGATGATGATTCATGTTGGTACCATATATTGGGCCTTGTCTTTAAGCCTCATCCCTAAGTCCATCATTTATGTAAAAGGGGAGGAAGTCTTTATTCTATAAAAGAGACTCTCCCTCACCCTCATTAAGGGAGCCTGACCTTCACAAAAAGAAAACAGAGTCTCAACCCTCACAACAATAGAGGGCAATACCTTCTCAGCCAAACAAAGAGCTAAATGGCAAGGCCTGCATCCACAGAGAGCTCACTTGCCGATTTATTGTAATCCATACATTCATATAGTGAATCAGAATCAACATCAGTGTGGACGTAGCCCAAACATTGGGGTGAACCACGATACATCTTTGTGTTCTTGTGCGTTTGTGTGATTCACGGTCGGATTTACGTTGGTCCAAGATCCTCCGGATTTTGTGCATCAACATTTGGCGCCGTCTGTGGGAAACGACACGAAAATTTATGTCGGTTCTCTTTCATTTTTTTCATCTCACCACCGTGAAACCTCACCACAATATCCACCGTGAATCAGCAGAAACCCAGGAACCAAAGTCACTACAAAACCCATCTCTCAAAAATGCAAAAATGAAAACTCTCTAACACTCGCTCTCCGTCATCTCTTCCCCTATATCTGCCTTAATGGCTTACCTCTTCAGAGACGTCTTTTCGCTGGGCCAATCCAAAAGAGGTATCACTGTCCTCACAACCACCACAACCACCGCCTCACCTGCCAAACCACTCAGCATACCCACCAGATCCATTTCCGCAATGGGCACCGATCTCCTATCCCTACTCGGCCAGCTCTCGGCCCAACTCAGCGACTCGGACCTCCGACTTACCGCCCAAGAGATTTTCGTCGTCGCTTGCTGCACATCCATCGGAAAGGCCATGACTTTCACACCCTCCTCCACTGACTCGCCGACCCAACACGCCAACTCCCCCAACGACTCCCCCGCGCTGCAGAGATCGCTCACTTCCACAGCTGCCAGCAAGATGAAGAAAGCATTGGGTCTCAAATCACCGGGCTCCGGCTCTAAAAAGAGTCTTGGATTGGCCTGGTTTAGGGTCAGATCGGGTCCAGGAAAGCCTAAGTGGGCAATGACGGTGGATGAGCTAATGAGGATCCAAATGGGGATTTATGAGGCCACTGACTCCAGAGTCAGAATAGCTCTGCTTAAGATTTCAGCTTCTCATGGCTTCCGTCGTCCCTGAAAACCTCAGCAGAGAACAGTATGTGTACTTGGCGAAGCTCACCGAGCAGGTCGAGCGGTACGAAGAGATGGTGAGCTTCATGGAGAAGCTTGTCGTCGACTCCATCGCCGTCGGGACCGAGCTAACGGTGGAGGAGCGCAACCTGTTCAGCGTCACCTACAAGAACGTCATCGGCTCGTTCCGCGTCACCTGGCGCATAATCTTGTCGATCCAGCAGAAGGAGGAAGGCTACTGTAATGTGGAGCATGTGGCATTCGTCAAGCAGTACAGATCCAAAGTGGATACCAAGTTCTTCGCCATATGGCCTGGAATCTTACAGTCGCACCTTGTTCCTTCGGCTGCCACCGGAGAGTCCAAGGTCTTATACTTGAAGATGAATGACGATTACCATCTGTACCTCACCAGGTTCAAAAATGGCGACGAGAGAAAGATCGCCGCCCAGGACACCCTGAATGCCTGACCTTGAGATTGCAAGACTAACAAATGTTGGCCAGCTACTTGAGAAGAAGGGAAAAGAGCTTTTGGGTTTCAGACCGGCCTCTAGCTCTCCTCTGACGATAATGGCTGGAGACAAAAAGGTTTATACTTTGGTTGAGGTCTCTGTTCACAGTTCTACTGTTAGAGCAATGATGGACGAACAAAGAAGATAAGAACTTTATTATCACAACTTGCAACTGTCGACCACTAACATTTTGAAAAAGATAAAACTTTCATCGGAGTGCATGTTCCCTGCCCATTTTCTGAAAAAGTCACGGGAACAAGATAAGATTCTTTTTGTTATTATTTTATTATTATTTTAATAAGATCCTTTTGCTTTACATCTGTGTGTATATTCTTTAACATGAGGCCACATCATTTCTATCACACCTATATAGTGCGTTCCTAGTTTGATTTGCTTTACAATGTGCATATGCTTTACAAACGCTTGTCTGCAATCTTCCTTACAATTATTTTATTAATTAATATTTTATTATTGCATCTTTAATCATTCCTGACTTCATTATCTAAAGTGGTAGGGTAAAAACTTTATCATACAATATTTATTAGCCTAGAGTATTGTGACTACCATTAAACTATGTCACTTGTACAACATGTGATTTACCACACAACTGAATAAATTATTTATCTGTAGTAGGCACATGATACAATGTGTTTATACCATACTTGACCAATCCCAAAACTTCTGAGCACCGGTCAACGTTATACCATCAAGGACCCAGAAGAGTTTCCCTCTAACCAGGAGGCCAATTACAGCGCGACATGTGTCGACATCAGAAGCCAATCATAGCGCGACATGTGTCAACATCAGAAGCCAATCATAACATGACACGTGTCAATGTTAGAATGAAACTAGAAACTCTCATCTATAAATAGAGATCATTCTCTCACAATATTTCCGAATGTCATTTGTACTAAATCATATACTAGTACTCATTAAAGGAGAGCTTGAACCTATGTACTTGTGTAAACCCTTCACAATTAATGAGAACTCCTTTACTCCGTGGA
The DNA here is from genome assembly GCA_006547085.1 of Malus baccata. Lineage (NCBI taxonomy): Eukaryota > Viridiplantae > Streptophyta > Magnoliopsida > Rosales > Rosaceae > Malus > Malus baccata. The sequence goes on from VIEB01000076.1 coordinate 1,331,923, forward strand.
CGTAGCTAATCTGGGTGAACCACGTACATCTTGTGTTTGCTTCCCTGTCCCTATCCATTTACTTACTTATCCACACTAGTGACTGGAGCAATCTAGTGAAGGTCACAAACTTAACATTTTCTGTTGTACCAAAGTCCTCGTTGATTTTGTGCATCAACATATGGCGCCGTCTGTGGGAACGACACTTATTCCCACTCTTTTCAGCTTTGCCAAGCTGGTTTCCACCATTCGTACACTCTCTTTTAACTAGGCATCCCTCTTCAACATGGGGAGCGAAGGAAGCCACAGCACACAGAATGACACCCCTCTTGCATCTAATGCGAAACAACGAAAGAAGGAAAGAAAGAGGGTTGCTCTTCAAACTAAAGTCGATAAGTTAGAAGCTCAGTACAACAAGATAGCAATGAAAAATGAGGTCCTCCAGGAGCAGTATGAGAAGCTATTTGAGACGCTCCACGAAACTAGGTGTACTTAAACACGCGAGCTCGTTGCCCCTGTGGACATCAACCATCATCTGGGTGCCCCCCAACACGGAGGGTCACCTCCCTTTGACATGGGTATCCTTGATGAGGAGCTAGCTAATCATCAAAACATTGATCAACATGAGATTTCTCTCAACCCAGATGCTTCGACCCGAAGAAGAAGAAGTGGAGGAAGACACCTCCTTGCAGAAGGGTTGGAATGATCGAAAGACGTTTATCGTGACTGCTGCGACTTCCTAAAGCAAAGTCGAGAAAATCCCCTCCACATATGCTCGAAGATCAATGACCCAAGGGTTTCTTAAACACTCGGTCCCCTCCCATAACCCAAGCCAGCTGCCAATCTAGGGAAGGAAAGATAGGTCCCAGAGGAACAAGAAGGTACGGGGAACTCTGAGGTATTCCGACAGACTCTCCCTAGAAGTCAATAGGCGAGTCCAAGAAAAAACCACACGCCTTTGCTCAAACTTTCCTACTTCCAAAAGGCGATGGAGACTTACGAAAGAAAATTCCAAATTCCAATGACACATGACTCCATTTAGGACCCCCTTGTCCAACAGCTCATTGAGGAAGTAAACAAGTTGATGGCTGAACGTCAGGCCGAGATACCTGATTGGAAACAACCCAGGCCTGGCCTACTTACAAGAAGGATCCTCGACACCCCCTTCAAGCGAAGACAAAACAAAAGCTTGGTTTACAACTCTATACTGGAAGGGAAGACCTAATTGAACACCTTAACCTCTTTGAGTCCACCATGGCATATCAGATGCACACCGACGAAGAGCGATGTCTTATCTTCCTCTCCACCCTCTCTGGTGAAGCTCTAAACTGGTATTGCCGTCTTCCACCTGAGACAGTAAACTCATTTAAGGAATTGAGGAAACTGTTTGTCTCTCAACACATCTTCCAGACCGATCACTTGCATTCTGCAGATGGCTAGAAGCCGGACAAGTCACTACGAGAGTATGCCAGTCGCTTCAGCCATGAGTATTCTCGTTGCGTTGAGGCAGATGACAAAACCGCATTCAAGACCTTCATGACAGGCCTACATGATTGTTTCTTCAAGTACATGATTAATGCCAACACTTAAAAGACTTGCTCTGAGGTGATGGCACAGGCTTACAACCACGCCTCCGCCGAAGCAAGAACATACCAAGGGAACCCCCATATGGTTCACCCCTATCAACAAGTGGGAAGTGGAAGTCAAATTCTACCAAGTGAGGAGATATTGGCCATTCAGACACCCATTGCATCATCTCCTGCCTCATTTAGCTACTCGCTAAGTCACCAAACGTATCTGTCTCTTGGTAAGAGGAAGGATTTTTACTCTCAGCAAGCCCATTACAACAAGAGGGATAAAAGTTCGTATCAAGACAACCAGGGGTGAATGTACCGTCGACTATTATAACTATGGGGCCAAGCCTCACTCTTTCAAAGTGGAGGACTAGGTAGTGAAGGAAATGCTATTAAAAGAAGACATACACATTATAAATGTTTTGACTCTCAACCGCTTGAGATCTTTTATCACACAAGCCATTTGAAAAATATTTAAAGAAGAGGGAATTCAGACAACTTCTTCTGAGTCTTTTTTTTTCCTAGCACTGGAACACTTGGTTTACGCTGACCTATCCTTATACTCCAACTCAGAGCTTCAACATGCGTACTTTGACACAAAGTATGTGATACTATGTGTTACAACCAACATGGTTCACATATTAGAAGCATGGATCCATTCATACATAGCAAAACATTCATAAGCATCACTCATATCAATCAACATAAACATTATACATTCCAACACATTCATACATAAACATCATACATTCCAACACATTCACACATAAACATTATACATTCCAACACATCCATACATAAGCCAACTATGCTTCGAAAGGGTTTAACATGCTTTGTGTCTTCGACACTTGCTACAATGTGCCTCGACACCTTGCCCTTATTCTTACCAACCAGGTGATGAAATGTGAAGAAGGAACTCATCTTGATGCCACCAACCAGGTGATGAAATGTACAACCCGTACTCTCCTTCATGCCACCAACCAGGTGATGAAATGTACAACCCGTACTCTCCTTCATGCCACCAACCAGGTGATGAAATGTACAACCCGTACTCTAATATCAACTGGTAACTTGCCACTCATGCCACTAACCAGGTAAAGAAGGAACTCATCTTGATGCCACCAACCAGGTGATGAAATGTACAACCCGTACTCTCTTTCATGCCACCAACCAGGTGATGAAATGTACAACCTGTAATCTAATATCATTTGGCAACTTGTCACTCATGCCACCAACCAGGTGAAGAAGGAACTCATCTTTGTTGACCCACCAGGTGATGAAATGTACAACCCGTACTCTCTTTCATGCCACCAACTAGGTGATGAAATGTACAACCCGTACTCTAATATCATTTGGCAACTTGTCACTCATGCCACCAACCAGGTGAAGAAGGAACTCATCTTCATACCATAAACCAGGTGATGAAATGTATAACTTGTACTCTCCTTCATGCCACCAACCAGGTGATGAAATGTACAACTAGTACTCTAATATCATTTGGCAACTTGCCACTCATGCCATCAACCAGGTGAAGAAGGAACTCATCTTCATGCCACTAACCATGTGATGAAATGTACAACCCGTACTCTCCTTCATGCCACCAACCATGTGATGAAATGTACAACCCGTACTTTAATATCATTTGGCAACTTGCCATTCATGCCACCAACCAGGTGAAGAAGGAACTCATCCCCGTGCCACCAACCAGGTGATGAAATGTGATGAAAGGTGATGAAGGAACTCACCTTTGTACCATTAACCAAGTGATGAAAGCAACTCACCATTCATTCCATTTACCAGAAAACGAGTGGTACAACTTATACATGTGAACTCCTAGCATTCACAAATAATCAAAAACCCTTAAGCTTGACAACTCAACTAGGGGAGCATTTATGCCCAACAAGAGTTATAGTCACCAACAAAGTCTTATTGCAAGCCAACAACAACTTCAGTGCATGGCATACGAAGATCAAGCTATTCAGCCCTCTTGATCAAGACAGTGTGAAGCAAAACCAATTTATGTTGCCAACAAAAGCTTCATCAAAGAAGTTCAACCACAATTCTCAAAAGCTTCACACTCTTAATCAAGACAGTGTGAAGCAAAACCAATTTATGGTTCCAACAAGAGCTTCATCAATGGAGGGCAACCATAATTCTTAAAAGCTTCACACACTCTTGATCAAGACAGTGTGAATCAAAACCAATTTATGGTGCCAACAAAAGCTTCATCAAAGAAGTTCAACCACAATTCTCAAAAGCTTCACACATTCTTGATCAAGACAGTGTGTAGCAAAACCAATTTATGGTGCCAACAAAAGCTTCATCAAAGGAGTTCAACCACAATTCTCAAAAGCTTCACACACTCTTGATTAAGACAGTGTGAAGCAAAACCAATTTATGGTGCCAACAAGAGCTTCATCAATGGAAGGCAACTACAATTCTCAAACATTCGAAGCAAATTCAAAACTGTTCGAAGTAAATTCAATTTATATGGTTCATCTAAACCTTCGACTACTACAAGGTGTGGCTTGCATCACAATCTCTTGCTCAACAGTGTGGAAGAAAATTCGTATATATTCTCTCTCCCACATTTTCAAATTTCTAGTTTCCCCAAAAACAAAAAAAAGGGAAATTCAACAAAGCTTCATCAATGGAGGACAACTACAAATTCTCAAAAGCTTCACACTATCTTGATCAAGATAGTGTGAAGCAAAATCAATTTGTGGTACCTAACAAAGCTTCACCACAAAAGTTTCACCAACAAAAGTTTCATCAATGGAGGACAACTACAAATTCTCAAAAGTTTCACACTATCTTGATCAAGATAGTATGAAACAAAATCAATTCATGGTACCCAACAAAAGCTTCAACTCCAAAGCTTTACCAACAAAAGCTTCACCAACAAAAGCTTCATCAATGGAGGACAACTACAAATTCTCAAAAGCTTCACACTATCTTGATCAAGATAGTGTGAAGCAAAATCAATCCATGGTACCCAACAAAAGCTTCACCCATAAAAGCTTCACCAACAAAAACTCCATCAATAAAGGACAACTACAAATTCTCAAAAGCTTCACACTATCTTGATCAAGATAGTGTGAAGCAAAATCAATTCATGGTACCCAACAAAAGCTTCAACTCCAAAGCTTCACCTACAAAGCTTCAACTCCATAGCTTCACCTACAAAAGCTTCACCCACAATAGCTTCACCTACAAAAGCTTCACCCACAATAGCTTCACCTACAAAAGCTTCACCAACAAAAGCTTCACCAACAAAAGCTTCACCCAACACAAAATCTTTACCCATAAAATCTTCACCCACCACAAAAGCTTCACCCACAAAAGCTTCACCTACAAAGTTTCAACACAAAAGCTTCACCTACAAAAGCTTCACACTATCTTGATCGCGTGTGAAGCAAAATCAATTCATGGTACCCAACAAAGCTTCAACCTTAAAGCTTCACCTACAAAGCTTTAAAAAATATATATTTTTTTTCTTCAGAAATTCAAAAATTCGAAAATTCGAAAATAAAAAAAAAATTTGAAAATAAAAAATTGCCTAGGCTTCCTCTTCTTTGGGCCTAACAACTTTCATAACAAATATATATGAAGAAGGAGTTTTAGGCTACCACTTAGAAAGGAAAATGGTGAAGTTTTGTTACTTTGGAAACTTGGCTACTAGCAAGACACCTCCTTCGTCAACTCCCTCGACCGGAAACTTGGGGGCCTCCTACCATATGCTACTGCACCTTGATACTCGGAAGTCTCACGACCACTCAGCGACTTAGATTTTTTTCAGGTCTCCAACCGAGAAGTTTTCCTCACTCGGGAAATTAAGGGAGCACTACCTCAACCTACATGCTTCACTCACAATGCTTCAACATACAAGCTTCAACAAAAGGAAAAATTCAAAGAACTTAGTGAAGAAAGCCTTGGTGTATTTAACACAATACGTTGAAATGAAGCAAAGCTTGTTTATTGATATCTTCAATAAGTTACAAATATGTACGTATACATGAATCAAAATAAACAAACAAGAGGGAGTCTTCACAAAGATTGCTCAGGAAAAGTCTCAGTAGTCGGTAGAGCCCTAGAAAGAGAAGACACCAGAAGGTGATTATTTGGAGCCTCAGTACTAGGCAGAACCCCAGAAGGAGGAGGCACCAAAGGTTGATCATTTGGAGCTTCATTACGCGGTACAGCCCTAGAAGACGAAGGCAATAAATGCCTTTAGAACAAAGCCACAAACCTCTGATGCTCAAGTAAAATCTAACCATTAAATTCCTGCAGCTGGTCGAGCTTCCTCTTCATGTTTGTAGCATAGTCATGTGCGAGCCTGTGCAATTGTTTATTCTTATGCTTAAGCCCTCTGATCTCCTGTTTGAGACTTATCACTTCAGCCACCAATGATTCAACTTGGCAGGTTTGAGTAAATAGGCGTTGGGCCATATTAGACACAGAACCTACACACTGAACACTGAGAGCCAGAGAATCCTTAATAGCCAAGTCATCAGACCATTTGGAAAGTAGTCTGTTATCTTTGGAAGTGAGAAGGTTCCTGGCTACCACCGCAGCGGTCATATCATTCTTCATCACAGAGTCCCCAACGGTAAGAGGACCAGTAGGGGATAAGAATGATGGGTGCCATATGCTGTCTTGAGAAGGCATGGCTGCCTGTTTACCAAAGTTCAAGTCAAAACGACGGTCGGATATGCCAGACATTCTCAGAAATGATGAAGGAGAAATGAGGTACAATAAATCTCTGAAGTAAGGGGAAAATTCCTACAAGCAATAACTATTTGAATGTACTTTTTTCACACAATTAGTGCCCTTATAAACGAAAGGGCAACATGGTCGTTGGTTCAAAAATTGAAGAGGCACCACTCTCCAGATTTCGAATAGGCATCACTTTCCACATGCAACATTAGCTCCTCGGGTACCACAGATAACTTTGCCAGTTAACTTTGCTAAAGATCTCTGACAAAGTTTAGACACATAAATTTTGAAGGTCCAGATACCCTACTATTACGCACAAGGGTAAAGGAACAGTACCACTGCTTGATAACTAGAAAGTCCCAATATGTGTCAATCTCTGTGCTCCGTGGCAAGGTAAACTGGCAAAAATGCCCAACCTTTACTAACATTCGAGAAAACACTCCCAACAAGATTGCTTGCTCAAAAATCGAAGAGGTATCGCTCTCCGAATCTCAAAAGTCAAACTCCCAACAGGATTACTTTTTCAAAAATCGAAGAGACACTGCTCTCCGAATCTCAAGAGTCAGACTCCCAACATGATTGTTTTCTCAAAAATCGAAAAGACACTGCTCTCCGAATCTCAAGAGTCAGACTCCCAACAGGATTACTTTCTCAAAAATGGAAAAGACACCGTTCTCTGAATCTCAAGAGCCAGATTCCTGACAGGATTGCTTGTTCGAAAACCAAAGAAGCGCCGTTCTTTGAACTTCGAGAGCCAGATTTCCTTGGATAAAGCTTGTCTGCAATCTTCACACGCAACATCAGCTTTCCAGATACCACATACCACTTTTTCAAAGTGCTCTGACAAAGTTAAAACACGTGAAGCTTGTAGCTCCCACTACATTACTATAACCAAGAAGGGTAAAGGAATAGCACTACTAATTGTTGTTAGGGAGACTCCTATATATGTCGACCTCTATCCTCCACAGCCAGGCAGACTTGCAAATAAAAAAAAATGCTCAACTTTTCTTCACATCTAAGAGGGCACTCTCAGCAGAGTCTCTCGAAATACTCAGCTTCTTTTCCTCCTAATAATACCTCTGCAAACCAGCCACACTAGAGCAAGAGTATCTCATGTCATCAGGGTTAAAAGCAAGAGTATCCCATATCATCCTTTTTCCCTGTCTTTTCTTTTGGCCTTGTTCTTACCTGCAAGACAAGGAGAAAGAGAGCAATCAATTAGCACTTGGAATCAAGCTTCCAGTCAGAAACTGACTGCCTGGAACCCCTTGCGTGATTACTTACCTGGCATTGCTCTCGAGTACTCATCTTCAACATCTTATGCTTCCAAAGAAGATAACACATATGCCTGAGGAACAGATAGGACAAGTGAGAATGATACAATGAAGCATATGGAGACAAGCGTAACAGAACACGTGTCGATATATCCACTACTTTGTCAACAGTAAAAGTATCCCATATCATTAGGGTCGAACGTACTCTAGATTTAATGGACTTGTTTTGACCCTCAAATTCTTGAGTCGGCTTTATACTCTGGATGAAACCAGAAAACCCTCCAGCCCAGTTCAAGGATAAGCTTGTGGAAAGTTATTTCTTCAAAAGCAAAAGTATTTCATATCATCTCTTCTCCATTTGCTTCTCTTTATCCTTGTTGCTGTTTACGACACAAGGAGAAAGAAAACAATCAACCGGAAGCCGAAGTCGAACCTCCAATCCAAGTTGCTTGCTTGGAAGTCTGATTGCTTACCTTGTCTGTTACCTCATTCGGCAAATCTCCTAGCTTGGCGACTTGGGGGACTCCTACTATAGGGTTTGTACCGCACTTGACCAAGCCCGAAACTACAAGTAAGCTTCAAGTGAAATTGATACATTACCTTGTGCATCTTCATCGGTTAAAGATACCACCCCTGGATGAAGGAAAAACACTTCCAAAGAAGATGCCACATCTACATATGAGACAGATAAGGCAAGTGAAAATGATACCATACTTCGGTACTTAGAAGTTTCGTGATTACTCAAAGGCTTGGATCTTGCAAGTCCCCAACTGAGGAGCTTCCCTTACTCGGGAACTTAAGGGAGCACTGTTTGTACCATACTTGACCAATCCCAAAACTACTGAGCACCGGTCAACGTTATACCGTCAAGGACCCAGAAGAGTTTCCCTCAAACCAGGAGACTAATCACAGCGCGACACGTGTCAATATCAGAAGCCAATCATAGCGCGACACGTGTCAACATCAGAAGCCAATCACAACACGACACGTGTTAATGTTAGAATGAAACTAGAAACTCTCTTCTATAAATAGAGATCATTCTCTCACAATATTTTTGAATGTCATTTGTACTAAATCATGCACTAGTACTTACTAAATGAGAGCTTGAACCTATGTACTTGTGTAAACCTCTCACAATTAATGAGAACTCCTTTACTCTGTGGACGTAACCAATCTGGGTGAACCACGTACATCTTGTGTTTGCTTCCCTGTCCCTATCCATTTACTTACTTATCCACACTAGTAACCGGAGCAATTTAGCGAAGGTCACAAACTTAACACTTTCTGTTGTACCAAAGTCCTCGCTGATTTTGTGCATTAACACAATGTTTTGCCTTGACAAACTTTGTCAATTTGATTTATTCATTATACGATCATACTTATACTGTCATTTATTGTCAGGAATTATTAAGCAACTACATCCACTGATTGACATTGTTGCTGATTAAAGAAGCCTACCGACACTATTGATCAACCTATGGATCACTGAGCCACATGCTTATGGTGACAAATATTTAGTCCGAACAATGATCTCTTGTCTAACCTGACAAGCGAACCCGAGTCATGTCGAGAATCAACTCATACTGAGTGCATGTCGATAAAAAGTAGATACTTGCAATGAGGAATACCATGAGCCGAGCCACCTCGCAGCGAGCATAGCCTCTAGCCAAGCAGCCTCGCAACGAGCATCGCCTCTAGCCGAGCAACCGCCTCGTCGTGAGCATAGCATCTAGCCGAGCAGCCTCGCAACGAGCATCGCCTCCAGCCGAGCAGTCTCGTAATGTGTGATACCTCTAGCCGAGTATTGCTTTATGTTGAGCATTGCCTTGTATTGAGTACCAGTTCTGGATAACATCTAGTCACTTTGGCCCGTACATGGATTGGATTTGAAGTCTTCAGCCAAAAGACTCTCTTGACTGAAGACTTGGGGGACTCCTATTGGTACCATATATTGGGCCTTGTCTTTGGGCCTCATCCCTTAGTCCATGGTTTATGTAATAGGGGAGGGAGCCCTTATTCTATAAAAGGGACTCTCCCTCACCCTCATTAAGGGAGCCTGACCTTCACAGAAAGAAAACAGAGCCTCAACCCTCACAACAATAGAGGGCAATACCCTCAGCCAAACAGAGAGCAAAATGGCAAGGGCTGCATCCACAGAGAGCTCCCTTGCCGATCTATTGTAATCATACATTCATATAGTGAATCATAATCAACATCAGTGTGGACGTAGCCCAAACATTAGGGTGAACCACGATACATCTTTGTGTTCTTGTGCGTTTGTGTGATTCATGGCCGGATTTACGATGATAGCACCCATAACAATCATGATGACAAACTTGATTGGAATTGATGTTTCCGTCTGTAGAACAAGATACAGTGTGAAACCACAGGGAAGCCGCTTGCTTGTAGGTCTGTTCTTCAGCTTCTGGGTGGGCTTGGCTCATCTATATAGTAAAGCTAAGGGGCTTATGGCGAAGACGGAAAACTCACTTTTTCTGTAGGACATCACAAAGCACTGCATAAAAAATCCCACGTATCTTTAACGAAAATCACAATCTCTCTCCTTTCTGTGCTATCAGTCCTCTTTCAGGCAGTATTAATCCAGTTCCCTTGATTTATTTTGTCCATCTAAATTCAACTTGAACCTCCTCTAGGAATGTTTCATATTTGAATTTGAGGCTCAAACTGAAGGCGTCATTCCATTATCCAGTTTAATTCCTCGATAGCTCATTTTACTCATTCATATTTTCTCATACATGCATGAGAACGTGCTAATGGAGTTGCACACTGGAACATGGGTTATATATAAATTCGTACCTGGTTCGAGGAACCTCGAGATATAATAATTGTCTACTTAAGGATAGCACTCTTTGGGGATTTAAATTCCGGACAAGATTTCAACGAGGCAAAACATAAAAAAAAAAGGAATGCATATAATGATCCATCCAACAGAATGGAAAACTAATGATCAATAATAACACATCAAGGGTTGAACTTACATTGGAGAGAGAACAATAGTGTGTGATGTACAAACGTATGGAGTATGGTACACTAGTACAAGCTAGGGTTGAATTTACATGCATGAGATGTATGAATTGAATCGCAAATAATATCTGAAAAAAAAATTGAACTGTGTGATCCATGTACCATCATCATATGTCTGCAGCGTTGTCGGAGTTAGGGACTGCTCGGTTGCGTTTGTGGGACTTCCGCTTGGACTGTCGTTTGTGGCTGCCGCCAAACTTCAACCTGCCAGTGTCCTTGAAGCGTGCCTTCTCGGCAGGAACGGTAACGCACTCGGGTGGTGGCACTGGGTAACGCAGCGAATCATAGCAATATGAGTAGTACATGTAACGCTGCCGAAACCTATTCATGGCAGCTCGCCGCTGAGGCGAAATGACGGAGTAGTCTTGGGTGGCGAGGTGGGTGTAATGTTCCGCACACGCTTCAGCAGGAGGGATTTGCTGGATTGGGTCGGCAGGGCAGCCATCTAGGGCTAGGTCTTTGAACTCTGCCACGAAGGGGGCATATTTGTAATTTACCTTGTATTTCCCACCGGACGTAGCCCAACTGCTTGCATCCCATATAGTCGTATACAACGACATTGGCTTTGAAGGATAGTCAGCACCCATTTCTTCATTTCGCACCACCTCTCTAATTGGAACTTCATCCACGTAGAATCTGAACGTAGAATTTTCAGTCGTATATTTAATCACAATTATAATGGGAAGAAAAATTTTAAATAAATTATATATTACCATTTCAATTTCTACGTCAATAACTACTATAAGAAGACAATTTTAAAAATGCGTAGATATTGAAATATGTAAGTAGGCAGGCAATGATGCTCAATGGTGGGTGCATTCGTTAGTTTGGTAGCCTAACAAAATATGGTCTCCCATTTTTTAAATATAGGATGTTTTTTCTCACACGCTTTCTTTCTTTAACTCAATAATTTTATAATAACTTATTAACCACTACGCAGTGACTCAATTGTGGGAAATGAATTTTAAGCTCATATTCCACACTGCATGTTCAGAGTTCGATTTTTCAGGCTTGCGATTCACACAATAGTGGCCAAAGGGATACTAAAATGTCTTTGCGAGTCTTTCCAGCCTCCAGAAAATTGGATCTTCGTGGTGAAGCAACTAGTTGGTCTTTTTATTTTATTTTTATAACTTATTGTATATAAGAACCTGATTTTCAAGCAATCTGTTTAACCTATCACATATTTTATTTATTTATGACTATTATATCGAATAAATCATGCTAAGAGAACGATCATAATTAAACAAATTTAGTGTGTGTTTATCATATTTCTTTATATATAGTCCAATTTTGTTACAATTGTTTTCAAATACTAATACATCAATGTCGTACATTAACGTTACACAGTGACTTTTGTAGAATAACATCTTTCAGTTCATATATATACTCCTGACATGACATAAAGTACTGTGTGCATCACACATAAGAAATGTCACTTTCAGTATGTGACGTTTTTTTAATCAATAAATTTGTGACATTATCTTGCTATTAAATTTTAGTCCACACCTTTAATTCATTATATAATTCTACATTACCAATCATTTAATTGATTAAATTCATAGGTTAATCTGGTACAGACACAACATGTTGGACTTTGTCACAAGAAGGAGATATATTATTTATAATTTATGTGATGTTTTTAGCTCGAAAAGAGAGACGTATTTTTATCGACTTGTAAGTAGAAGCAACCATACGCAATCTCAAAGTATGTATGGCCTCCCGTGAGGTCAAATAAAGCATACAACAAAGTCTACAAAGCATGCGTATTGCCTACCAGCGTTAACAACAAGAATCATCATGATCCATATGTATACTAAAACTTTCTCAAAACATTCTTTTCATATTTCTATGCATTCTTGTTTATTTTTAACTATTGAATTGAATTAAATAAAAAATAAAAATCAACAAACAGCAATGAACATGAACAGAAGGAAATTAAAAACAAATGTTAAAAACATTTCTCTAGAGAGGAAAAACAACAAAACAAAACTAAGAGGAAAATGAAATTAATACTTTATTAGATGAGAATTGAAAAAGAAAAGGATCGATTGGACATACATGATTTTTTCGGGGGTCCAAAGGATGCTGTAGCGGTGGAAGTCTTTGGTAGGGTCGAACCAGAGGCGGTAACGCTCTTCGCGGCCGCGGTTGGTGCTGCCATTTCCGTAGAGGTTGGTTTGGAATCTCCATGGCTTCCCTTCTGTGTTCCCTAAGAATTCTATGTCCAACTCATCGTGGCTTTTTTCGAATACGTCCGCGTTTGATGTCTGTTTGTTTGGTCATCGCAGCCATACAAATTTAGAAACAAATTATAATTACATCTACTTATTTAGAAAATATCAACGAATCTCCCTTCATTTCCTCCCAACTAAAAACGGATCATTTTACGTAAGAAAAAAGGTCGTTTCAAATTAATTTACCATATATATGCTTGTGTTACGTAGAAATAATAAGAAAACTTACGTAAAAAGCAACACAGATACCGGCAGTGTAATCGGATGGCAACTTAATGTTAGCGCTGAAGAAACCATGGTTGTAAAGATTGGAGGAGATGAAGCCAGAACCTTCATTAATTTAAAATAAAGAATTAATTAGTATGAATAAAAGAGAGTATTTCAAGAGACAATTAGAGAATTCCAAACTATGAATCGTAAATGATAAAACTATTAATACAGCCTCTCTGTGCGCGCACACACAAAACACAAATGAACGAAAGAAAGAAAGAACGAACCTGTGAAGCGATCAAGGAGGAGACGAACACCTTTTCCGTCGGGGGAGCGGACAAGGTTGCCGTCGCCGAAGAGAGGGATATAGCCTTGGTCGAAGGGGATGGTGGTCAGGTTATAGAACGCTGCGCCTACGTTTCCAAAACACACAAGGATCAATAGTACTAACCTCAAGGGATGGAAAAAGAGAGAAACTCCATTAAACCAATATCTACAACGTTGTAACCCCTCCATTTGCTTTCGATATTTTTTTTCTTTGTGATTCAAATTTTGATCGATATTCGCCTATTTTTGTTTAAATTTCTCTCTTTTCTCTCTCTCTCTCATCCGATCCCACCTCTTTCGATTTCTTTTCCAAAGTCTGTTTATATATATATCCAGCAGCTAAGAGGCCAAGAGGAATTCAATGCAAAGGTTACGAGAGAAAGAAAAGGGAAGAAAGTATATGGTCAGCCTGCGGCTGCTGATTTGCCATTGAATGTTTTAATTAATTATTGCTGATGTTCGAGAATGCCCATATTTCGCTGGGGTATTACCCGATTGCCACTGGACTGTGGTGATTGATTAGCTAGGGTTGTGAGAAATAATTACATACAAAAAGAAGTTGGTCCATGGTGGTTACAACCAACTTACAAAAAGAAAAATATTTGGCAAACTTCTTGTAGTATAGGAATTTCTACATTTTTGTAATTATAGTTTGATATATACATAAAATTAAAAAATTAAAAAATTGGTGTGTCTTTGATATATTATTTCTGGACACGTTTTGTTTTTGTTGAATATTCTCCAAACATATCAAATTTTGTAAATTATAAGGACTTGTCTCAAAGTACTATTAAATTACCGAAGGCGCTCTTGGTGGAAGTTTTTTTGGTCTTGCAAGAAGCACTTCAAGTGCTTTTTCAAGATTCACTTGCATTTTTACTAATGATTGATTCTAAAAATACACTCATCAGAAACGTTTTCAATCATTTTAAAAATACTTCTAAACAAGCTGTAAATTTCTACATACAATGCAAACTAGAATTTAAGTTTTAAAAGAGATTTGAATACATTAGAATTTTAAATAAAATAAAGGTTGGGTAGCAACCTTTATTTTATTTAAAATAAAGTAGTGTGTGTGAGTGTATATATATATATATATATTATAAAATGATATTAATGTATGCAGTAAGTGAGGGATGGATAACAAAATCTAACAACTACATATTCATGCACGGGAATAAAGATCCAAACAACTAAATAACAAATATGATGTGGATCCTTGTGGGATTGTAATGGGTTTAATTGATTTATGCCAAAAGAAAAATTACTAAAGCTGATATTCCATTTATAATTAACTACTCTATAAATATCAGTTTAATCGGTTGAGAACTTATAGCTTCTAGTTCAATATCCTTAGAGTCCTCAAAACCTCTTAACTTGTGAAAAGAAAAAGATGAATGTCACAAGTGTTACCCAAACGGTACCCAAAATTCCAGTAGTAGATTTCTCCCAAGAGGATTGCCTGAAGCCAGGGACAAGTTCTTGGCTCTCAGTACGTGGGAATGTTTGCCGCGCACTCGAAGAGTTTGGCTGTTTCATGGCAGTCCTGCCCAACAAAGTTTCACCTGAGCTTCACGATAGCATGTTTGGGACATTAAAAGAGCTGTTTGATTTCCCAATTGAAACTAAAGTGCAAACTCCGCAGGAAAAACCTATACTTGATGGTCATTTAACGGGGCCTTTCCAAGAAAGCTTGGCAACTGGTACAGACAGTGAAAAATCGCGCATATTCGAACATCATTTTTGGCCTAATGGAAATGATCAATATCGGTATGGTTTAGTATATATTTGATAAATGATTGAGTTTGGGATATATCGACTCACCTTTTACATTGTTCTTTCGTCTAGTGAGACTGCTGATGCGTATAGAAAAGTGATGGCAGAACTAAATCAAGTGGTTACAAGAATGGTATTCGAAAACTACAATGTAGAAAAATACCTTGACGATCACGTTCAATCGATTGTGTCCACTTTCCGCTTTATGAAATATAAGAAACCAGAGAAAATGGGAACTGGACAGGGTCTATCCGTGCATACAGACAAGACTTTAACTTCCATACTCCACCAAAATCATGTCAAAGGTCTTGAGATATATACAAAAGATAACAAATGGATTGGTTTTGATCCTTTGCCTTCATCATTCCTATTCATGGCATCTGATGGATTTCAGTTATGCCACTATACCCTTCCATTAATCATTCTGTTTCAGGGATATAAATGAGGCTGTCATAGACTAAAAGGGGTTCTATTTCTAGTGATCAACTATAATCTATGCTTTTTCTTGCCTAGGTTTGGAGCAATGACAGAATACCATCTTGTAAACATAGAGTCAATCTGAAGGAAAATGAGGAAAGATACTCGTTTGGACTATTTTCATACTTGAAAGGGGTGACACGCGCACCGGACGAGCTTACCACCGACGACCACCCCGTGAAGTATAAGCCATTGCATATGTTGGATTATGTTCAATTTTATATGGCCAATTATCTTAATATTGGGGTGGGTTTTCTGTCAAGGAATATTGCGGGGTTTGATTTCCATGCTCAAAGGCTCCAAGCTTAGCTTATCCCCTAGTGTCTCTGTTTTTTTTTTTTTATGTATTGTGTTTTTTTTTTATATATTTTATCAACCATGTTGTGTGTTATTTCATTAATGTTGCTATACTTTAAATAAATTTATCATCACTTGAAAATAGTCATCATCTTTTTCTTTTCTTTTTTTGAGAGAAATACGATATTAGATATTCCATTCGAACAGCGGGGTACAAGTACAAATTGACAACAAACTGAGGATAGCGTGCCTATTGGGCCTCAATAAAACCTTGTCAGAGCTTTCAACCCGGTCGAAGGAAAAAGAGCGTCTCGCACGAAACAAGGAACTATCCTCAAATGTCAATACAAAAGCAAATTACAAGGAATTCCTAAGCAAATCAGGGGAATTTTCCGCCCACCAAACATGTAGCGTATATCCATTGTTGTGCTGTGAGCATCAACCGTGCGGCAAAGCATGCGACCATGGCTTCCATTGTCCTTTCCACACAATGTAACACCAGCATGAACCACCAGCTGAAAATATCTCCAACAAATTGGATTAGTTGGACCAACAACCACTTACCTATGCCCGCAAAACTACGGACAAAGGCAAATTACATAACAAGGGCAAATTACGAATAACTACCAATTTTCGTACTAATAACTAGCAATTTTCGTCACATATCAAATTCGTAAGAGTTTTTAATATGCTCCCCAGTATCCTAGCAATATATACACCAAAAATTTTGCAAGTTAAATTCTTAGTCAAGTTCCATTAAATAAGATTTAAAAGCCAAAAATCTTGATGTATAAGATTTATAGGATCAAAAGTACTAACCTCAAAGAATGGAAAAAGAAATAAACTCCATTAAACCAATATCTACAACGTTGTAACCCCTCCATTTGCTTTCGATATTTTTTTTCTTTGTGATTCAAATTGTGATCGATATTTGCGTATTTTTGTTTAAATTTTTCTCTCTCGCTCATCCAATCCCACCTCTTTCGATTTCTCTGCCAAAGTCTGTTTATATATCCAGCAGCTAAGAGGCCAAGAGGAATTCAATGCAAAGGTTACGAGAGAGAGAAAAGGGGAGAAAGTATATGGTCGGCTGGAGAAATTTTTAATTGTGACGGGAATACGGATGGTACACCATGTGTTTTTATGCAAGTGGTGAAATTTTTTAATTTTTAAGTTATTAACTTTTTAACACACATAATCCACCATTTATATAGGGACATGTGGTGTACCACCTCGTGTGACAGTCACACTGAAAAATCTCTCTAGCGACTACTGATTAGCCATTGAATGTTTTAATTAAGGGATATTTTGGATGCAGTCCCTAATCTTTAACATTCTTTGACTAAAACCTTAATGGTATTCAAAGTTTGATTAAAGTCCATTGACTTTGTACACCTCATTATATTACAATTAATATTTATATTTTTATAGTTTTGACATTAATTGTTTGATATTTTATGAGATTTATAATCCTATAAATTTAAAATCTCTCATTATAATACTATTAGAAACGGTTACAATAAAAAAATTCAAACATTTTGATTGAATAAATGGATAAAAACTATGTAAAAATAAGAAATAATAATTGGCAAAAGAATGTTTCTGTAGTGTTAAAAAAATTGGTACATTTCACATATAACAAGTGGTAAATTAATAAAGAAGAATGGGTACATTATAAATAAATTAGGGTACAGATAAAAGATTAAAAAATTATGAGTACAAATGAATTTTAAAAAAATATAGGCGCTAAAAGAAATTAATACATGGGTACAAAATAAAACTAAAAAGAAAGTACTACAAATTTAAAAAAATGTTGCAAATTAAAAGTGGGTACAAACTAAAAATATAAATATATGATACAAAGTTTAGTCATAAAACATAAATATACCATGTATAATTTTTCTATCATTAATTAAATATACAATGTAACGTGACGGTATACACATGGGTACAAACACAAATAATGACACACCACGACCCGGAATGTCCATTAGGACTCCGAACCGAGTTGTGCTGGTCGACACCTGGAAGGTGACGAAGCCTTAAAATGTAGTGATGGTAAAGAATTAGTCCTAGGAGGTTCAGGGGACGCCTCGGCCCAAACGCCGCCACACGTGAGTTCCCATAAACAAAACCGTGAGGGCATGGTTAGGACCCAAAGCGGACAATATCGTGCTATGGTGGAGTCGAGCCCGGGATGTGACAAATACAACTTTAAAAAATATGGGCACAAAAAGAAACTAATATATGGGTACAAATTAAAAATGAAAAAAAAATTGGTACAAATTAAAAATAGGTACAAACTAAAAATAAAAATATATGATAAAAAATTTAGCCATAAATTTTAATATACTAATTGTAACATTTTTAACACTAAAGGAATATATTTAAAAATAAAATATTTTATTATTCAAATAATTAATAATGTTATTAATACCTAAGGACCTTGATCAAAAATTGAAAATGAATATGATTTTAATCAATGGAGTAGCAAAAAGAAGAATGTGAACCTAATTTCTCCTTTAATTAATTATTGCGGATGTTCGGGAATGCCCATATTTCGCTGGGGTATTACCCGATTGCCAT